>BSBM01000303.1:5665000-6265000 GCA_027924585.1 Larix kaempferi | reverse complement strand
CACCTAGTCATGGAAGCTCTAGAAAAGATCCTCACGGAGCTGTATCATCTTGGATGTGAGTTGTAGGCATCTGTCAAGGTTGAATAAGCACTTCTAAAACAACTTACCCATTTGTGAGACACCGCCCTCCCCAGTGTTACTGCTTGTCCTCTATGTATAGGCATCTGTCAATTTGCTAGAGTGTGTATCCCCTTTCCATTTCCAAAGTGTCACAGTGTCAAGTCAGTGGTCATCCTTTAGCCTAGCCTTACAAGTTTTAGCCTTCACCCATCACTAGCAAATTGATCACAACTATAAACTGAGTATGGTCTTGAAAGTCTAATCTGAGTCATAATAATAATATTGAAAACATTTAATATTTAGTTTTAGATCGCCAGAGAATTGATTACTATATGTTATATTTCTATTTGAATGATTTGTAAATCATGTCTTAACCTCTAACACTTGCAGCAGTTTGATGTTAGCCTGGATCATGTTGACTTGGTCAAACGTAGTTTGACCAAAGTCAACTACAGGACATGAGGGGGTTAAACCCTGGATGATAGCTATTGATGATATGTGATCCTTATTCGGTCACCAGATGGTCCCATGCAGCAGTTACAGGTTCAGATAGTGATATGCAGTGATTCTGAGGATTTTGATCTTTTGCAGATTATTATTATTTTTATTTATCCGAGCATGGTGATGGTATTATATGATTATGTAGTCATCCATATGGTGTATGAGTATGCATCTTCAGTACATTTGGGCTCTTTGAGTCCATTGGGATAGTCAGTTTTCAGTTCTGAGCAGTTTCAGTTGATATTTATGTCAATTTATCACTTCAGTCCAGATTTGCCATTAAAAATGGCTTGTCAAAGCAGTGTTATGATGTGATTGGTTTACCTATGGTGCTATAGAGGGAGTATAGAGTGTAACCACTTGTTTTTACTACATTGCCATATTCCCAAACACTCTGGCGTAGTCAGATTTGGGCGCGGGTGACCAAGCAGTGAGTAACAGGCATTTTGATGATTTTCAGGTGATTTACAGAGGCATAAAAAATGGCAAAATTGGCTACGAAGGAATTCGATTTGGGCTACTGAGGCAAGGAAATGGCATGGGATCAGTTTCTATGATGAGTGTGATGTCTCCCACATCTTCCACAGCAGTTGCAGTATCCAATGGGCCCTACACACTTCCCGAGGGCATTTTATATGGTTTATTTGTCTCCTTGGAGGCTCACGACTTTCTCTATGGAGGTTGTTTTGATACTTTGATGAGTCATGTTATGTCATTGTGCCATGGGGACACACTAGGGGTGTTAGATATTTCCCCCTAGACCCACCATGAGCGGGTTATCATGTTTATTTTGTCACATTGAGTGGGACCCCCTTTCCTAGGGCGATTTTGTACATGTATGTGTTATATTTTTGAGTTGATCCATGTACTTTATGTTGAGCTCATCTCAACCGTAGATTATAAATTATGTATCTTTTAATCTTAGCCATCCATTAAAAAAGGTGGTTAGGGTTTTGATATCTCTCCACCTTATTTAAAGGAGAGAGCCTCACATTGTAAAGGGACTTTTGGCTCTGGAATTTTGGAATAAAATATTTTCTCATAGATACTTGTCTCTTGGTTTTGGACGTCAATGGTGTTGATTGAAACTGTTCTTCCTCTGCAATGAGGGTTTGGTGATTATTTTGCATATCTATTTCTCCACGTTTTTATCTACAAGTGAGGAGGCCGAATTGGTGAGGAAGGCGCATTGGCTTGGGAGACCCTCCCTACTATCTTCTCTTCTCTTCGTCGGTTACAGGGAATATTATTGTCTATGTACCTCTTAATCTTTGTGATTTTACTCGTCATTTGTATTTCTTCCATTCCTGCTTGATCTGATTGATTTTATTTGTCCTTGGTTCATCAGGAAGAGTAGGGCGCACATGTGGAGCTGGGCAATTCGTGGGTGCAAAATAAATCAACAAATTCTCATTTTATCTTTGCGGGAACAATCCTCAACATCTTGGCAAACATCTCCATCATTCAGGAATGCTTGTGAGGTAATATTTCTATTTCTCAAAACTACCCATCTATCATTTACATTGAAAACCCTAAGTAAATTTCTTCTGAAAAATCCCTGGCTCAAACGACTTGGTTAACAACATAACCATTTCTGGGTTTTATGGATTTTGCAATTATCTAGGTGGGTTCTCCAAAACGTCATGCTTGGAGGACTCCATAGGCCCATTTCCCAAGGCACTAGCCTCTCTCAACCCTCGCGACTTTCCTGAGAGTGACTGTTTACCCGTTTTTTGAACCTGTTTATTGAGCTTGTTGGTTTTAACACTGTCAGATCTATCTCACAAGCTGTGCTAGAAAGCCCCTAACCTCAGATCTAGTCTTTGGGACACTTTCCCTGTTTTAAGGGTCACATTTCCCAAGGCAATTGAATTTGACCATTTTAAACTAGCACCTGAATCCTGGAATCATACTTAATCATTGAATCACTGTGTGTAATCAATCTTTATCAAGTCATATCTTCCATAATCCTCCACAGTGGTTTCATTTCCTTATTTATAGGGTTCCATACCTGTCACCTTACGTACTTCATCTTTTCCTGATTCCATCTGGTGATTGGGTTTGATCTCTCCTATCAGGAGTAGATCAAGGTCTTCCCCTTGTTGTCTTGGCTTTGACAATTCAAGTGAAGAGTGCCTCGATTAGCGTGACAACCAATCCCTTGGAGATCGAGGCTCTCTTGGTTCACCACTTTGGTTTCCCGTCCCCTCTACCATCCTTACGGATCCACCATTAGGGGTAACTACAAGATTGGTGATAACAATTCCTCAGGGGTGGAGCCGCTCGACCAAAGGAAGAGGAATTTATTTTGAGCCCTGGGGTTGGCCCCATGAAGGAATGGGTAGCTTCTCCTTGCTTGACCTTGGTGAGCTCAATAGCCATTAATTTCATAAGCTGAGTTATTTCATCGAGGGTCATTGCTTCATGAGTGGAAGAGTAATTTTATGGCTCTTTCCCCTTTCTCCTTTCCACATACTCCCTTCAATCAGGATTTTTTTTATCGTTTAGAGGGAAATTCTTGCTTCCTTCGTGCTTCGCTCTAAATCTCCATTATTATGAAATAGACTCTCCATCTAAGGGGACCTTCTTTTTATAAGGTGGAAGTCAAATTCATCTTCAAAGAAGCTACATATGCTACCATGGTAGCAGCCTCTGAGGGTTTAACTGCTTATGGAATATTCACATATCAATAAATGAAATAGCAAGCATATTCTTTACCAGTAGCATAGTATAGCATAGTACCTCACAACAGTTTATATAGTCTGTACACCAGTGAAAATAGGATTTCCAAAAAGCAATTTTAAATAGTCCCTTCCCAGGAGAAAGTGATGGAATATTGGTCAATACTAAGGTGGGGGGGTGAATCAGTATTGTAAACTTTTTACCTTTTAACCACTTATTAAGCTTTAATCAAAACATGGAATCAACAAGATACACAAAAACACAGAATTTATCGTGGAACCCCAATTGGGTAAACCACCAACACTTCCTATACTGCAAAATAATGTTTACAATATTTTTTGCAAGTAACAACTTGCTGGAGACACCAATCCCTAAGTTTCTCAGCTACCACTGAAGGATGCACCCACACCCTAGTTTCCGCCTGCACCTATAGACAAGGATACACCAATACCTTGATTTTCCAGCCACTACTAGAAGGAGGCCAAGACCCCCTTTGCTGGCATGTAGCCTACCCTAGCACCACCCACCCTACCACCCTTGTTTGATATTAATAATACTTCTCAGGTCTTCTTTAACTTCTGTCACTGGCTTTTTCTTCCACTTGCTGGTCTCTGTCTTCTGGTCTTCAATGCTGCCACATTTATGCAACTTCTCTGAACACTTTTACTTTCTTTTACTTTAGTCTCTGTCTTACTGCTACAAAGGACTTTACCGGTCTCTTTAGCTTGTTCTCTGTCTTCTATTCTTCTCTTTTTCTTCTAGAATGTCCAAAACTATCTGGTATCTTCCTCTGATCTTATTGCTGCTTTAGACATACATCAACACCCAGCAAATACTTCAGATTATCTTGGCTTCCAATCTTGTGTCCTTTAATTCTGGAATTTTACTTCTGTTTATAAAACATGTCTCCCCTTTGAATAACTCGGTCTTTATACTTCAAATCTTCATTGACAGAAACGCATTGTCTGAAACTCTGTCATTTTTGCTGCTGCTCATATCTGGACAAAATAGAGACCACTCCTTTCCATTTCATATTTCAGTTTATATATTCTTCAATAATGTCTTTGAAGCATTATGTCTTCTTATCATCATGTCCTTTAATCTGGAATCACGCACTTTCACACTGAGGGTTATGCCCTTTCACAACAAAAAACACATTTATTCATTCTGGAAAATGCACCTTTTCATTTACAGTTATTTCTCTGTTTTTAATTCTTTATGACTCTGTTATTAATTTAAACAATCACGCCCTTTTACTTAGCTTTGTTTTAATTAATCAGCCACGCCCTTTTTCTTTTTGACTAATGCTTCATCATATTTAACTATTATTGCTGCCCAACCATCTTTTCTTGTGTTGCCAGCAGGTACAATGATTGTGCTGCGACTGTAGGTTGTGGATGCTTCAGAAATCTTCAAGAACCGACCCCTCTTATTCACCCTAACCTCGAAGTAAAATACCTTGGCATCCAACTGCAATTCCTTGCTCAAAACCTGCTCGTCATCTCCATCACCATAATAATTGAAGAGGTCAAGGAAACATGCAACTCCACCAATAGGCACAATTATTGTAGACCGTGAGCCGGATGTCTTCTCAAAGATTTTGAGGTATTGCCCACGTGGATTTTCCTTGAGATCGAAATAAAACAATTTCTGCTCCACCTGAAGGGTTTTGCTCAGGAGCTCTGCATCGTTATTTCCATCGAAACCTTCCATTGCTTATACACTCCAATTCAATTTACTTGCATGTCCTCATTGTAATCAATTCATACATTCAAGAAGAACAAAAAATGAAAGGCCACCCTTGCTCGAGTCCAGTGATTTAATGGTCCGTTGAATTTTATGCATTACATGGTATTCCATTGCCATTGAGCGGTGTGTTTTTAGCTAGTACATTTGTTAAAAGTGAGATAGCATCTGATAGGCAATCCATGCATCTGCCTGAGCCTATAGAGAACATCTCTTGATCTCGATCAGAAAGACCTGTTTGGTCATCATTCTGCCTCATCAATTCCCTTGCTTCATAGCACCTAAACCAACCAACTCTGCCAGCTCTGTTATCTCATCAATGTTGTTGCTCTGTCTGTTCTGTCATGGCTAGTTGCTACTACCATATTTGATTGCCATCAATGACAATCTACACCCTCTGCCACTGCCATATGGCCAACAGAAAGATCATTTGAGAGGAATTATTATCACTTGGTAGATCCAAGTCGGTATATTTAGGGTTCACTCGGAGCTTTGGCGACTGCTGTGGTAGGAGTTATGTACGTACATTCGTCGAGCATTATAAGCAATGGTTTCAAAGAACCCTTGATAAGGGAACTTTTATACAGGTTCGCGAGGAGGGCCATTCCTAAATTGGAGATGATATATTTCTTTGAAACGAGGGGCGCAGCGAAAGTGTCTTCCGTGCTTGATGATCCCAAAGAGCTATGTGTTGTTTCAACGTGCTGCTCACCGGGACGAGAGATGTAAAGACATTTTGTTCGCAAGAGCTCTGGCCCTATCGCGCAAGACTAATTTTGTCTCTCAAGATATGATCCCTTAAATAAAATAAAATTATTGTCGATGCAGGTCATGCTTTTTATGAAAAGAGAAGGAAAGGGTGAACGGTTTTTGGGCACTCAAGGTATTATTCTGGGTTGGACCCTTTCACTCTGTCTGGGGCACCATAGAGCAATAAAACGTCAAAGACTCTCTTTCACAAAAAATGCACTCCCATAAAATGTAACTATTGAGTCTATATAAATTATAGTGATATTCCATCCATTAGTAATTCCCAAAGGGAGGGGTGAGGGAGGCCAGTATTTTTTGTTAAAGTCGATCGAAAGGTGCATGCAGAAATAGCTAGAATCCCATGCCCTTGGAAAGGGAAGAACTTCTTTGTGGTTATTTCGAATCGACATAGCACCAACTTATCGTTGGTAAACCCAACACCAGTATTAGATTTAATCTCTCTCTCTCTCTCTCTCTCTCTCAATACGAGTTGAAAAGAGTGACGTAGTTTGACGTAGTTTAACAAATTATCTCCTTTCCAAAGCTGCGCAAGGTGGGAATTTGTTTTCAGAATTTGTGTAGGCAACTATGATCAAGTTATATAGGATCTGTTGGGGTGCCCGGGATCACCCATGGAAACCCCATGCTTTGGCAATAAAATTTTGTTATATCGGTATGGCAGTAGGACACAATGATAGATTGGATTACTCATATAATCCGTCCCCAAGATAAAACCCATATACGCACTATCAACCCTACACAGATTGATTAACCCTACTTACTCTCTACGTACATTGACCGATCGCGAACCCTTCACTTTTTACTACTTTGTGTAAGCACTAGTTTTATCCATTGATCCATTCAAATAATCCTAAGCAATGTTATCGGAATCGAACCGTAACCGACAAAACCGATCGGTCCGACCGGTTTACAGGGGTGGTCAGTCCGGTCAGTGCACAAAACCAGCCTGGCCGGTTTTTTTTCCAGACTGGGCATGGAACCGGCCGGTCCATATTGTGCCGTACGGCCGCGGACGGGGACCACGAAACTCAATTTTAAAAAAAGAAAAAAAGAAAAAAACCTATCATATGCTTCTAACCTAACCCTAAGCCTATCCTAAAGCTATTTAAAGACCCCCCCACCCCTTACATTACTCACACTATTCATTCCGTCTCGTTTGGCAATCTTGAGAGATTTGTTTCTTGGGCAGTTTTGGATTTTTCCTAAGCTGAGTTTGTTGGGTGGTTTGCAAGACCTTCTTGGGCAGATTCAAGTGTCTTTTGCAGGGCAGATTTGGAGGAGATTCGAAGCATTATTTCTTGGAGCAGATTTGGAGCTATTTCATGGACTATTTTGGAGGTTATTGAAGGCTTTTGTGCAGAATTTATGGGTTGTTATCATGGATCATCTTGTTCTTTTTATATTGGCAGCGGAAATTCCTCTTAAGCTTTGCTACATTTCTTCTTCTTTCTTAAAGGTATGTCAAGAATCAAGACTCAACACTCCTTTTCTCTTTAAATTTGTTTTTTTCTTAGTTAATAATTTATTAATAAATTATAGGGTTTTTATTTCCAGCTTTTGTTTTCCATGGCTCCAAAAGATAAGAAGGATCCGACATGGATTCATTTCCAATTGGATGATGGTGGGAAAAAAATATGCAATTATTGTGGGAAGAAAATAGCTGGGGGGGGGTATCCATAAGTTAAAACAACACTTAGCTAGTGCTAGAGGCAATGTTGAACCTTGTAGGAAAGTCTCTGATGATCTTAGAGCAGAGATGCTAAGTAGTATTGAAGCCTACCAAGAAGAAAAAGCCAAGACAAAGAAGCTTCAGCAAGACATAGGGAGAAGTTCAATGCCATTTGAGGATGAGAGTGACTATGAGCCCGAGGGTGGTGATCATGAAACCCCTCAAGGTCATTTGGCTAGTTTTGAAGAATCCTCTAGTTTTGATGTTAGGGGGAGAGGTGGACGTAGAGCATCCAATTTGAACATGAAGAGGCCACGTAAGGCCCCGACCAGCAGTAGAGGGCTTGAATTTTTCTTTGTGCCCTGCACTACCCCTGGTGCTCAGCCCACCATTGATGCTAAATGGAAGACGATGGAGAAGGAGGCTGCTTGAGAATGCATAGCTAGATGGTGGTATGATGCAGACATACCCTTCAATGCAACTAATTCTTCTTATTATCAACCTATGATAGATGCTATAGCTTCATGTGGCCCGGGCTTCAAAGGCCCTAGTTTTCATGATATCAGAGCGCACCTTTTATGAAATGAAGTTTAAAGAATAGATGAATATCTGAAGGAGTTCAAGCAGTCCTCGAGTAAAACAGGGTGCACTATAATGTCTGATGGATGGAGTGATGGAAAATCCCGCACCATTATCAATTTCCAGATTGCTTGCCCGAAAGGAACCATGTTTCTTAAATCTGTGTATGTCTCTGATCAGGTGAAGGATGCACAATTATTATTTCATCTTTTGGATGGAGTAATTATGGAGGTGGAGCCAGAGAATGTTGTACAGATCATCACTGACAATGCCTCAAACTATGTTGCAGCGGGAAGGATGTTAGAGAAAAAACACCCCACCATTTGGTGGACACCATGTGCAACCCATTGTTTGGACCTCATGCTAGAGGATATTGGAAAAATTGAGTGGGTGAAGAAGTGTGTGGAGCAGGTAAAATCAATAACCAGGTACATCTACAACCACTCATGGGTTTTGCGTCTTATGAGGAAGAACACTAGGGGTAAAGAGCTAGTTAGATCAGCTATTACACGATTTGCAACAAACTTTCTTTCGTTCCAATCCCTTGTTGATAAAAAAATGAACTTGCAGAAGATGTTTTCCTGCGATGAGTGGAATGAATGTCAATGGAGTAAAAAGGATGAAGGGAAAGATATAGTTGACAAAGTGTTTGAAAAAACATTTTGGAAAAAGGTAGAAGAGATAGTTTTATTCAATGAGCCTCTTGTGAGAGTGTTGCAGATGGTAGATGGTGATAACTGATAAACCAACTATGGGTTTTATTTATGAGGCCATGGATCAAGCCAAAGAAGCAATAAAGGGAACATATGGTGACAAAAGGCAGAAGTATTTTTCTATTTGGAATATCATTGATGACAGATGGAACAAACAACTCCATCGTCCTTTGCATGCAGCTGGCTATTACTTAAACCCAAGGTAAGAAATCTCAAAATTCATATTCAAAGTTATAAGTTTTCTTGTAATTTCAAACTTTAAAGTTAAAAGTTAAAAGTTACAATTTCAAATTCACTGATGAATATTATTTGTCTTTTGAACTTTGAACTTTTGAAGGTACCTGTTATCAGACCATAGTAGCTGGGCTACTATTCTTGTTTAGCAGATATCTGCACATTCCAGAGCTTCCATTATTCAGAGCATGGCTATGATGATTGTATATTTTGTGATCACTCATGATCAGAGCAGTGTATTATTCAGACTTATGTTAGACCTTGTGTCAAGGCTGAGCCTTGAGAGTTCAGTTTGATGACCGATGTGACCCTTTATCCCATACAGTTTCAGTTCAGTGCTTAGAGATGTACTTCCAGTAGTGTTTCAGATGGTATATGATGTTTATTACTATGATGATGTTGTATGATCTATGGATATTTTATCACTGACTATGGATTATTATCTTATTGATTTAGTGTTGTTCACAATATCTGCTTAGTATATTATTCCTGATGTGGCAAACTGTTTAAAATGAACTATAAATCATAAAATGGACAATTGCTTGCACATTTAGGTCATTTAACAAAACCCACTGGTTTTCCACCTTACATAGATATGGTCTTTCCTGACACCAGTTATCTACTAGTGTAGGCTCCATATTCACTTGACTCCATCCATACATGACTTCCCTATTTGACTTTAAACCTTGACCTGTCTCATTTGACTTTCTGATACTGAGGACTTCCCCATTTTTCTACCTCTGTGTTTGGACCGCATCCCTGTATGTTCAGTGTCTCAGCTCTAAGTTGGTGACAAAACTTGCCTTTGGTGAGTTGGATTGTAGGCCTAAATCATTTTGGTCGGTTGTCCCGATGTTTGGCATTGGCTCGAACTCCCCCTAGTCACTTGAGATGTTGTTGGCTAAAACTGAGAGCTCATGTTCTACTTATGGAAACTTATAAATTTGCCCATGGAAACTAAAAAGGGCAAGAGCGATGAACAACTAAAAATACTCCTCGAAGAGTATAAGAAAGGTCCCAAAAAAGCAATGGTTCTTAAAAGCTATATTTAAACAATTGCTGACCTTATATGTATTTGAAAACATGCCCTGGATGCAAGCTGCAACTAGTTGTGCTTATCAGCACACCTGAGATCCGAAGGGTTATGTAGGCCAAAAAGGCCATAAAATGAAATTGAATGATCCTAATGAACCTGGATCAACTTGATGTAGACATGATGCCTAAGTTGAATAAGCACTCTCTAAACAACTTATCCATTTGTGAGGCACAGCCATCCCCCGTGTTATTTTGTCCAGCATAGAGTTTGTAGCTTCTCCCTTCTCCCAGTCCAAAGTATTCTTGAGTTAAGTTAGACAAGTCAACCCCTTGGCCCAACCTTGTTCCTAGCCTTCATCCTTCACTAGCAGTTTGACCATGTCCAATGGGTGAGTTTGTCATTTGAACTATTGTGCAAGTAATTTTATATAACAAAGGAGTATGCTAACTTGATTAATGCCACTGAATGGATGTTATACTTTGAGCTTGGCTGTGAGAATGATTAAAGAAGCATGTCTTAGTCTACTGATGTGATTTATCCTTGGTTGTATATTATTGGGATCCGTGATGATGTGGGCCATATATATATGCCTATTGATGATGATTGATGGTCCCACATACTTGATGATGATATCATATGATGGACAAATGGTTTAGATGATGATTGATGCAGTTCAGCAGCTTTTATTATTACTTCAGCTCATCAGATTATGCACTGTCCATATATGGTGGACCCTACAGCTGGCCCATGAGGGCAACCCATGGTGTATGAGTACACATTCTTAAAGGATTTGGGTCTTCTGGATCCAATGAGACACTTATCTTTCAGTTCCGAGCACTTCTGACAGTGATTGATGCAGTTTTACATTGGTTGACCAGATTTGGGGCTGATTTCCCAGCCTGAGCAGCAGAGGTCAGGAGAGGCCAGTTCACCTAGGGCGATGTATGAGGAGGGGGTGGTCCAGCCACTTTTTACTATTTACCCCCCCTTCTGGAGAGCCTGGTGGGCTCAGTTGGACAGCGCAGATGCCCTAGGAGGCAATTTTGGCACTTTCACAGTTACCGAGGCAGTTAAAAAATGGGATAAAGTGGTCACTGAGGAATTCGATTTGGGCAATTGAGGCAAGGTTTTGGCATTTGGTTTTCACAGAGGTCTTCCAGGGTGATCCCACTATCTTCCAGTCAGTTTTCACCATGTGGGTAGGCCCACAGCGGTCACAGGAGGTCTTTTTCTGCTTGTCTGTCACAGATTTTGAGGACAGATTTGATCATTTATATTATATTGGACATATTTTATTATTTTATTGTGCCTTGGGGATGAGCTAGTAAGGATTGATGCCTCCTAGCGCCACCATGTGCTTATTATGTCATGTCCTAGTCATCATGAGGTGGATTTTTGGTACTTCTACCCCTCTAGTGGATGACATCACCCTCCATGATTATTTTATACTATGACGTCATCATTATATTGGGTGATCCATGTGATATATTGTTATGGTTCATCTTAGCCATTGATTGTATATTGAGATCTTTTAATCTCAACCACTCATTTGATGTAGTATTGTAGAGTGGTATAGGGTTTTGGTCTTTATTATCCTATATAAGGAGGAGACCCCCTATTGTATAGCTCACCTTTGGAGCTCTAGAATATTGGAATAGAACACTTCTTTGTGGAGCATATCTCTCTTGTCTTGTGGATTCTCTTACCTATTGAGTATACAGTATCTCTTCTATGTATCATTGTGGATTTTGGTGCTTCTACTAGTTTTCTTGCAAGAAAGTCAAATTAGTGGAGAGGAGGGCGATTTCTTGAGGGTTATTGTTGGAGGGATCCACATATTCTCTCTTGGGTTGATCTTGTGACAGGGAGTATCATTATTGTATCTTCGTGACATAGTTGATGCTTTCTATTACATCTTTCTATCATTTTCAAATCATCTTACTTGACTTGTTTCTTTGATCTTGTCTTGTAGGAGGAGGATGTTTTGGCTATCTTGGAGGAGGACGTTTTGGTTGGAGCTCTTGGATCTCACTCTTGAATATACACATAGGAGAATACTATCAATTGGCAAGGTGGCCACAATCAATTGGGGTAAGATCTACAAGGTCTGTGCCTCTTTCATCCATTCTATCTTCATTGGTCACAAACCCTAATTAATTAAAACCCCAATTTTGGTTTTTCTTAGATCTACTTAGATCTAGCCTTGCTTTTGAAAAGATCTTAAGAACCCACCTCTATAGCATCCACCCCTAGTTGGATCTATAGTTTGGTGGTGATTGGGTTAAAATTGACACACTTTTCAAGGCAATATAGCCCTCTTGAACCAAATCGCACTTCCTTGGAGAGGCTTGTTGGGTTAGATCTAGCATATGGGTAGGTGAGATCCCTCTTGATTTGTAATCTACACACTTGATAACCTACCCCTAGACTTTTACTTTGGTGATTTCTACCTTGTGGGCATCATTCCACATTTTAAGGGATAAAACCCCCTTTTTGAACTACTTGGCATCTTAAAACTCAGATCTAGTAAGATCTAACCCTTGGATTGACTTGATTTTCTAGATCCACATAGATCGGTGCATAAGCTACTTGGATCTACAGTTTGGTGGCCATTGGACTTGATTTGGCCCACCTTATCCACCTTTTATCCCTCCTTGAGCAAGGTCGCACTCCCTTGGGTGAGTGAGTTTGCCCACTTTGAGGAAGTGGGTGGTTGAGATTTTTGTGGATTTGGAACGGCCATACCTTGAAACCTAGGTCTAGAGTATCATTTTGTGACGATCTGCCTTGGGGGTAGCATTCCTTGTTTTAAGGGATTGTGGTCCACTTAGGGTCATATCATGAAATCCTAGATCTAGCAAGATACAACTACTCAATCTCAATTAGCCCACTTGACTTGGCCTCTATGTGTCCCGATCTACACTTCGACATATCTTTTGACTCCATTAACCCATCCAACAAGGCACTAGTCTTCCTCAAGCAAGGTGCACTCCTTGGGAATTGTGTCAAACCTTAAATCCGGTACATGGGTACTCCTAATTTCAACTTAGATCCATAGATCTAATCATTGCACATTCTCTAGGGCCAATTGCATCCCTAAAGTTCACCTTGTGGGTCCACATTAAGCCATTTCACATATCCCAAGAAAGTGTGACCCACTTGTGCAACATATGGTATTACATCTTGTCATTATAACAAATCATGTGGCCTAAATTATACATTGGTTGAAACACTAATCATTCCTCAAACCACCTTCAACCATACTTTAAATTCTAGGTCCACTTTACCTTGCATTGGTTTCCGTAACTTACCACTTACTCATCCCTAGGAACCTTTGTTTGGGTCCAATCACCTTTGATTGGTTATAGGGTCTCCCCCTAGGTCTTGTTTTATCTAGATCTAAAGCGAAGAGTGCCTCGGTAGACGTGACTCCCACCTTGCATTGGGAATCGTGGGAAGCCCTCTTGAGCCAAATCACACTTCCTTGGAGAGGCTTGTTTGGTTAGATCTAGCATATGGGTAGGTGAGATCCCACTTGATTCATAATCTACACACTTGATAACCTACCCTTAGACTTTTACTTTGGTGATTTCTACCTTGTGGGCATCATTCCACATTTTAAGGGATTAAATTCCCATTTTGGACTACTTGGCATCTTAAAACTCAGATCTAGTAAGATCTAACCCTTGGATTGCCTTGATTTTCAAGATCCACATAGATCATTGCCTAAACTACTTGGATCTATAATTTGGTGGCCATTGGACTTGTTTTGACTCACCTTTCCCACCTTTTAGCCCTCCTTGAGCAAAGTCGCACTTCCTTGGGTGACTAAGTTTGCCCACTTGAAGGACGTGGGTAGTTGAGATTTTTGTGGATTTGGAAAGAGCATAATTTGAAACCTACATCTAGTGTGTCATTTTGTGACGATCTGCCTTGGGGGTAACATTCCTTGTTTCAAGGGATTGTGGTCCAATTAGGGTCATATCATGAAACATTAGATCTAGAAAGATCCAACCATTATATCTCAATTAGCCCACTTGATTTGCCTACTTGGTGTCCCGATCTACACTTTGACATATCTTTTGACTCCATTAGCCCATCCAACAAGGCACTAGTCCTCCTTAGGTAAGTCGCACTCTTTGGGAATTGTGTCAAACCTTAGATCCCATATGTGGGTATTCCTAATTTTAACTTAGATCCATAGATATACTCATTACATACCCCTTAGTACCAATTTCATCCCTTAAATTCCACCTTGTGGGTCCCATTTGAGCCATTCACATATCCCAAGGAAGTGGGTCCCACTTGTGTAATACATGGTACTAGATCTTGTCTTTTTTTAGCTCATCATGTGGCCTAAATCATATATTGGTTGAAACACTAATCATCTCTCAAACCACATTCAACCATACTTTAATTTCTAGGTCCACTCTACCTTGCATTGGTTTCCGTAACTTACCATTTACTCATCCCTAGGAACCTTTGTTTGGATCCAATCATCTTTGATTGGTTATAGGGTCTCCCCCTAGGTCTTGATTTATCTAGATCTAAAGTGAAGAGTGCCTCGGTTGACGTGACTCCCACCTTGCATTGGGAACCATGGCATCTCTTGGGTCACCTCTTTAGTTGTCTATCTCCTCTACCATCCCGGATGGAATACCACTAGGGATAACTACAAGTTGTGTGATAACAGTTACCAATTTGGCCCAGTCTGTAAATGAGTATACACTTGAGGTTCCGGTTTATAGTAGTTGGTTACTTTGAAATGGACTTATTATGATCATTATTATATTGACATGATTATGCCAGTTAAACATCATTTTATACTTGGTCATGCTACTAAGATAATTGAAGGAGCATATCTCATCTATTTGTACTAGCAACAACAATTATTTGTGGTCTGGATCATTATTTTGATCAGTCTTGACCTGGTCAACCCAGTTTGACCTGGTCAACCCAATTTGACCAAGTCAATCGTAGGGTCCGGGATGAGTATGGACTGACAGTTCTCGGGATGGATTATTTGTGGTCCCTTTATTCCCATTAGATGGTTCCATGCTTCAAACAACAGTTTCAGATGATGGTTTGATGGATTTTTATTGTTATTATTATTTACAGGGCATTATTTTATTATTCCGGGCATGGATGAGCTTACAGATGTATCACTTAATGGTCACATGTTGTATGAGTACTCATTCCTAGAGGATTTGAGCATTCTGAGCTCATTGGTACACTCAGTTATCCGTTTCAGGCAGTTACAGGTGATGATATGGTCATATTACCACTTTTCTTCATTTTTCCATGCAGAAATGGCATGTCCAGCACTTTCATTAATGATTTATTTTCTCGTAGGGATTTATATAGGGGATATGGGGTCCAGCCGGTCGTTATTACCATATTACCCCTTCCCCAGACATTTTGGTGGTCATATTTGTGCCTGGGACACATGGAAAAAAGTTACAGGAATTTTTGTACTACCTTCAGAGGTGATCTTCCGATAGTAAAATGGTTAACAAAGGAAATCGATTTGGCATAGTGGGGTAAGGAAATGGCATGAGATTGGTCTCGGACTTCATGATGATATTTTATACATCTTCCAGCATGATCTCCGACATTAGTGGGGTACGCACGTCATCCCATTAATAATTTTGGGGGTTTATTATTGTATTTTTGGACACACCTCCTAGTGTCTTTTGACACTTTATCACATGTTATATTATTTTGATGTAGGTGAGGCATTATTCTAATGAAGATATGATCTCCTAGACCCCCCCACCATGTTATGATGTGATATTGTGTCCCCAGTCATGTTATGTGTCTCACGTCCCCACTAGGGCGTCATTGAGGGAGGACATCCCCCTTTGTCATGAGTGATCTATGTATTATTTGACCGACTCATCTTACCCAAGTGGGGCCCACCCTTAAAAAGTGGAAAATGGTCCAAATTGGGCCCACAAGGTCAAAATTAATATGAAATGGCATTAGGGGGTATGCTATAGCACGGATCTATGGATGTGAGATGAAACAAGCAATATCCATGAACCGGATCTAGCAAAAGACCACTCCCCCAACTAGTGCGACTTCCTCAAGAGAGGCCTAGTGCCTTAGTTCAAGGGGAAAATGGAGTCAGATGTCCACCAAATTAGAGATCGGAGATGTTATGTTGATTTTAGAGGTGGGTTTTAATTATTAAGCCCCAATAATTGATAGATCCAAGTAGATCTAAAAAATAGAAAAAGAGGGTTTTGAATTTTAAGGGTTTGATGACCAATAGGATAGAAGACAAGCGAAATAGATACTAACCTTGTAGATCTTACCTCAAAAGCTTGCGGCTACCTTGCACATAGATGATCCTTGCATTTAGTTACAATTCCAAGCTTGTTCCAAGTGATTCCAAGCAAAAACGTCCAAGCCCTAGGAGGAAAAATGCCCCTTTCAATCTATCAATCAAACTACAACAAGTTAGATTTGATCCACAAACCAATGAGATCTAAGCATGTCATATCAAAAGAGAAATCAATGGACAAAGCACAATTGAAAAACTCCCTCAAGATGAAGACATATTGCCCAAGGGGGATGCGAGCAACCCCAACAATCTTCCCTTCAAGCAATTCGCACTCCTTGCTTCAATCAATTCGACCTCCGTTAGTAGCTGTCGAAATCACCTGTTACAAGCAAATATGTCTATCGAAAAAGATGTATAATCATGTACAAGAGCATCCCAATAAAATCCAAGAAGTAGATCTGCAAAATAGTATTTTATTCCAAGTTTTCCAGAGCCCAAAGTTTCCTTTACAATAGGGGATCTCTTCCTTAAATAGGATGAGGGAGACCAAAACCCTAAACCACTTTTGAAAACTAGTGGTTGAGATCAAAAGATATAAAAATATAATCAATGGCTAATATGAGCCAATACATAATATGACATGGATCACTCACTAAAGGGATGAAGTCATGGCTAAAAGAGGCCTCCAGGGGAGGGCGTACTACATGGGGGTGGCTAAAACACATGTGAGCCACAACATATGACTAGGACAAGTGACTAGAATCACATGGTGGGGCTAGGAGGTATTATCCCCCTTCACTAGGATGTCCCCATGGCACAATAATATAAAATACGACTCAATGACATGTCCAAGTACACAATGATCAAATCCAGTCCCCATCATCGGAGAGAAGAATGCAGGAAAGACCTCCTGCTGACTGTGTGGACCCCACTTACTGCTGCAAAGTGATCTGGAAGGAGTAGGATACACCATAGATGACCTCAGAGTAGTCATTCCAAAACCTTGCCTCAATTGCCCAAATCAAATTCCTCTATGACCTTTTTATTCCATTTTTTATCCTCCTGAAAAAAACCTAAAACTGACTGTCTGGTTCCTGCGTTGTCAAACTGACTGTGCCATCATGTCCGAAAGGGGGGTAATATGGTAATAACAAGTGGCTGGACCACTACCTTCCTCTGTAGCTCCCTAGGAAACGACTGGCCTCCAATGATCTAGCTGGACATGCGACATCAACATGGCCAAACTAGGCAACAGGTGGAAAACTAATCATAACATGCCTGGGAGTGCCTGAAACTGATAGATGAGTGTCTCAATGGATCCAAAAGGCTCAAATACACTAGATATGAGTACTCATACACCTCATGATATCTTGTAGGATCATCTGTAGGGTCCACCATACCCGGACAAGTAAAAATATAATGATCTGGAAATAATAATAATCATGACAAACTGCATCAATTGTCATCTGAATCCTATTCCCATCATATGGAATCATCAAGATGGTATATGGAAGACCATAGATCAACATCATACATAAAGTGGTCCATCTCATCACGGATCCCAAGGTTGACCTTGGTCAAACTAGGTTTGACTGGTCAAATTGATCAAAATATAACCCTGGCTAAGAAGCCATGCTTCTGCAAGTGCAAATAGTTAATACATGCTCTCTAAATCACTTTCATAGCGAGACTCTAGAGTATTAAGCATTAAGCATCATTTCACTGGCAGTTAATAAGTAATAATAGGTTAGTTAAATAGTTTGCTTCCAAGAAGAATCTCATGAATATACTTGTTTGTAAACATGATCAAATTTCTAGCAAAGGGTGAAGGCTAAAAATACAAGGCTAAGCTGAATAGGGATGACTTGACTAACTTGACATTAAGATACTTTGGTTGAAGGACATGGTGTTACACACTTAAGCATGTGCTGGACAAGAAGTACACAAGGAATGGGGATGTCTCACAAATGGATGAGTTCAGAGAAGTGTTTATTCAACCTTGGCAAAAATGTCTACTACTAGAATCGTCACTTGTGGCTCTAGGGGATACTTTAATTAGTTGTCCCTTATTCCATCTCAAATCATAACCCGTAGGCTCAATGAGGTATATTTCTATCAAAGTCACAGCCTTTAGATTTGGAATTTGTTTAACCACTACTTTTTAGGACCTTTCATTTCATTCAAATTCATGGCCAACAATCATTAGATATAACATGCATTTATCCATTGCTTTTTAGGCCTAATATAACCCCTCTGGGATTTCAGATGCGCTAATAAGCACAACTAATCGCAACTTGCATCCGGGGTGCATTTACATTTCAAAGCATTACATTTCACAACCCTTTTCATTGGGATTCCATTAGTTTCCAAGGTAGTACACTTTGCTTCAGGTTTTAGCCAACAAAAACTCAAGCAACTAGGGGGAATTCCGCACTAAACCACACATCGGGACAACCGACTAGAATGATAACATAAAATCCAACTTACCAAAGGAAAGTTTTGTTGCCAACTCAGAGTCGAGACACAAAATAAACATGGGTGCAAGTCCAACACAGAGGCAGAAGCAGGGAGATCCTCCATATCACAAGTCAAAGTGTAAGTCGGGGTGGAAATCAATAAGTGGGTAAGGACAAACGGATGGATGGACACAAGTGAAAATGGTGCCTAAGCTAACAGGTTGGGAAGACACTAAATGATCATGTTCACATTCATATGAAGATAAAGACCAGCAAGTATACAACAAGAGTTTCCAAATGTCAGGAATACAACCAATACATATAGTCCACAACAACCAATTTCATTTTAAGAGCCAGATGATAATTGCCATATACCAAGTCAGTGCTATCAAAATTGCTAAGATAGATAACATCAGTATTCTATTCAATTTCACAACAATAGCATATACAAGATCAATGGAGGAAACACAATCACAAGATAGACACAGATTTATCTTGGAAAACCCTCTAGGGGAAGAAAACCCAGCAAAACTTCCTCAATGTAGATGATCAAAAGTACAAAGACAAAACCCCAAACAAGTGCTCCTTCTCCTTGCAGATCTCACTCTCTCTCTCCTATGCAAATTACACAAGTGAGTGTGTGTGTCCAAATGAGGAGCACATCACTCCTATTTATACTTTATCTTCCACTTGACTTTTTCACTAACTAGGTCGGCCCCCACAAACTTAATTGGGCCGACTTACTTAGGAAGACTTAAAACAATTTAATATTACTTTCTGGAAGGTTCTATCGACCCGACTTACAAAGGAGGTTTTACCTCGTGACTCTATGATAACCAAATACAATAGAACATCTCCAAATAAATTACAATAATAAAATACAATAGAATATTCTTCGAAGTTACAATATTTCAACAAAAATGACCTAAACAACAAGGTAATAACATCAATGCACATCACATATATACTAGGTCATATATCAACATCTATAATCTGAACCAACTACAACCACTGAGAAGACTACATTTGAAATACTGAAAACTGCACTGCATCTATATGGAACAAAAGGTCAGGTCGGTCATCAAATCTGAGGTCTCAAGGCTCAGCCTTGGCATAAGGTCTACTAAATGTCTGATACAAATATGCTCTAATACGTGAGTGATCATAAGTAGTGTTGCTCATCATAGCTGATCTCACTAAACAAGTGTAAAGGCAAAGCTAAAAAATGTGCAGATATATGCTCTGCGAACATGGTAGCCCAGCTACTATGGTTTGATAACAGTACTCCTTAATGTTGGATTGGTTAGACCACAACTTCTATATATCAATCAAAAGTTGTATGTTTCTATAAAAACAAGCAACGAGAATATCTTATTCTCTGTCAATACAAGGGGATAACTTGGATGCTACAATGCAATACAAGGGGATAACTTGGATGCTACAATGCATTGTGCTTATCTTAATCATGTCTTGTGAGTTTGTATTCTATATTCCAACAACTATTTGTTGGGGTTCATAAATAAGAGCTAGTAATTTTACTTTCTTGTAAGAGAACCAAATCAAGGTGTAGATTAGGGATGATTGCAATAACAATTATTTGTATTTTATCCCCAAATACTCCCCTAACATTCCAAGGTGAAAGGTTCAACTTCATGGGCAACTTTTATCAAGCACTTGTTCTAGGGATGAAAATTGTTCGAAAGCTTGACACCATTAGGCACTGTTGAGGATGAGTGTGGATCTAGCAATGACATGACACCATGACAACGTTTTGTTAGAGGATTGAGGGCATTCTTACATTTCACTAACTTGACACAAGTTTCACAACCTTGTTTCGTTTATGCATTTGCCAATAGTTTATAAACTGTGGTGGGATATTGATTGATTATCTTTGTTGCTTTGAAAATGTACTTGTTCCCTTATAAACTAGCATGTGTGATTAAAGTCCCAAAGATGCACACTAGCACATAGGAACCAAGAGGAAAGGCCAATATCACCATGTCGCTCCCTTTCTCACTTTAAGTTGGCTCGATATTGATTGATTCTCTTCGTTGCTTTAACAATGTACTTGTTACATCTTAAACTAGCATGTGTGATTAATGTCCCAAAGATGCACACTAGTTACATCGTAAACTAACATGTGTGATTAATGTCCCAAAGATGCACACTAGCCCGTAGGAACCAAGAGGAAAGGCCAATGTCACCATGTTGCTCCCTCTCTCGCTTTAAGTTGGCTCTTCTCCAACTCAAGGGGGAGTGTCTTCTATGGTTAGGGTTTTACTAGGGCAAAGGCAATCAGGAGCAAGGTGATTACAAAAGGTTGCTCTAGCAAAGGTTTGTACTATAAAAATATAAAATGGGTGATGGGAGGACAAGGGAACCCACTTCAAAGGACCACTTCCAATCCAACCCAGGGAAATGGAGTCAATAGGTCGCTAACTTAAAGGGCCTTGCTTCAAAGATCACCTAAAAGGAGTAAGTGATATAGGCCTCCAACCCTTCATAGATGTATTGGAGGGGTCAACTTGCGATCATAAGGGGAAGAACAAGTCCCTCCATTACCTCTTCTCTGTGAAACCCTACTCTACAAGGAGTTAGATTTGCAAAATTTTGATTAGGATTAGTACAAAATAAAACCTCCCTCTATGCAAGAACATCAATTGAATCCAACATAAAACCTTATGCAAGATCCAATCCAATGTGACAATCGTGCCCTTCCAATGGCTCAAGAGAAGTAACATGGGTAATGCTAGCAAATATGATCTCCAATAGATAAGCACAATAGCAAGATAAATGCCACACATTCACAAGAGAGAAACCCTGGACAAAATTTGCTCCAAAGAAAGATATATCAATTAAGCTGCAAAAGAGAGATTCAGCCATAAAATGAATTGAATAAGTAGCTCTCAATTTATAGGAGAAGCTAGAACTTACAACAAGATAATCATTGTTTCCTTAGATCTAGCCAAGAGTGGGGTAAAATAATACAAAAGCCGCACTCAATCAGCTAACTTCTAGCAAGTTATATAAAATAAGACAGTCAAAGCCACTTGTAAAATCATGAGATACACGAGGCCCCTTAATGAGGGGAATGTCTCCAATAAGCACAATAGCAAGATAAATGCCACACATTCACAAGAGAGAAAAGAGAGAAACCCTGGAAAAAATTTGCTCCAAAGAAAGATATATCAATTAAGCTGCAAAAGAGAGAGATTCACCATAAAATGAATTGAATAAGTAGCTCTCAATTTATAGGAGAAGCTAGAACTTACAATAACATAATCATTGTTTCCTTAGATCTAGCCAAGAGTGGGGTAAAATAATACAAAAGCCGCACTCAATCAGCTAACTTCTAACATAATCATTGTTTCCTTAGATCTAGCCAAGAGTGGGGTAAAATAATACAAAAGCCGCACTCAATCAGCTAACTTCTAGCAAGTTATATAAAATAAGACGGTCAAAGCCACTTGTAAAATCATGAGATACACGAGGCCCCTTAATGAGGGGAATGTCTACAATAAGCAAGGGACAAGTGGTAGTTGATGATTGCGTGTGGTTTCCAAAGGATAACCAACAAATCCCTCCTCCAAATGGATCATATATATATATACCTCATCAAGGATAATTAATCATCTTCCATTAGATGCATTGGGCTGAGGCATGAGATGCGCCCTCCATTAAGGCTGTAGAGTGTTGTACCATGGGCTCGAATTTGCAGTAGTGAGGTGATGTCTTCCACAAAGGATGATGAAATGCGACCTGTTTAGGATGTTGAGGCTAATGAGGCTGAGATCCACTGCTATACAGGCCTCTTTTCTATTGATTTAAGGTGGAATTATGTCTCATATTTACTGGAATTATGTCTCATATTTACTAAGTGTTGGAAACCAAGCTTCTTACCTCTGCTTGTAACCTCAAAAATTGCTTTCTTAGGGTTGCTTCAACTATGTGGAGCAAGGAAACTAGGGCTACTGGAGGTCTACTACTGCTGGTCTAATTCATAGTTCCCATTTCATCGCTGCTTATTACTTCACATAGGGATTTTCATGCCTAGATTTGTCCATACTTCTGATTCAAGGTCTTTTACCCTTGATTTCCTTCAATAGACCACCCATGATTAGTTCATTCATGCTGTTGTGGACCCAACAATGCTTAGGATCACCCTAGAACTTCTGTAGGTGAATGCCATGCCATTTGAGCTCCAAAAATGAGCCCAAAATGTCGTCTTCATTGTTGTAGGTGAATGTGGTTATTGTACCCTTCCGTTTTCAAATTTTCTTGACTGTTAGGGTTGAAAGAAGGCTGCTTGGGGTTTCCGTTTCAAAATGTGCCCAGAAACATCTAGAATCTGCTCGGGATTGACTGTTTGGACTATTTAAAAGCCTCCTTACCATGGTAATGATGCATAGACCTTCAAAATTGTCCTCAAAATTTTTAGATGTTGCCTATCTTCATGGATTAGGGTTGTTTGATGATGAAAACATACCTAGATTTGCTAGCGGATTGCTATAGTTCATCAAGGCTGCTCTCAACTGTTCATAGAACCAAATCCTTCATAGGCACATTCACAATCATCCATATCCAAATCCACAGCATCACTAGGATATCGTGACAAATCACCCCAAGGTCTGATCATCATCAAATGTGGAAACCCCTACAAGCCAACCGTACCTATTTTTTCCTCTTGGAGGGATTTTGTTAATCACTCACCATGCCTAATTTTGTACTTGCTTATTTTTCTTTTTATTAAACTTTACTTTCCATCCCTTCAAATCCCCTTTACTGCTTTTATTAACTCTCATCACCTTAATATGCCTAATTTTGTACTTGCTTATTTTTCTTTTTATTAAACTTTACTTTCCATCCCTTCAAATCCCCTTTACTTCTTTTATTAACTCTCATCACCTTAATATTTATTGGAGATATGTCAACTAATCCTACCTTCTAGCCACAATGGCCTTTAAATGATATTCATTATATACCCTTAGTGGTTCGTGGTGGACCAAAATAATGTTAGTGGGTGCCCACTAACACTATTGTCCACCACCAACAACTAAGGGTGTATAATGAATGACATTTAAATGGTATTCATTATATACCCTTAGTGGTCCGTGGTGGACCAAAATAATGTTAGTGGGTGCCCATTAACACTATTGTCCACCACCAACAACTAAGGGTGTATAATGAATGACATTTAAAGGCCATTGGGGCAGGGTGTATAATGAATGACATTTAAAGGCCATTGGGGCCACTGACCAAGCTTAGCCAACATTGGAATCAAAATATTCATACCAAGGTTGTTAATAAGCAAAGGCTCATGTACTCATTCATACTCCACTCGAAAAAGTGTATTATACCAGTTCTTCTTAGTGAAGAACTGTACTTTACCATGCCCCAACAAAGACTCCTTCCCCACCTATCGTTTTCCATTTGTCGGCAAATGTCCTTCTCTTTGGACAACCTCTCAAGGATTTTAAAAAATACTACTCTTTTTTTAAGTTTTTTTTTACATTTATCTTGACTTCATCATCATAAGAGGAATCTATGTCAAACTCCCCTCTTGAAATTTCATTTGCAATGGGAAATTAATTGCAAATCTAAAACTTGACTAAAACTTGACTTCCTTCTAAGAAGTTTCCGTGCACTTAACCCTACAATTTTCAGCCTTTAGGACTACTATAAATTAATGTGTAAAACAATAACAGAACAATCAAAATAATTCACTTCTAGTAGCCCCAAAATTCACAGCAATTCAAGGAAAAAGGATACCAATCATTCCAATGAGCTTCCAACCCTCTTAGGGTTGCTTCAACCATGTGGAAGAAGGAAACTAGGGCTGCTACAGGTACTACTGCTGGTTGGTCTGATTCGCAGTGCCCATTTCATCGCTGCTCATTACTTCACATAGGGATTTTCTTGCCTAGATATGTCCATATTGTTGATTCAAGGTCTTTTAACCCTGATTTCCTTACAAAAAACTGCCCATGATTTGTTCATTGATGTTGTTGTGGACCCAACAATGCTTAGAATCATCGCAGAACTTCTGTAGGTGAATGACATGCCATTTTCAGCTCCAAAAATGATCCCAAAGTGCCCTCTTCATTGTTGTAGGTGACTATGGCTATTGTACCCTTATGTTTTCAATTTTTCTTGACTGTTGTAGGGTTGAAAGAAGGCTGCTTGGGGATGTTGTTTACCAAAGAGTGCCCAAAAACGTCTAGAATCTGCCCGGGATTGACTCTTAGGAATGTTTAAAGCCTCCTTACCGTTTAATTAGGAATGTTTAGATGTTTCCCAGCGTCATGGATTAGGGTTGTTTGATGGTGAAAACAATCCCATATTTGCTAGAGGATTGTTGTAGGTCATCCAGAATACTCTCAACAGTTCATACCATCAAATCCTTCGTAGGCACATTCACAACCACTGATATCCAAATCCACATCATCTCTAGGATATCATCACAAATCACCCCTAGGGTCTGATCATCATCACATGTGGACACGCATACAAAATGGGGGTAACAGTACGTACCTTTTTTCTCTTGGTGGTATTGTGTTTCTCACTCCCATGCCTGAGTTTGTAGTTATTTTTTTATTATTAAACTTTACTTTGAGTTTGTAGTTATTTTTTTATTATTAAACTTTACTTTCCATCCCTTCAATGCTTTTGATAACTCTCATCACCTTATTATTTGTTGGAGATATGGAGATATGCTGACTAAGCCTAATTTCTAGCCCCAATGGCCTTTTAAGTGCCATTCATTATACACACTTAGTGGTTGGTGGTGGACCACAATAGTGTTATTGCCTAAGCCTAACTTCTAAACCAAATTGCCTTTAAATTCCATTCATTATACACTCTTAGTGGTTGGTGGTGGACCACAATAGTGTTATTGCATAAGCCTAACTTCTAAACCAAATTGCCTTTAAATTCTATTCATTATACACTCTTAGTGGTCGGTGGTGGACCACAATAGTGTTAGTGGGCACCCACAATAGTGTTATTGCCTAAGCCTAACTTCTAAACCGAATTGCCTTTAAATTCCATTCATTATACACTCTTAGTGGTCGGTGGTGGACCACAATAGTGTTAGTGGGCACCCACTAACACTATTGTGGTCCACGACCAGCCACTAAGGGTGTACAATGGTGGCATTTAAAGGCCATTGGGGCCACTAACTAAGCTTAGATAGCATTGGGGTCACAACGTTCATACCAAGGTTATACATAAACAATGGTCGATGTACTCATTCATACTCCACTTAAAAAAGTGCATCAAACCAGTTCTTCAAAGAACTATACTTTACCATGCCCCAACAAAGTCTCTACTTTCCATCCTATTGTTTCCTAGTTGTCAGCATGTTGTTTGTAAATGTCCTTCTCTTTTGAGAGCCTCTCAAGGATTTTCAGAAATACTACTCTTTCTTAAGATTCTCTACATTTATTTTGATTTCATCATCATAAGAGAAATCTATATCAAACTCCCCTACTAATGTCTTTCTCTTTTGAGAGCCTCTCAAGAATTTTCAGAAATACTACTCTTTTCTTAAGATTCTCTACATTTATTTTGATTTAATCATCATAAGAGAAATCTATATCAAACTCCCCTACTTGTTGTCTATGCTCTGTTGAAATTTCATTTGTGAAGAAACTATCAATTCTTTGGATTGGGAAAATAGAGATTTCAAATAGTAGGTTGTATATAAATTGCTTTCAGAAATGCAAGAGGAAGAGTGGAATAAGAGCAAAGCTTAGTCTGCATAGTTGGGAAGAGTGGAAGAAGAGCAAAGCTTAGGCTGCATAGTTGGTGAACACTGGATGTATGACAAAGGTTTTCTATTTTAGAGAGGTAGTGTACTAATGTGATATAAGGTTTTTTATTTTAGAGAGGTAGTGTACTAATGTGATATAACCTTTGATTCCAAATACCAACTCATGAGCTTGAAGGTAGGGAAAATGCAAACCCCTTTAAGACCCTCTAAATTCAAAAGAATCTTGTACATTCTAGAGCCAACAAAGATCCTCAAGATATATGAAGTTGATTCCTTCAAGAGCCAACAAAGATCCTCAAGATATATGAAGTTGATTCCTTCCTCGATGCACATGTTGATGGTCTGAGTATTCTAAAAGCATCGCTTTCACGACTCACACAAGTATTTCTAAGATGTATCATGTTAATAAGTGAGTTGACAAAGCCCTACCAAGAGATACATCACTTTTTGCTCAATTAATTGGGCAGGAAACCACAGCACAAGTACCAAGGTATGTCCATTATATCATCTACTAGATGCAAGATGCAGAAGAAGACAGTAATTGATTAGCGTGCAGTTATTTCAAGGAAATGTTTTACCAATTTGTCAATTTCAAAGGACCAAGATATTTTGTATGGCCTCCTATCTAGTTTTCACTTTGGTCTTTTACAAGACCATTGAAAAACTAACACCTTGAAGAGATATAAACTATGAGATAGACCTAATGCAACGTTGTTACCCATTTCTTTGGGAGCACAAGGGTTTGTTTCATTTTTACAAAACCCAAGATGCTTTTGTGGAAAGGATATGTTAACTAGGACCGGAATTTCCTCACCGGAAAGGGTTGGTATTTTTATGAAGAGCATTACACTTATATTAGGATGTAAGGAAACATTCTATGAATCAGAAAGAAGAAATTGCAAGATTGAAGTTGAGTTTTGACGAGATGGAAAGTGTATTGAAACATTCTATGAATCAGAAAGAAGAAATTGCAAGATTGAAGACGAGATGGAAAGTGTATTGAACCCTCAACCATTGTTTACAAAACCCCTTTCTGTTAAAGCACTTGAAGATTGCCTAGAAGACTCTGTGGAAAATTCTACCTAAGCGAAGGAAGCCCAAGAACTGTTCCTTAGCATTAGAAAAACTATGGCAAGCAATGTAGAGGATAGGATGATTCTCCGTTTTGAACCAAGGGAAATTTCTAGCAGAGCTTTTGTGCTTAGTGGCAAGATCTGTTTGCTTAAGGAGTCCTTCAAGGTCGAACTGCAAAAGGATATGATATTCAGTGAAATCTTTGGGGACACATTTGTTAATAAGCTCATAACTATGAAGGATTACAAAATACAAAAGGAAAATATCCCCTCAGATAAGAGACTGGAGTGAATAAGAGGGGGATCAGATAGCAGAATTGATGTGTTACACTCGCTAACTGGAACATGTGATTTCATCGAGCAAAGAACTTGGGTTTTCTTCAAAGCAATTGAAACCATGAAATATTTTGAGGTTCCTTATACAGGATGATGAAATTCTATGAAAGAAGAATTTGAAGCTAAATTGAATGCAACCAAGGTTTCTTTGGGAGAAGAATTTGATAGGCTCACCAATTTATGAGAAGGGTAAATAAGGAGATGGCTCGCTGATTTCTTTTTGGACAATGCAGAGCATAACTCAGTCGTTCTGGACAATGCAGAGCATAACTTAGTAGCTAAAAAACAACGTGGAATCCTATGTAGAATTGAAGAATAATTATCCTCCCTAAGGGTGAAGAAAGAAATAATTGTGGGCCCACTTTGTGACTATATCAAAGAGAGGGTAAATCAAGCTATAGTTGCAATCTCTAAAGGTGCATAAATCTAAAAATAATAAGGCAGCTATGTCTTACTGCACATTCTCAGCTAGCTTGTATAGCGAATATATCAAGGTTTCGTAAGAGGGTCCATGCAATGGACGGGTGGTAGGGGCGGTTGGCTGTGGCCGTCCCCACCCGGGATGGACCCCGTGCCCTATGATTCTAAGGTGCCTTCACCCAGTTGCGCACGCCAGCTATTCTATTCGGTGAAAAAAAAATCATGGTTTCATAAGAAAAGAGAGTGTCCATATTCTAGATATCCTACCTACACATTTTTGTTGGTAAAGACTTTTAATTTCTTTTCCATTCAATTTCCTCTGTCCCAGGCTTATGCTGAATCAGTTTTCACAGGTTTATACCATGAGGGCTAAGTTGTGATTGGTGCTTTTCTCTTTCCCTCCAGATTTTCTACACTTCAGTCTGAGGGAGTCCCACCCCTGCCTTCAAACCTCAGATAAGAGACTGAAGCAAATAAGAGGGGGATGAGATAGCCGAATTGATGTGTTACATTCACTAACTGGAACATGCCATTTCATCAAGCAAAGAACTTGGGTTTTCCTCAAAGCAATTGAAACCATGAAAGATTTCGTGGTCCCGTCTCTCATACAGGATGATGAAGTTCTCTTGAGAGAAGAATTTGAAGCTAAATTGAATGAAACCAAGTTTGATTTGGGAGAGAGCATAACTCAGTAGCTAAACAACATTGAATCTTATGTAGAATTGAAGAATAAATATTTTCTCTAAGGGCAAAGAAAGTAATAATTGTGGGCCCACTTTGTGACTACATCAAAGAGAGGGTAAATCAAGCTATAGTTGCAGTCTCTGAAGGTACATGAATCTTAAAATAATTAAGGCAGCTATGTCTTCCTGCACATTCTCAACTAGCTTGTACAAAGAGAGGGTTCATATTCTAGAGATCCTACCTACACATTTTTGCAAGTAAAGACATTTGATTCTTTCCTATTCAATTTTCTCTGCCCTAGTCTTATGCTGAGTCTTTTCACAGGTTTATACCATGAGGGTTGAGTTGTGATTGGTGCTTTTCTGTTTCCCTCCAGATTTTCTACATTTCGGTCTGAGGGAGTCCCACCCCTGCCTTCAAAGGTGAAGGGTTTTAATTTCATGTTTACCTACGTCATTGGATCCGTTGTAATGCCAAAGGTAAACATTTGTTTCAAATTTGTGAAAAAAGTTAGTTTTTGGGTATCTTAGATGTTTTAAGAAGCGCCTCAGAATAGTGATAATGGATACATTGTTTATATGATCTTTATTTTCAAACTTTTGAAGCAAAAATTTTGAACATGTATTCTTTCAGTCTCATTTGATATAAATGTAAATTCTTCTAAATCTTTTATGAAAGACCATCATCCCTTTCTTAGGTGAAAAGGTGCACCATCACCATCTATTGCAAAATCATGCATTTACTAAATATAAGTTTCCAAGTGATTACTATTTTAGTGAGTACATTGAGGACAAGATTCAAGGGATTACAACAATGATAGAGCTTCACATTGCCAAACCCAATTCTAATGGGTGTCCATATTGTAATAAGTTGAAATACATATATTGCTAATTGACACAAAGAATACTTGAGTTGATTTCATGATCTCTATCTTACTTCTTCTTGGGACCTTTAGAAAGGGTAACATCCTAGAGATGATGAAGCAAAGTCTGCAAGACAATAAAGTTTGGCATATGCCGAATCCAGAAGATGTCTTGAAGTTTATGGAGGAAGATATGGCTAGAAAAGTGACTTTCATATCATAGACAGTAGCAGTTTCGTCTATTGATCCCATTACTTGAACAGAGATCAAGCAATGATCATACAATTTCATCCTCTTCAGGAACATGGTGGTTGTGGTAACAAAATGCTAGATTTAAATTGCATTTTCAAATAAAGATGTTTGCAAAACTTACAAAAAATACTGAGAAAATCGGTAGCAACTATAACTTCCAAGAAAGCCTTGGAAATGTCAGATTCTTTCCCTTGATGTTTCCAATTAGATATGCAAGTTTAGAATAGGTTTTTCTAAGAGAAGGTTACATCTAACAACTTTTAAAGAGTATAGCAGTGACAAACCTATTGAACTTTCTAACCATACATGATATAAATGATAGTTTGCTCAAGTTGAGACCCATAAGTAGCTCAAAATGTAATAGTGGACACATAAGGTTTGGCTTGGGAAGCCATGGTCATTTTTCAAATTGCTTGACTATTGAGAGTAGCTCTCATTGTGATCTTGGACGTGGGCTTAATTTGTGATGCTTAGAAAGTGGAGTTTCTACTTGTAATCCATAATAGTTTCAATGCAATGGCCCTGTCTATGGATTTACATTGTTAGTTCAGGAACCTGCGACGAGATTAAGATATGACTTGATAAAAGGTTCAAATGTATCAAATTTGAATCCTATGATCTTTAATACGTTGATCATCTTTAATACGTTGATCAGTGCCTATGCTTAGGATACGAGGATCTATGATGTTGATTAATTGTTCTAACATATAAATAATTGAGTTGGCCCCTCATCATTTCCTCAATGATTTGGTGAAACCCAACTACACACGTCTATATCAGGGAACCATTGCAAATAGATAAGGGTGTGAGGCAAATACTTCCCAAAGATTTAACTTCCAATTAAATTATGACTAAATCCCTCAAGCCCTCATGACCTAAGGGCTAAAGCCCTCATCTATCACCAAAGTCATCTTCAAAGTTAAAACAATTCAAAAGTTGGGCCTTGGACCTTACTTGGTTAAATGTTTTCAATCTTTTGTCAAAATCAATCTTTCCAACTAGATTGAAATCACTAATTACAATGCAAAAGACATACACATTCCCAGAAGTTGCAACCTTTAAAATTAGTGAAATGCAAGTAAATCCGCGACATAGATCTCAAATGCAGAGCTGTAGGCTGCAGTAAATTGCATACTCTGAAGCTCGAGTGGTGGGTGGGATCACAGACCTTGGAGTTTAGCTAGTTGTGGTAAAATGCAAGAAGCTACAAAATCTTGATCTCTCTTACTTATAGACCTCTGTAACTGACATAAAGCTTAATCTTAAGTTTTTAGTGGTATTTGCTATGCCTTGGGAGTGTTGTCCTATGTGCCTTTAACTTTTTATGTGCATGTTAGAGAAGGGCACTTCGATGCAAATGCAATATGAAGATATTTTGCTCTCAAGTGGTGACCTTTGTTTGAAAGCACAGTTCCTTAGTGTTGCTATGGATGTAGCAGATGAGAATAATCCAGGCATTCTTATGTAAAAGAGAAATCAAGCCTCGAAAGTTTGTAGGCATAAAACGCTCTACATTTCATATATTCTCTAGATAGAAGTTTTTTGAACTTTGCTTGACCCTATGACAGTGATGTGAACACATTTGAATATCTTTTGGTAACAGCCACAGCCACGGTTGAAGTGACTACATTTCTTCTATATACAATGATTTGCAGGCACACATATGCATAAAATGCTGTAAATGGTATTTGCTGCTGACTTTGCTGGGCCCAGACAGTGGTAAAATGGATATGAAGCCATACTAGGCTGCTAATTTCCATTTGTATGTTCACAGAAGGTGTTAATAAAGTTCCCAATGACCACTAAATTAGAAGTAATATCAGATCCTTAGAAGTTTCTCTGCACTTTGTTTGATGACATCAGCCCAGGTTCATTGTTGGATATATATCCATTTGCAAAAATTAAACTCATCTATGGGAGGCTGAGTTTTAGGCTACACTATTGTTTCTAATTATGCATAACTCAAAGAACATACAATTATGCAGAGTACTATGAGAGCTATGTAATTAAGAATGTCTTCATTGATCTTTTTTACCACATAGCACAACTTATTAACCTCAGATCATTTTCAGATCATGTTTTAACCAATCTACACCATGGTCTATTGATACATTTTTAATGACTGAATTATTTTATTGCTAAAATGGCTCGTTACAAGTAATTGTTTGACCAGTAGTTGTATGGAACCCTGGACATTGAGCAGAGCAGATTTGTTTTTGATGCAGAGAACAAGCACATATATTTGCCCTCATTTATTAACAACCTTAAAACAATTCAAGAAATAGAGAGAAGATATGTATGAGGTGAAGCCCTCATGGTATCACCAAAGCTAAGAAAATTTAAGAATAGATATAACATCGGTGTGAAGTTGAACTAAAGCCTTCATGTATCAGAAAAGCTGTCGTTTAGTAGTCGCTTCGAACCTAAGGCTATCCCAAGCTTTTCAAGTCTATCCAACAACAGAGAGAATGAATGAATTGCTAAAATGGCTTATTATAGGTATTTATTGAACCTAAGGCCATCCCAAGCTTTTCAAGTCTATCCAACAACAGAGAGAATGAATGAATTGCTAAAATGGCTTATTATAGGTAATTGTTTAACCAACAGTTGTAAGGAACCCTGCACACTAACAGAACATATTTGTTTGAACAGAGCATATTTGTTTTTGATGCAGAGAACAAACAAATATATTTTCCCCATGTATCAAATATATTTAACCACAGTGATACTGTACTTCACAAAAGTTAAAGACAGTGATACTGTACTTGACAAAATTGACATTAACCGAAGATTAAATTTTGGTAAATTTACTGAAGATGTTGTACTTAGTAACTAACTGAAGATTTGGTAAATAACCGAAGATTTGGTACTCAGTAAATTTTGGTAAATAACCGAAGATTTGGTACTCATGGTAAATAGGTTCAGTAAATTTTGGTACTCACCTCGAGCCCAATGCTATCCCTTTAATAGTAAATTTCTTAATACTCTTTTAATATTTTAGAATATATTTATTTACCAAAACTAAAACCATCAAAGCTTTTTTCAAACAATTCAAGTAATAAAGAAAAAATGGTTATGAACTAGTAATCTATTGACAAATGGCAGAGCAAGATAGCTCAATCCAAAGGATTATTGATGAAGAAACACAATAATAATCCCATTATCTTTCCGTACATTATTTTAATAATTAATTCTCTAATCTATTATGACTAATTTAAATATTTCTCCCTAACTAATATTATATGAGCAAAATTTTCTAGGATTAGGGATATTATTTTAATAATTAATTCTCTAGACTAATATCATTGCTACTTAACTATAATATTATGAACATGATCTTCTGTTGTATATTATTTTGATAATTAATTCTCTACACTGATATACTATTACTAGTTTAAATATTACTTTCTCACTGATATATTATTACTAGTTTATATATTACTTTCTGACTGATACATTATTACTAGTTTAAATATTACTTTCTAATTAATATTATGTGAATGTTACTAGCTTACACTTCTATGTTTAATAGTTTTTTTTCAACTAAAAAAGGTACTTATACTTCATTGAAATATAAAAATAATAACTATACAAAGATTCATACTACAAATTGCTCAAACATATAACATCAGTCTCTGCAGCATTGATATGGTAAAAAAAAACACAACTGAAGATCAAAACAAAATAGAACTCAGTTCCTGCAAGAACAAAAACAACACTCAAACCCATACAGAAAACTTTTACTCCAATAACCAGAAAAACAAATCAGAACATTGTTCCGAATCCCAAGGCATTTTTAGAAGGCACAGCCACTAGTCACGCTTTCAATAGAATAAAATTGTTTTCCACAATTTAGCTTAAAGGAAATCTAGGAATTCTGAACCACGGGTCACGCTTTTAATCTCCGGGAATGAAATTGGTCGGTCACATGGTTTTGTGGGATAGAATTAGATTTAATTAAAAGAAAATCTATGAATTCTATTTAAATCTGAAAGTGGTTATAGACACTAAAACTGAATTAGATTGGAAATCGCGTAATTTAACTTAATTGCTCCTCACTAAATTATTTATGTTCGCAGCTGGCAACCCTAGATATATAATAAAACTGATCAAATTTACTATATAATAAAACTGATCAAATTTTTTGAGCATCATATTTAATAACATTCATTTAATGTGTTGGGCTTGAAGATTTGCTACTTTTCTTTACAGGGAAAATAAACAAAACTGATCAAACTTATTGAGCATCATATTTAATAACATTCAAACAGGTTTTAAAATATGTAGCAAAACCTTTTTAATTTTAAATGTGCATAGGGGAAGGGGAAGACGTACCGGAATAAAAAAGTATTGTATCTTCCTAACATGCCCTTTAAGTCCATCGCATGGCATGGCATCTTGAACAAAAATAATTGGCCTGGCAAAAGCATCTAAGATTATTATGATAATTAATGAATCCAATTGCACCAACAGTTAGCTATTTAGAACCGTGAATTAAAATTAAATTGATGTCCTGAAACTTAAATAAAAGCTGACATAATGCATGTAACGTTTAAAGAAATATACATAAATGGGAGTAGGAGACATAATATCGAATATCATCAAACCAAACAGTGTCACAGATATTTAAATTTTAAACTAGCTTCACCTAATCCTGAATGATAGCCATGAAATCTGTTAGACATATTTGAAAAAATGGCTGTATGTAAAATTAATATCAGAAGACATAAAAACATTTTAAGAGGTGCCAAAATTAAACTAATTTTTGCTTTCCATTGACAGAAAAATCAGAATATTACCTGGGAAATTTTTTTAACACCTCAGGGACAGATTGAGCTTCAATTTCCATTGCTTCATTTTAATGCACTCCAACCTGCCGTAGATATTTTGGTCAAGCCAGTGAATGATCATGGATATGAAATCAAGAAAATGAAAAAACAAAATGCGGTGCACCTGAAGAAAACAGAGAAATATACAATCCAACCAGAGTTAAACAAGCAACCTGAAGAGATCTAAAGTGACCAGCACCAGAAAGAAAATGAAAATAACAGAATAATATGAAAACAAATAAAATACAGCAAGCTGGAGCAAGAATTAAGGAGAAAAGAAATCAATCCAAGATCACTCTGAACAAAATAAAAAGTTAAGAAGATGGAACGATCCCAACTCTGAAGTCTGCAGCGGCTTTCCTTAAATAGATGGAGCTGCTTGCTTTTGTGGAATAGATGACCGTTGGCGGGCAGCATGGAGCGAGTGGGTGCTTTTCTTAGCTTTTTAGTTTTTTCTAGATACTGCAGAGGATAACCGTCTCCAGATTCTGTCATCGCATCTATCGTTATTATGAAAATGACAATCATCATCCGCTTGCGATTTGTATTTCGTCAACCGGCATCTGGGAGTAATCCGAGGATTCTTGTGGACGCTGAAACAATCGGAGCCTCAGCGAGTCAGCAGATATTGAGAAAATTTTCCGGTTGAACGACCAGAACGACCAGCCTGAAAAATGAAAATGGGATGAAGTTTAATAAGAAAATAAACTTAAAAGGAAAAAGAATTAACACAATTCATTCATTTGATAGTTAGTAAGAATGTGAAGACAGTAATGTACATCTAATTAAAAAGAATGAAATGTACACCTAATTAAAATAAAATAAAACAATACAATTTTACCAATTTAACATTTGATATTGTTTCATGGAGATGGAATAAAGTCTTAAGAAAATGAATAAATCACAATAGAAAAACTAATGAATAAATCACAATAGAAAAACTATGTAAATGTAAGAATATATTGTTTAATTTTTTTATTTAAAATAAAATAATTTATTTTTATTATTAATTTAAATATTTTAAAAAGATGATGTTAATTAACAAACACATTTTATTACGAATTCATAATTAAAAAAAAAAAGCTTTTTCAATCAAAAGACAGAGTAACCTTTTCTTATAATTGAATCCAAAATTAAAGTTAAAACCAGTGTTTTAAAATTAGGCAAACAACTTGAATGCAAAATGAAATAAATATTGATTGTGTATAAATGTAAAAATATAAATTAATACAAGTTATTGTTTAATTTTCTATTTAAGATAAAACATTTTATGTTATCATTTATTCTTAATAATAATTTGAATATTTTAAAAAATGATGTTATTTAATTAACACATTTTATTGCAAATTCATTAAAAATATAAAAAAACCTTTTTCAATAAAAAAAATAAGGTAACCTTTTCTTAAAGTTGTATCCAAAATTCAAATTTAACCATGTAGTTAAAAATAGGCAAACAACTTAAATGGGCAAAAATGAAATAAATATTGATTGCCTATAATAATTAATTAATTACATAGAAATAAACAATAAATATTATAGTAAAAATAAATAATAAATATTATAATAATAAATAAACAATCAATATTATAATATTAAATAAAAGATACTTTATAATTAATAATTAATAAAAGAGAAATTAAAATTAATAAAAAGTAATTTGAAAAAAATAAAAACCTGAGAACTGAGGCCATGGGCAACAAGCTCCTGAACTTGACCCTCATATTAAAAGCTAACAAAAGTTCTTACACGGTCTGTCTTATTCAAAATGTAGATTTATATATGCTGGGACTTCCTTAAACAAATGGGACATCCATGGTCATAATAATTAGTTGTCAATATGCAGAAATAAATAAATATTTCATAATCATTTATTAAAAATGAAATCGCCTGGAATCATTAGTAATTGTACTACTCACTCTTTTCAAGCTTATCCCAAAGGCTGCTTTGCCAATCAGCTCCATGACCTCATATTAATCCATTTTGGATTCCAGAAGAAGTCAATTCCAGAGTTGTACACTTGCTTTCAGATAAGTATCTACTTTCAAATGGCATTTGGTGATTAATTGCACAACGGCTCCAGAAAAAAACAGCTGCCGTGAATCTTCTTGAACTAGAAATTGCAACGCCCACTCTACTCCGCCAGCCAGAACTCCAAGACAGTTAATATCCTGTGACGACAAACAGATGATATTGCCGGGTCAATCACGCTGTTAAAAGAAGTCAAAACCCAATTCCCTGAAATTTGAATCACAACCCTAAAAGAATGTCAAAGTCCTTTAAAAACAAGACTGTTTGGATACATAGCCAGAATACATATTCGAGTCATTAACTAGAAGAAATAAATGGTGGGTATATACTACGCGGAATGGCAGAGCCAGAGAATGTATGGAAATTATTTTCTGCACAACTATCAGAAGCCCCCGTGTAAATTCCATTGAAGAAATCTTAAGTAGCGATATCCCCCACATCTCCACGGCAGATGGAAAAGGGTAGAGCAAGGCGTAAAATAAGAACGCTAGATGTTGCAAATCCTCAATGTGACAGAAAAACGTGTCAATTGCATTTATCAGAGAAGGTTGACGGATGGAGACTCGAGGGCACAGGCAGTGACGGATGGAGAACATAGTCTGCATCACGTGTTAGCAAAATAAAAAATTTAGGGCAACAAGCAAAAGGTGGTTAGGTGGGAGGGAGTTTTTTCCTCGCTCGGAAGTGGAATTAGCACTGCTCAGCTTTTGCCTTTCCTTGACCATAAAATGTGGTGAGTCACTCTCCTCTCTTAGTAGGGGCAGTGATAAATTTATGAGTCAAAACGACAAAAAATAGAGGTGGTACGATTATGAAAAAGATAATACTAAAACGATTGACGAAGTTGACGTTAATGAGACAGTCATAAGTGATAGGCTACATAGGATTCAATGGGGTTGAAGAATGGATAGATACAGTGGGTTTAGATACCACACGGGGATAGTACGTACTACGGGGTCTTGCCACTGTTTTTATTGGTAAGTGCCACATTGGCTCGGACCTGATAACTCCGGCTATTCAAAGCCGTGTGCATCACACACTTACACTGTCACGGATTTCACCGATTTTGCGTGACCTCTTTTTTTCAATAGTGGGTTGAGATTCTGTCTCATAACTATGGCCTTTTTCCTTTCAAGATGGATGATATTAATGTGGGATTCAAATATCTTGGTTTTTTTCTTAAACCAAATGGTTATAGAACTCATGACTTGTAGTGGTTAATTAAAAAGGTCGAAAAAAGAATATGTTGTTGGACCTACAGGTGTTTGTCATTAGGTGGAAGACTTATTCTTGCTAAATTTGTGCTCGAGAATTTGCATGTTTACTAGATGTCCTTAGGTATGGTACTGGTTTCAATTATCAAGGCCATAAGGAAAAGAATCTTCCAGTTTGTCTGGCTGGGAAGCTGGAGCAGTTTAAATTTCATTTAAGCTCGTGGGAGAGCTTGTCCCTTCCCAAGCAAGTTGGAGGTTGGGGTCTAAAGCATCTAGGGTTGCTAAGTCTTGCTCTTTGTGCAAAAAGTTTATGGAGAGGCATTTTCGATTCTAATCTATGGAGCTCTATTATTAAACATAAGTACATCAAGACTTTCTTCTTAGCAGACTAGATCAGGAAGTTGGTTGTGGCTCCTGCAAACTCCTCCCCGATGTGGAAAAACCTTCTTAAATCTCTTCCCAGATTATCAAACATTGGTTTAGTTGGAAGGTTGGCTGTGGTATTCAAGTTATGATTGGAATTGATCCAATTGTGGGTTTTTCTGGAAATTTCAGATTGTCACAACCTTTGATGGGTGAACTAAAAAGGGCCAACATTGAAGTGCTCTGCCAGATTAAAGGTAATGATTATGTTGGTTGTTTTTCTAAGTATTAGCTTTCGGCTTTAGATCTAGGGCTCTCACCTCAGGTTACTTATGAATGAATGATTATATACGGAACCTGAATGTTGTTGGTATCATGTTATCTAATCAGTCAGACTCTCTTGTATGGGATTGGAAGATGGCTAATGGTAAGCTCACGACAAAATGGGCTTACAAAGCTCTAATCGATGAGACGGTTTCTACTAAGCCATGTTGGTGAGCTAGGAAGATCTAGAAGTGGCATTTACCATTGAGGATGAAATGTTTTATTTGGCTTGTCCTAAAAATAAAATTCTCACTTGCAAGAATTTGCTGAAAAGGGGTTTCATAGGCCCTAGGATTTGCTTGTTATGCTACAAGGAGAACGAAACTGTAGCTCATTTATTCTTCAGCTGTGAATTTTTCTGGAAAGCGTGGGCTGAAATTTGTGATTTTCTTCACCTTAAGGAGAATCTTTTGCCGGTTAGACTTCTACAGGATCCTCAAGATGGTATCTGTGGGTGGGTGCAAGCATACTCCAAATCTATTGAACTCCCATTGTTTGCAATTTGGGAGGTTTGGAAGACCTGCAACAAGCTCATTTTTTAAGGTACTAAACCTTCTGTCCATTATGTGAGATTGAGGATATTGAGATATTTTCTTGAGTATGGTAAAAGAAATAAATGTCATAGACCCCGCACTCTTGTCAAACCATTACTGGAAGATGGCTATGCCACAGGTTATTTCGACGGTGCTTAAAAAAATGGTATATGTGGTGTTGACATGGTTCTACGGATAAAATTTGATCACCACATTCATCTGTGGATGGGTGCTAGACAGGGGACTAACACTACAGCAGAGTTGATTGCTCTTTGGGGCCTCCTATGATTCTTCTGCAGAAAAGGCCTTTGTTTTTTAAAAGTGTGGGGAGATTCCCGTATTTCCATCGACTGGGAAAATGGCTTCACCTCGCTCTAGGTACTCACCTTGGAATATTGGAAGAGGAATATCATGGGTTTAATGGAATGTTTCCATTCTATCTCTTTTGCACACATCTATCGGGAGCTCAACGCTTTGGCCGATTCTTTGTATAAGAGAGAAGTTGGTGCTATGGATGGGAAATTGTTCTTCGAGGAATATGTTGAGGACCTCCTAGTTGATGAAGGGTCCCTCCATTTTCTAAAGTTGCGTCATTTTGTTATGCAGTTTGCTCCTTGTTTTGGTTTACTACCTATGGGATCTATCTTTGAGTATTTTGTCGATCGGATTTGTTTGAAAAGTCTCGAATAGTCCATGTATTGTAGATCAGTTTTGTTGTAGATATTTGGATGTAAAAATTAACAGGGTGTTCCTTGCTGAACCTTTCTGGCTGGTCATTTGAAGCCTTGATATTGTAGTAACTTTGATTATGTCTTTAGAATAACAAGTTTTTTTTTCTTTAACAAAAAATAATTAAGATGTTATTAATAGTATTATCTTTAAACCAAAGAAGTTAAGTTACTAATAATTGAGAAACCAAAGTTCTAAGTTATTAATAATTAACGGGTTATTACTATTATTAACTTACTATTTTGAGAAATAAAATGGGATAAATATTTTATTTCTTTCATTGTATTATAATGTCTATATTTAATTTGGAGCATTTTTGTAAATTTGATTTTACATTTTAAAAATTGATATAATTGAAATTAGAATTTGTTTTCATTTATTATATATAAAATAAGTAAAGATGGTGAAAGTAATATGATTGATGTATGAAATGGAAGATAAAATATTTTTAGTAATTATATTTATTATGAATTTAATAAGATATATATTTTGTATTAAAATGTATGCATGCATTTGCAAATATGTCTAGATTTATGTATTGCGAAATCCATGGTATGATATGGTTTATCTTAGATGTATACATCTCACCATATCATCCATAGCTGTGGGTATGATTGTAATAAGTTTTTTAGGAAAGTGTTTCTCATGTGTATAAACTATGGATGGGCGTTGGTCTCGGCTCAAATACGAGAGCTGAACTCTTATTGTTATGGGGATTACTTTGGTTTGCCAGAAAGTGTAATTGTTCAAATATACAGATTGTGGGTAACTCAAATGTGATTATTGATTCAACAAGAGGAGTCTCTTCTCTACACTCCTTGGTTTTGGAACATTGGATGAGCAGGGTTAAATTTTTGATTTATTCCTTCACTTATATCACTTTTAAGCATATTTATAGGGAGTTTAATGCAAAAGTGGATAAGTTGTCCAAGCTAGTCATTGGAGATATGGATGGTCGACTCTTTTTTTAAGAATTCAGAGATGGAGTAGTGCTTGACTTTGGTTCTTTATGTATTTTTTGAAGATGTAAAGTCTATGTTTCTAACAGTTGCTAGCTGCAATTAATATGCAAGATAGCTAGCATGTTTTTCACTTGTTTCTTTTTGTGTTGGGTGTTCCATCAGTCTCTCCTGGTCAACTTTAGTGGAGTTTTGTCTCTAGAAATTTTTGTAATGTCTGATGTAAAGATGGATAGTACTAGTTTTGGTGAATTTTGCAGTTTATAGGCTAGTAGAAATCTTTTTCTCCAGCCTTTCGTTGATGTATTGCTGGTAGCAACTTTGATTCCATGGAATAACAAGTTGTTGTGTTTTCGACGTGAAAAAAATGAAGTATTGAATATCATTGACATCTATGACATGGAGGAATACTTCCATCTATGTTACTGGTCATCTAAATTTTAAATTTGTAGAGCATCCCCTACATGGAAAAGACTATGGATGGGAACATGAAGTAGGATGACTAAACAACCTTGCAACCTTATCACAAGGCCCACATAAGTGGAGTGGCTCCATTACCATTACCCCCCCCCCCCCAAACACACACATATATATAGAACCACACCAACTTGTGGGAAAGATAGTTGTAATGAGAGGGCCCCTCCATATCTCATGAAACTGAACCAACTAGTGGGAAAGAGAGTTGCAATGAGAGGGAGCCCCCAAGCACAAAGTTGGATGAGGAGAGATTCCTTGAGATGTCCCTAGCCAAATTGCTTGTTTTAGACTTGGATTTCACCGCTACTATATGGTATTTAATTGGTATGTGTTTATGTTAAACACTTAGTGATCAACCCAAATACACCTTTATTGACTGTTGTACCGGTTTGTGTGATTGGTTTAGTTGCTATAGGATATATTTGGTTTAATTATTTCATCAAACACATCACACAAGTCCGATGTAGCTTACCACATCACCAAATCTAACTTCTTAATACCACCCCAGACTTATTTGTTGTTGTTGTATTTTTCCTGGGCATTTCAAAGTTTCAGATTTGATTTCCATAGGTTACACATGATATGTTTCATAGGGCCAGTTGTGGTTCCAACATATATATATTTCAAATATAAAAAAAAGATATCAACACAGAGGCAAACTGATACCAATAACCAAATATAAAGATATATTCTGGATTGAATATTTACTCAAAGAAAGTGACACATGCCTGGAAATGATGAAGGAAAACTCCTTGCACTGGTTGTTTTGCAACAGTACTATAGATGACCTCTACAATGGTGAAATCGTGGTAGTAGTAAACCCAATACATAGTTCCTCGGTGATCATGATTTTGACAGTGATAACCATGGAAAATTTCAACTCTTGTTAATTTGCCAAGGGCGTGTCCCAACAACAACAATGGAACTACGCTTTAGCAATGAAGTACTGAGGAAGATGACTGGGACTAAAGATAAGTGTGTATAAGCGTAAGAGGATACCCTTCCAATACTAAGCAGCTTCAAAAAAAACACCCACAGTGAAACTTTATGGCTCTAAAAATGAAGCTCCCGAATAGTAGAAAACTCGCCAATTTCTTAGCAGAGGGTAAAATAATGGAACTGAGATGCTTGAAACAATATTTCCCTCTCCACACTTGGATATCAAACTAAGAGTGCACCCTTATTTGATGTGAATATGGGATCCTCTTCAAGAATGCACCTTCACCAAAGATTGTATAAGCTACAAGTGCGCCCTCAAGCAGTCATCCTTCCTCCTAAGAATGGTTGTGTCCTTTCTTTAGAATGGAGTGAAGTTGATATCCCTTACTTCATTGGTTATTATGGTACGATTATCCATTATTATGGTACGATTGTCCAAGCAAATGCTCCCTTCAGAAGATATCTACAACTCAACTCATAAACCACCAATTTGAAGATGAAATATAACACATACCTTGACAATGAAGAACAATGAGAAATCTACTTGATTCCTCCACTATCCAGAGCTAGGGTAGATTGCTGCACTACCGAAACGCTTCACCTCCTCCTAGGGTTTTGTCCAAGAGAAGCTTAGAAGCTCAAGAGCTCTTAGTTTTCGAAAATGCAATGATAAGAATCAACAGAATGAGCTCTCATGCTATTTTTATATTTTCTTGTTTGCCCCCTTATGACTCTTCAACTTCCCCTTGACCAATTCCCTCATTAAAATATTTTTAAAGTGACTTTATGGAGAAAATGACCTTTTTTGCATTGTATTTTCCATTTGACCCCCTTTGCACATTTTTTCGTTACTTTTAAACCAAAGTGAATTTTTATAAATTCACTTTCTAAATCAATAATTAATGTCACGTTATAAAACTCTCTAAGCCTAGGTGACATTTAATAATTATTTAATTCCATGCTTCCTCGACGATATCCTATGGGAACTAGATAGGCTAATAATTCATGTCCAAGGTGGCCATCTGGAAAGGGACATGATAGTCCTCTCTTCTCGAAATTGCTTGTCCTTAAGCAACTATAAGTTGGGATGCTGCATAATCTACTCACTCTCCCAAGTAGCATCCTCCACCGGTACATGCCTCCATCTGACTAGGTACTCCTAGATCACTTGGTTTCTCAATCTCTTCTCTCGTACATCCAAAATCTCCTCCAGGTCTAAAATCAACTGCCCCTTCTCATCCAATGGAGGAAAATCTGCATAGGCTATGACCTACTATCCCAGTACTTTATTGAGGCATGACACATGGAATACATTGTGAATATTTCTCCCCTCTAGAAGCTCCAACTCATAGACCACCTCTCCAACCCTCCTGACCACTCTATAAGGTCTGTATAAGTGAGGCTTCAATTTATCTACACCACTTTTCTTCAATGAGGACTGGCAATAAGGTTGCAGTCTCAAAACTACCAAGTCTCCCACCTCAAAGCTGTGCTCTGTTCGTTTTATGTATGCATATACCTTATGTTGATTTTGAGCCTCCAATAAGTTTTCCTTAGGGATCAACGGATGTCCTGACTCTCCTGTATCCAGTCCTTTGCCTTGGGTGGCCTACTATCCCCGAAGGGCATATCAACAAATGAGGGGGCATCATACTCGTATAAAGCTTTGAATACTTGTATAAATATTTGAATGGATTCATCCTAATCGACATGTGGTAGGTGGTGTTGTATAAATGCTCACCCAAGTGTATCCACCTGATCCATTTTCTATGTTGTCCAGACACATAGTTTTTTAAGTACCCCTCAATCCACTTATTCATAATCTCAATCTATCCGTCGATCTAGGGATGGTAACTAGTGTTGGGAGTCAACTCTGTACCAACCAACTTGAAGAGATCCTACCAAAAATACCTTAGAAATATGTTTTCCATGTCACTAACAATGTTCTTTGGTAGCTCATGCAGACAAAAAACTCCCTGAAGAACGCCTCTGCTACCTGTGTTACTGTGTAATCTGAGGAAACCACGAAGAAGTGTGCGAATTTCATTAACTGATCTACCAACACAAAGATACAATATCGGCCCTGTACCCGTGGCAATCCAGTGATGAAGTCCATGGAGATACTCTCCCATTTTTTCTCTGGAATAGGAAATGGCTATAGAATCCCCGCCAGATAGATTTGTTCGGTCGTGTTCTGCTGACAGACCATGCATTCCCTCATGTGACACAACACATCATCCTTGAGGCCCTTCCAAGAGAACCTCTCCTTGACTTGCCGATATGTTTTGAAGAACCCCTAATGTCTAGTTGTAGGAGTGTCGTGTGCAAAATGCAAAATCTTCTCCCTTAGTTTGGACTTTGGCAACAAGTATATCTAGTATTTGTAGAAAATGATGTTGTAAATCACCTGATATATATCATCTTGTATAAGGTCGTCCATCAACTCGTAAGCAAATTTATTTTTGGAATATTCTACCAAGAGGCAAGCTTTCCAACTGGATTTCCATGTGACTGGTTTTCTGGAGAGTGCATCAATGACCACATTTCTCTTCCCCTTCACATACTCTATGTCAAAGTTGTATGCCTATATCCTACTTACCCACTTTTGTTTCCTCTCATTTAAGTCTTTTTTCTTCAAGAAGTACTTCAAACTATTGTTGTCTATCCTCACCACGAATTTATTGCCCACCAAGTACTATCTGAACTTCATCAATGCATGCATGATGGCGAGCATCTCTTTGTTATATATAGAGTAGAGCCTTTGTGGCTCCTTGAGTTTCCTGCTTTCAAAGGCTATTGGGTGTCTTTTTTGCATCAACACTGTCCCAATGCCAATGCATGAAGCATCACATTCCAATACGAAGGGTTGGCTGAAATTTGGTAGTGGAAAGAACATGCAAGTTCTCATCACCTCTTTGACTCTGTTGAATGCTCTTTGAGAGTCCTTTATCCATCTAAATGCTCCCTTCTTTGTCGGATCGGTGAGGGGTGCGACCAACTAAGAAAACCCCTACACGAATCATCTATAGTTTGGCAGAATCCAAAGAATCCATGTAGCTCAGTGAGGGTCCTCAACTGCTTTCAGAAAATATGGTTCACACAAGATTGGAAGGAGGTTGGTGCATTGGTTAGCCTCATCTAGATGCTTCATGTGATCCTCCCATGTCTGATTGTATATGAGGAGATCATCGATGAACACCAGCAAAAGTTTCCTCAACTGCTTTCAAAAAATATGGTTCATGCAAGATTGGAAGGTGGCTGGTGCGTTTGTTAGCCCAAATGGAATAACCAAAAAATATTAATGGCCATAATGGCATCTAAGGTTTTTCTTGTGCAAGTGCTGCTCATGGACCCTAATTTAGTGGTATCCTAACCTAATATCAATCTTGGAAAAGTATACTGCTCCGTACAGCTCATCCAACAACTCATCAATCCTAGGAATTTTTAGTTGAGATCTTCCTTTTAAATGGTGTGAATGAGTGTGAATATTTCTAGATCTACCAGTTATTTTCATAGCATGATTCTTGATTCCATGAAGTGTGTGTTTCTAAAATAGTAGTGTGGACTTTCTTTCCTTTAAACAAAACTGTGAAAATATTGGGTTTTATTTCCTAGAGGTTGAGTGAATGAATCCCTTTTGGTTTGAGTGAATTTCTATGCTACTTCATCTCAATATTTGCATCTACATCTATAATTGTTTTTACTAGCACTAGGAAGAAACTGCATCTGCATATACTTTGCATGCATCCTTGAAAGTTAACGTTCCTAGATTGACAATTAATGTGTGCACTAATCTGGTAACCAATAGATCATTATTAGCCCCAACAATAATCTACATCAAACTTGTGTGAAGTGCTTGACAAAATAATTAAACCAAATATCTCTTATAGCAACTAAACCGATCACACAAACCAGTACAATAGTTAGTAAAGGTGTATTTGGGTTTATCACAATTGTTTGATGGAAACACATACCAATTAAATACCATATAGCAGCAACAAAATCCGAGTTTAAAACAAGCAAGTTGGCTAGGGACATCTCAGTGACATCAGACCATGCAATCCTCCCGACATGTGAGGTGCATGTTATTATATGAATACATGAGATAGTAGTCCATTCACTTGTATAAGGAAGAGGGGGTAGCCTGGAAGAGTCTTTTTATCAGATTTCAGAGAAGGGTAGATTGAAGAAGAAGAAGAATTGTTGGAGGAAGAATAAGAGCAGTTCATATCAAAAGAAGAAGGAGAGATGGGTGATAGAAACAATCCATTAGGGGGTAATGGGAATGAATCAAGAAAATATTTAGGTAGATAAGACATCTTAGTAGGTAATACAATGAACATCTTGAATGATTTGGATAGAGGGAAGCAACAACTAATCAACTTCCTAACTTATAGTGTGGCAAGGGGACAGGAGCAGTTGGATGGAGAAGGATTGCTTCGTTAAGCTTCGGTTGTAGTCGTTCTCTTCTATGTACTTTCCCTATTTTTACAGTAATATAAACGCTTTCCACCAATATTGTTGTGTTGATGATATTGTGTAGTTTACCTGCTTAACTGTTTACTTAGATCTATTATCGTTTAGATGCTTTTTACTTGTTTGTCTTGTTTTGTGTATCTTGGCAGGTCTTGCAGCTTAGATCTGACGACCGCGAGGTGTGGAAAAACATCCAGGAGAAAGGGCTACAAACTTAAGGTAAGACATCTAATAACTTGATCCTTAACTAGATCTAAGAAAGTGGTTTATAGTCTATTCTATTTGTTCTAGACTCACATTGAGCTAGGGAGATCCGTCTCGCGTCCACTCGAGTGGATTGTCCGTCAAACAAATCTGGCGACCATACTGGGTATTTGCGACGACCTGGGTTCGTCGCAGCTCCCGAAAGGGTAATCTACGACAACCCGAGGACGCAATAGCCCTCCACAAACTAACTAAAAAACCCAAAAATTGAACTAAAATAAAAAATGTAAACCACTGGAAATATGCTGGATCAAGTTTAGAGTTACCTGCTCCGAACGGTTAGTGAAATGGTTGCTCGCAACTCCTGGAATTCACAAGTGAAGTTTTGGCTCCAAATGGCACTTCTTCTCCCAAATTTGGCAAATGAACAATGGTGATTATATTTGGTTTTTTGTTTCTATTTATAAACAAAAGGCATATTTTTTTTCAAATATTTGATGCTATTTAGGTCATTTGCTATAGTTTGGATCATTTTTATGACATTTGAATACCCGGTTGACTTTTTGACCTAGTTTTCAAGTGTGCAAGAGTTGTTAAGTGGTCTTTGTACACCATTCTCGTATTATAACGGTCATTTCAGGTATGAGTGACCCCTTGAATGTTTTGTCATTATTTTGTATCCGTTAGATTGTAATTATTTTATGATGACGAGCTTACTCTTTGTTCTTTCTCGTGCTCTTAAAACCATGAGAATAAGTTACCAAGTTACGATTTATCACTTTTCTGGGCTCATTAAACTCCTATGTAAAAGGACCCCCCCCGGAGTCTATCTTTAAGCTCTTTTCAGGATCTCGAAATATGAAAAGATTTCCAAGCGAACTTGTCGCGTTCACGCTTGTTAAATAATTTGAATGGTCGTCTTCCTGGTGATAGTTTACCCTTTTTTTGGACCAGGGGGCACTACTTACGAAAAAGGTATACTCTAGCCAATCATGACTAGAAGAGTCCTCTCCCGCGTTGTTTGACCCTTTTTTTGGGCAATGAGGCTAACTTTACGAAAAAGGACCGTTGGAGTTTTCTTTAGTTCTTTTCAGACTCTCCAAACATGAAATGACGACCGAGTTTACCTTATGTGGACTCGTTAAACTCTAACATTGAAGGGCTCGTCATGGGACGAACCCCTCCTATCCCAGGTTCGGAAAATATTTGGGATTGGACTCATCTATGAGATGAGTTATACCGAGCATCTGGTTACTCTCATCAAGCTCGTAAAAAAAAACACATGAGGCACTCATCGTTCATGATGGGGAAAAAGGAAAGCTTTTATGTTACACCCTTTATCAGTGGCAGTACCTAGTCATTTCTTGAACATGGCACTTATTTTCATTTGCATACTGCACTTGGATCATCCATTTGTCCTTGAGTTTCACCTACTTCCTGAGTCTTGTTACTCCTTTGAGTCATTCAAAGAATGCTTCCATCATCAGTTGCATTAGGAGTTAGTACCATAACTCGTCAAGTCAATACTGCCAAGGCATGCCACGCCCATGTTCAAGAATATTATCACCACTCATTATCTGCAGTCAGTACACCTTCCATCATGTCGGTCTACTTTGAGTCAGTCTTGCATGTTACTGTACCATCCGATATGCTCTACACATCTTTGTCGTGTTTCATGTCGATGATGAGAGATTCATCATGGCCCTCCTTCGACGGATTCATCCTTGTCGACTTCAACTCATCATCTGAGGATTGAATCTAGAAACCAACCAAGTACCTTGGCCCTACATGCCTCAATGGCAGGTTACCTCGCTTTCAACATGAGTTTACATCATTGACTCTTGATTGAAAGATTTCATCTCGCGTTCGACTTCAACTCATTTATTCACGCTTGATGATATGTACTATGATACCTTGGGTGTCATTGACATCAATGGTGATTTCCCTCGTGCTTGTTAATGGTATACATCAATGACCGGTAATCAAGTGGTTTCTACCATGTTCGACGTCAAGACATTTGTAATCACATGGATAGACTCGTATCATTGCGGGTTCATCTTGAAGACCCTGGGGAGTCATATTTTACCCAGGTTGCGATAGAGTTTGTATTGAGTTATTTCACACGGATCCACATTTGTATTGGTCGTGGCTGTGTTATCATCTTATCATGGATCTACGCTTGTGTCTAGTAGCCATGATTGTGTTCAGTCGGTCATTACTACCATGGATCTGCATTGTATTGGTCGGCATCCATGTTGTACGCAATATGAGACTGTGTACTCAGAGTCAGTTGTACTGCAGCAGCGTCCTTCATCCGACGAGCCATTTCCATTCCTTCTGTCAAAGCATTTCACCTGTCCAATTTTCAACAGCTTCATGCTTTGGGGGGCATTCTGTTACACCTAAAATCTTACCATCATGAGATTCAGTGTAAACATCCCTAAAGTTTCCTTGGCTAAGTCATTGACCTAGAAGAGATATAAAACCATTAATATCAAGTTTTGAGAGGTCATCGCAGGCTACCCTTGTGCAACCTGCGACGTCGCATCTTGCTCTCTTGCAGGGTGAGATGATGTCAATTAATGGACAAAAATAACTCCTTCGAGCCCATTCTCGAAGTTAGCTGACATGGATCCCTATCCCTAACCTTTTGGGAGAGCTAGCACTCGGTTCCTAACCTCTTGGAAGGATCCCCTATCTCTCTCCTACCATATCTCAACCTACCCTATCCATACCCTATCCACTTAGTCCTATATAAGTGAAGCTCACTCCCATTCCAAAGGGAGGACGTCTATAGTGTCTACATGCTGGTGAAATCATCTTAGAGAGATATCTACTCATCCATTGAGAGAATCACACTTCCTTGGGAGGATATGGCATTAGCTTGGATGGAGAATGATTACTTAGTTAAGCTCTAGTTGTAGTTGTTCTCTTGTATGTACTTTCCCTATTTTTACAGTAATATAAACGCTTTCCACCAATATTGTTGTGTTGATGATATTGTGTAGTTTACCTGCTTAACTGTTTACTTAGATCTGTTATCGTTTAGATGATTTTTACTTGTTTGTCTTGTTTTGTGTATCTTGGAAGGTCTTGTAACTTAGATCTGACGACCGCGAGGCATGGAACAACATCCAGGAGAAAGGGCTACAAACTTAAGGTAAGACATCTAATAACTTGACCCTTAACTAGATCTAGGAAAGTGGTTTATAGTCTGTTCTATTTGTTCTAGACTCACATTGAGCTAGGGAGATCCGGCTTGCATCCGTTCAAGTGGATTGTCCGTCAAACATAAGTCAAATCTATAACTATGTGTTCGAGTTCTTGCTTTAGATGAGAGCTCATATTTTATCTTACAAAACCCTTTGGAAAAATCTATATCATCGACTAGTCGTAATGAATAGTTACATGGATTAATCTCATTTAGCACTGTATATATTCATGTTGGTCCTATTTTAAACAATTATCTCATTTTTTAATAGTAAATATTTGTATACCATACTTTTTAATTAACACGGCAAGGGTTGGCTTGGTTGAGATTCTACTAGAGTATTTATGTTATTTGTGTAAGGCTAAATACTATCTTATTGTTTTTTCAAAATAACAAATCCCTATTCAATTATTTAATCCTTTATTTATTTATTAGTAAGTTATCGGGACAAGTATCGCGGCATTAGTTTCATAGTTCAATCCGTCATAACTCTTGCAATGTCTTATTTAACCGTGAGGGACATAATTTACTGCCATTTTCAATCTACAATATAACATATTAAGTTTTTATACTTTTCTTAAATTATGGTTATAGAAAATCATTTTCATTCTCTATTAGAAAATATTGAATAAAAACAAACTATTTTCCTTTAACATAGTAAAATACATAATTCTTGTAATGTACATGATTTTGTCAGAATTATAAATTTCCTATTACCTATTTCATTTATAGGTATGCGAAGGGTTTATAGTTTATCTCCTAACAATCCTTAATTTTTTTATCTTGTTTTCTTAGTTTATAACTGGATAAACCTTGGTAAATAACTCTATTTTTTTTATAAATTTCCTGTTACCTATTTCATTTATAGGTATGCGAAGGGTTTATAGTTTATCTCCTAACAATCCTTAATTTTTTTATCTTGTTTTCTTAGTTTATAACTGGATAAACCTTGGTAAATAACTCTAATTTTTTTTATCTTGTTTTCTTAGTGTATAACTCGATAAACCTTGGTAAATAACTCTATTCACGGATAAAAATATAATAAAATTTTCTTTACATAAATGTTGATTCCATGTATCTATAGTCACATCACTAATTTGGTCTTTGATCTTAAAGTAGTGTAGCTATCAAATTAATTTGGTCTTTAATGGTAAAGTAGTGTAGCTATCAAATTGGGTTTAGGTATGGCTTTGCTAATTATAGCCACTTTTTTGCATTAATGATATGAAAAAACAAAACTAATAATGTGTCAATCTTCACAAGGATGACAAAGGACGCTTGACATAGGCCTTATTCTGAACCAAATTTGTTTTGTGTAGATAAGTGTGTGCATTGCCTTAGAAACTATTAATTTTAATATTATTCTTATTTTCCAAGCCAAATTTCAAAGGTATGGACATGTGTGTGCATTCCCTTCTAAGAAGATATTGATTTTTCAATATACTTTCCTCCAAATCCATCATAATTATGTTCTTTCGATTACTCTAGCCCATTTTCAAAGGTGTGTATGAATTTGTGAGCGTTTTGATTTCTTACCCTTTTTAATATATTTTAAAATGTATTAAAAAATAAATTAATCTCTACTTTCTTAGTGTAATGATTTTCTTATTATAAAAACTAAAAACTAAACTGTAAAAATGACTCTATGACTTTGAATCTTCGTTGAATTTGAAATATTGTATTCATTTATTATGAAATACATTGAACTTAAGTTTCTTTGTATGATCAAGTTTTTTGAACTAAATTCCAACGGCATGCTAAAGTCATTTTCTTGATGGAAATACCATTAAACTGCCATTCATTATTCAACTGAGAGCCATCATAGATAGTTGCGTGGTTTGTTGACTGAAGATTGTCAAAGAGAATAAGTGCAACACCATCATCGTGTTCGAAATGTTCATGGTGTTTCTTGCTATGTCTTTTATGCATTGTCAGAGACTATGTCACAAAAATTATAGATCATGATCAAACAAATATAGAAAACAGTTCCATATTATATATAGAGAGATCAATCCACATAAAAACTAAAGGGGACGAAGATTGCATAAAGAAAAGGACGACGTGTTTGTCACTTGTTCTACTCACTTTCATTGTTTACTAGCCACTCGTCCTACCTCTTAATTGCCACTTGTTTTTTTTCTATTCACAACTCGTGTTCTCTGACAATTGATTTGTGAAGCTGCAGGCAAGGATCGTATATTAGGTAAGGTATGGTACAATTTGGCAGTGGAGAAAGCTACGCGTAGTCGATCGGTGCATTTCCGTGTGGTAATGGAAGACTAGGTAGGTGTGCATGTTAATTGTGTCGGTAGACATGTGTCAGGCCCCTTATTCGTGGCAGTGTGCTCGCATGCTAGATGCCTTTCTGGGAAGGTACTGATGAGAGATATGCATGGAGAGACTTTCGAAGGATTACACCTTCGAATTTCACAAAAGAACTCGACATATTCTCAATAACCATTACATTATATTCTCTGACATTCGATCTTCACAGAGCTAAAGAAAATGGACAATTCCATGGAGGATTTCTTACAGAGCATCCCTGAACCAGACGCAATTCCTCCCACTATCCAATTACAGTCTCAACCGCTATTTCTTCTGCGCAAAGATAAAATTCTTGTTACAGGTACATCGAACTTCTTGGGCCCTTGTAATTTGTGAATATTTCAGGGTTTTATTTTAGTTTTTTGTCTACGTAAGAGAACCGATTGCTTTATAAAGCGAATAGTAACCAATATCTTGAATTTTGATTTCGACTCAGCTGTTTAGATAGCCCTCTAATATAATCGTAACCAAGTATCCTTTCTCAATCACTTCGACTCCAAGTGACGATTATGTCTCAGAGGTAATATTCTGATCTCTATCTATACATAGAAAGGTCAATTAGAATTAATGGAGTTTTCCCTGATGATATTTGTTATAATTTCAATTCGGGCATGCAAGCCTCCCATGCGAGATAAAAGCGGGCTTCTTAGGGCATACAAGACAACGAAAAAATGGTACATATAGATTTTGAGATTCCATTAATTCATGCATGATCTCATTATAATTTTATAAGATTTCCTTTTGTTGGATTTTCGTAGATTAAGAGAAACAAATATGCGATTGCAACATTCATACTTGTCAGAGATCTCGTTGACATATATTTCTGATCACTTCTTATGACCCTTGGGCTCTCACATTAGATTCTATGTAGAGAAAAGAATCTGGCTTATCGAGTTATCCTAAGATCTTAGGTTATTTTGTGTCATAATCCAGAAATGGCTGACCAGATCTTGGACAGAGCCTTTTCGACTCTTGCACTTATGTAGACGATTTCTTCTATATCGAAGATCTTAATGATTATTTTTAGTTTGAGAGAAATGCAATATGCATTCCTATTAAGGTATTGTTTCAGTCCAATTTTCCATTTTGGGACATGAATGGATTAATATATAAAAATTAAATTAACGAGGATTGAACAATAAGGTTTCTCATGGTACATAAACTCAACAAATTTGGAAAGAGACCGAGTACCAAATCAAAGTACATGACAACAAGAAGCAAACTAAGGATGCAATTAAAATCACAATAAATGCAGCTTTCTTTGCAACACAACTACAATAGCTTTCCTCACTAAGTCGTTTAAATTCCTGAAAGAATATTTTAAGGACATGCGACAATGGTTGCTATGGAGACCGACCCTGAGAGATTGAGTCAAATCCAGCTACAGTAGTTGTGTAGGTTCGTGGGATCCCACAACGTCGTTTTCAATGCCTCATTTTTCATGGAGATACAATCATGAATGGTCAATGACCAAAACTATATGCACAAATGGAGAAATTTGTTGAACAAAATGTTAGGTGCAAGTCATTTTAAAAGGTTTCCTGCAGAACGATATCTTTGTCATATATATTGTTAAGCTACCAAAATCACTATTAAATAATAACAATAATATTCTCATTATCATATTCAATTGCATTTTGACAAATGAGAGCTAGTGAGCGAGGGAGAAAATTATAATGAAGGAACAAAATACATAATACGCAATATTTGATTTAGTAATTTCAATTTGCAGGTGAACATTATTGTTGATAATGTGAAGGGCATGCAACATCTCCCATAGCCAAAAATACAACAATATGTAACAAGAGACAAAACTTCATCCTTCAATAAGCTAAAATCAACCGGCACCTGCACGCATGAAATCATGTCCCCAATCAAATCAAGGAAAATAATATCATGGCTAAGTTTCAAGGTCAACGACACCTATAGGCATGAAATCATGCCCCAAGTCAAATCAAGGCCAATAATCTCATGGCTAAGTTTCAAGGCCAATAATCTCATGGCTAAGTTTGAATACACATAAATCATATGAAAACCGATGATTACCATTGAGGCTAAGAAGACAATGAACATGACAACCAATATCACAATATGATTAGTGGTTTTGGTTATCATTTTAATGATGCAATTCATTTAGGCAGGGACTTGAAGCTTTGCTTCTATCTCCCTTGTTACTATTATTAACTTACTATTTTGAGAAGTAAAATGGGATAAATATTTTATTACTTTCATTATATTATAATGTCCATATTTAATTTGGAGCATTTTTTTAAATTTGATTCTACATTTTTAAAATTGATATAATTGAAATTAGAATTTTTTTTTTTCATTTTATTATATATAAAATAAGTAAAGATGGTCAAAGTAATATGATTTATGTATTAAATGGAAGATAAAATATTTTTAGTAATTATATATATTATGGATTTAATAAGATATATATTTTGTATTAAAATGTATGCATGCATTTGAAAATATGTCTAGATTTATGTATTTTGAAATCTATGGTTTATCTTAGATGTATACATCTCACCATATCATCCATAGCTGTGGGTATGGAGATTGTAATAAGTTTTTCAGGAAAGTGTTTCCCGTGTGTATAAACTATGGATGGGTGTTGGTCTCGGCTCAAATACGAGAGTTGAACTCTTATTGTTATGGGGATTACTTTGGTTTGACAGAAAGTGTAATTGTTCAAATATACAGATTGTGGGTAACTCAAATGTGATTATTGATTCAGCAAGATGAGTCTCTTCTCTACACTCCTTGGTTTTGGAACATTGGACGAGCATGGTTAAATTCTTGATTTATTCCTTCACTTATATCACTTTTAAGCATATTTATAGGGATTTTAATGCATAAGTGGATTAGTTGTCCAAGCTGGTCATTGGAGATATGGAGGGTCGACTCTTTTTTGAAGAATTCAGAGATGGAGTAGTGCTTGACTCTGGTTCTCTGTGTATTTTTTGAAGATGTAAAGTCTATGTTTCTAACAGTTGCTAGCTGCAATTACTATGCAAGATAGCTAACATGTTTTTCACTTGTTTCTTTTTGTGTTGGGTGTTCCATCAATCTCTCTTGGTCAAGTTTAGTGGAGTTTTGTCTATAGAAATTTTTGTAATGTTTGATGTAAAGATGGATAGTACTAGTTTTGGTGAATTTTGCAGTTTATAGGCTAGTAGAAGTCTTTTTCTCCAGCCTTCCATTGATGTATTGCTGGTAGCAACTTTGATTCCATGGAATAACAAGTCATTTTTTTTAGGGTGAAAAAAAATGGAGTATTGAATATCATTGACATCTATGACATGGAGGAAGACTTCCATCTATGTTACTGGTCATCTAAATTTTAAATTTGTAGACTCATCCACTACATGGACAAGACTATGGATGGGAACATGAAGTAGGATGACTAAAAAACCTTGAAACCTCATCACAAGGCCCACATAAGTGGAGTGGCTCCATTATCATTACCATATATATATATAACCACACCAACTTGTGGGAAAGATAGTTGTAATGAGAGGGAGCCCCCATATCTCAAGAAACTGCACCAACTAGTGGGAAAGAGAGTTCCAATGAGATGGAGCCCCCAAGAACAAAGTCGGATGAGGAGAGATTCTTTGAGATGTCCCTAGCCAACTTGCTTGTTTTAAACTTGGGTTTCACCGCTACTATACGGTATTTAATTGGTATGTGTTTATGTTAAACACTTAGTGATCAACCCAAATACACCTTTATTGATTGTTGTATTGGTTTGTGTGATTGGTTTAGTTGCTATAGGATATATTTGGTTTAATTATTTCATCAAACACATCACACAAGTCCGATTTAGCTTACCACATCACCAAATCTAACTTATTAATACCACCCCACACTTCTTTGTTGTTGTTGTATTTTTCCTGGGTATTTCAAAGTTCAAGATTTGATTTCCATAGGTTACACATGATATGTTTCATAGGGCCAGTTGTGGTTCCAACATATATATATTTCAAAAAAAAAAAGACATCAAAATAGAGGCAAACTGATACCAATAACCAAATATAAAGAGATATTCTGGATCTGGATATTTACTCAAAGAAAGTGACACATGCCTGGAAATGATGAAGGAAAAATACTTACACTGGGTTTTTTGCAGCAATACTATAGATGACCTCTACAATGGTGAAATCGTGGTAGCAATAAACCCAATACACAGTTCCTCGATGATCAGGATTTTGACAGTGATAACCATGGAAGATTTCAACTCTTGTTAACTTGCCAAGGGTGTGTCCCAACAACAGCAATGGAACCACGATTTAGCAATGAAGTCCTGAGGAAGATGGATGGGACTAAATATAAGTGTGTATAAGTGTAAGAGGATTCCCTTCCAATACTAAGCAGCTTCAAAAAACACACCCACGGTGAAACTTTATGGCTCTAAAAATGAAGCTCCCAAATAGTAGAAAACTCGCCAATTTCTTAGCAGAGGGTAAAATAATGGAACTAAGATGCTTGAAACAATATTTCCCTCTCCACACTTGGATATCAAACTAAGAGTGCACCCTTCTTTGATGTGAAGATGGTATCCCCTTCAAGAGTTCACCTTCACCAAAGATTGTATAAGCTACAAGTGCGCCCTCAAGCAGGCAGCCTTCCTCCTAAGAATGGCTGTGTCCTTTCTTCAGAATGGAGTGAACTTGATATCCCTTGCTTCTTTGGTTATTATGGTACGATTATCCAAGCAAATTCTCCCTTCAGAAGATATCTACAACTCAACTCATAAACCACCAATCTGAAGATGAAATACAACACATACCTCGACAATGAAGAACAATGATAAATCTACTTGATTCCTCCACTATCCAGAGCTAGGGTAGATTGTTGCACTACCGAAACGATTCACCTCCTCCTAGGGCTTCGTCCAAGAGAAGCTTAGAATCTCAAGAGCTCTTAGTTTCTGAAAATGCAATGATAAGAATGGATAGAATGAGCTCTCATGCTATTTTTATATTTTCTCGTTTTCCCCCTTGCGACTCTTCAACTTTCCCTTGACCAATTCCCTCATTAAAATATTTTTAAAGTGACTTTATGGAGAAAATGACCTTTTTTGCATTTTATTTTCCATTTGACCCCCCTTGCACATTTTTCGTCACTTTTAAACTAAAGTGAATTTTTATAAATTCACTTTCTAAATCAATAATTAATGTCACATTATAAAACTCTCTAAGCCTAAGTGATATTTAATAATTAATTAATTCCATGTTTCCTTGACCATAGCATATGGGAACTAGATAGGATAATAAGTCATGTCCAAGGTGGCCATCTGGAAAGGGACATGACAGTCCTCCCTTCTCGAAATTGCTTGTACTTAAGCAACTATAAGTTGGGATGTTGAATAATCTACTCACTCTCCCAAGTAGCATCCTCCATTGGCACATGCCTCCATCTGACTAGGTACTCCTAGATCACCGGGTTTCTCAATCTCTTCTCTTGTATATCCAGAATCTCCTTCAGGTCTAAAATCAACCGCTCCTTCTCATCCAATGGAGGTAACTCAGCATAGGATATGACCTACTATCCCAGTACCTTATTGAGGCATAACACATGGAATACGTTGTGAATATTTCTCCCCTCCAGAATCTCCAACTCATAGACCACCTCTCCAACCCTCCTGACCACTCTATAAGGTCTGCAGAAGCGAGGCTTTAATTTCTCTACACCACTTTTCTTCAATGAGGATTGACAATAAGGTTGCAGTATAAAAAATACCAAGTCTCCCACCTCAAAGTTGCGCTTTGTTTGTTGTCTGTCTGCATATACCTTATGTTGATTTTGAGCCTCCAATAAGTTTTCCTTAAGGACTCAAAGGATCTCCTGACTCTCCTGTATCTAGTCCTTCACATTGGGTGCCCTACTATCCCCAAAGGCCATATAAAAAAATTAGGGGGAACCATACTCATATAAATCTTTGAACGGATTCATCCTAAATGACATGTGGTAGGTGGTGTTGTAGCAATGCTCACCCAAGTGTAGCCACTTGATCCATCCTCTTTGTTGTCCAGGCACATAGTTTTGAAAGTACCCCTCAATCCACTTATTCATAATCTCAGTCTATCCGTCGATCTAGGGATGGTAACTAGTGTTGGGAGTCAACTCTGTGCCAACCAACCTAAAGAGATCCTACCAAAAATACCTTAGAAATATGTTTTCCATGTCAGGGACAATGTTCTTTGGTATCCCATGCAAACGAAAAACCTCCCTGAAGAACGTCTCTGCTACCTGTGTTACTATGTAATCTGACGAAATCGCGAAGAAGTGTGCGAATTTCATCAACCGATCTACCACCACATAGATACACTCTCGGCCCTGTACCCGTGGCAACCCAATGATGAAGTCCATGGAGATACTCTCCCATTTCTTCTCTGGAATATGCAATGGCTATAGAAGCCCCACCGGATAGATATGTTCAGGCTTGTTCTACTGACAAACCATGCATTCCCTCATGTGCCACAACACATCATCCTTGAGGCCCTTCCAAGAGAACCTCTCCTTGACCTGCCGGTTTTTTTTGAAGAACCCCTAATGTCTTGTTGTAGGAGTGTCGTGTGCAACATGCAAAATATTCTCCTTTAGTTTGGACTCTGGCACCAAGTACATCCAGTCTTTGTAGAAAATGATGTCGTCAATCACCCGATATCTATCATCTTGTATAAGGTCGTCCATCAACTCGTAAGAAAATTTATTTTTGGAATATTCTACCAAGAGGTGAGCTTTCCAATTGGCTTTCCATGCGACTGGTTTTCTGGAGAGTGCATCAACGACCACATTTCTCTTCCCCTTCACATACTATTTGTCAAAGTTGTATGCCCGTATCTTGCTTACCCACTTTTGTTGTCTCTCATTCAAGTATTTTTGCTTCAGGAAGTACTTCAAACTATTGTTGTCTATCCTCACCATGAATCTATTTCCCACCAAGTATTGTCTGAACTTCATCAATGCATGCATGATGGTGAGCATATATTTGTTATATATAGAGTAGATCCTTTATGGCTCCTTGAGTTTCCTGCTTTCAAAGGCTATTGGGTGTCTTCTTTGCATCAACACTGCCCCAATGCCAATGCATGAAGCTTCACATTCCAATACGAAGGGTTGGCTGAAATTTGGTAGTGCTGAGAACATGCAAGTTCTCATCACCTCTTTGACTCTGTTGAATGCTCTTTGAGAGTCCTTTATCCATCTAAATGCTCTCTTCTTTGTCGTATCGGTGAGGGGTGCGACCAACTGAAAAAACCCCTTCGAGAATCATCTGTAGTATTGGCACAATCCAAAGAATCTATGTAGTTCAGTGAGGGTCCTCAACTGCTTTCGAAAAATATGGTTCACACAAGACTGGAAGGTGGTTGGTGCGTTGGTTAGCCTCATCTAGATGCTTCATGTGATCCTCCCATGTCCGACTATATATGAGGAGATCATCGAAGAACACCAACAAAAATTTCCTCAACTGCTTTCAGAAAATATGGTTCATGCAAGATTGGAAGGTAGCTGGTGCGTTTGTTAGACCAAATGGCATAACCAAAAACTCTTAATGGCCATAATGGAATCTACAGGTTTTATTGTGAAAGTCTTGCTCATGGACCCTAATTTAGTGGTAGCCTAACCTGAGATCAATCTTGGAAAAGTATACTACTCCATACAACTCATCCAACAACTCATCAATCCTAGGAATTTTTAGTTGAGATATTCCTTTTAAATGGTCTGAATGAGTGTGAATATTTCTAGATCTACCAGTTATTTTCATAGCATGATTCTTGATTCCATTAAGGGTGTGTTTCTAAAATAGTAGTGTAGATTTCTTTCCTTTAAACAAAACTGTGAAAATATTGGGTTTTATTTCCTAAAGGTTGAGTGAATGAATCCCTTTTGGTTTGAGTGAATTTCTATGCTACTTGATCTCAGTATTTGCATCTACATCTAGAATTGTTTTTACTAGCACTAGGAAGAAATTACATCTGCATATACTTTGCATGTATTCTTGAAAGTTAACGTTCCTAGATTGACAATTAATGTGTGCACTAATTTGGTAACCAATAGATCATTATTAGCCCCAACAGTAATCTACATCAAACTTGTGTGAAGTGCTTGAAAAAATAATTAAACCAAATATCTCCTATAACAACTAAACCGATCACACAAACCAATACAATAGTCAGTAAAGGTGTATTTGGGTTTATCACAATTGTTTGATGGAAACACATACCAATTAAATACCATATAGCAGCACTAAAATCCGAGTTTAAAACAAGCAAGTTGGCTAGGGACATCTTAGTGGCATCAGACCATGCAATCCTCCCGACATGTGAGGTGCATGTTATTATATGAATCCATGAGATAGTAGCCCATTCACTTGTATAAGGAAGAGGGGGTATCCTAGAAGAGTCTTTTTATCAGATTTTAGAGAAGGGTAGATTGAAGAAGAAGAAGAATTGTTGGAGGAAGAATAAGAGCAGTTCATATCAAAAGAAGAAGGAGAGATGGGTGATAGAAACAATCCATTAGGGGGTAATGGGAATGAATCAAGAAAATATTTAGGTAGAGAAGACATCTTAGTAGGTAATACAATGAACATCTTGAATGATTTGGCTAGAGGGAAGCAACAACTAATCAACTTCCTAACTTATAGTGTGGCAAGGGGACAGGAGTAGTTGGTTGACATCATGACTCAACTACTCATGCACAACAAGAAAAATCATAATGATTGGGGATATAATAACACTAGAGGCACCAATGGAGGAAATGGGAACCATGCAAAAGGAAGGAACACCAACATTCCCATTCAATCTAACACACGAGCATTGGTCTCACAGACACCTAGACCTCTCATGCCCAAGTTCACAGATGAGAAACTGGTGGGTCAATTGGGACAACCAGTGCTAGGAGATAGATTTAAAAATTATATAAGAGTGTACAAGTGCCTTGGGGATAAGTTCCATGCACTCATGTCTTTCCAGAACTTCTGCAATATCAAATACATAAACAAGCTCAAAGACTTCAACAAGCGGCCTAAGAACTATGATTTGCAGTGTAAGTTTGGGAAGCTCACTCTTCATTCCTTTAATGGGTCCAATAAATCCAAAATGAAGGCTTGGGTTCAAAATTTGGATACTTACTTCCATATCAACCCCATGAAATAAGCATAAGCCATAAATTACACCGCCTTACATCTGGAGGGAGAGAACCACGAGTGGTGGTATCATGCTTTGGTTACCTTGGGCCATGCTAGCATCACATTATATATGGATTTCATGTAGAGGTTGATGGACATATTCGATAGGAAGGATCTGGAGAGACACTTCCAATATCCAGCACAGATTAGACAGACAGGTACTGCAGATGCATATATTTGCAGTGATGGTGATAGATATCTCAAAGACCTGACTCATTATGCTATTTACAAAGGGTTTATCTTAGCCTCTATGAGGTTGGGTCAAGCTTTAAATCCTACTACCTTAAAGGATGCCATCCCCTGAGTACAAGATATGAAGGGAGCCACCTCAAAGAACAAACTTTATTCCAAACCTGTCATTCCCCATAAAGGAAAGGATAAGAAGTGATATTTTTTCCCAGATGTCACTACTCGATCTGGAAAACTGAGATCTCAATCGATCTCGAGTCTCGATAAACCACAAGCAATCCCAAATTCTCTATGCCAGAGAATATCATAGCTATGCAAGATACTTATAACAAAAAACACTATATGTCTCTTATCAACTTAACAAAAATATAGCAAACACAGATATGAGACTCATATTTACCCTGGAAACCCAACATCTATGGGGATTTCTTATTTCTCGATCCCTAAGTAAATAATAGAGAGATAAAAATAAAATCAGTAGATCAGAAGATACAATAAGAACCTGATGGGAAAAAACCCTAGATCTGCATGCAATAACTACTGTTACTCATGGGAAATACGCCCCTGTTGCCTGCTCTAACTCTAGATATATGAACACTATCACTGCCAATATCTGGAATCAATACTAACTCTATAACCACTCTTCCTTGATCTGATCTGACACGAAAGGAAGACTGCAACCTCCTATCAGTTTGAAGTGCTCCCCCACTCCATGAGAAATACACCACTCCTCCTCTACTCTAAAGTCACCCCTCAAGAGATCTTTGTCAAACTTTGATGATATTTTATCTATTCTTCTTCAATCACTGAAGAAGACTCACTCTGGTTCTCTTGGCCCTTCTGGCCTCAAGAAGATCAACTACTCTAACAAAGATGTCTTCCTCTCCTTAGGAAGTGTGCCCCTCTCCTCTGGGAAGTCGCTCAAGTCCAGTCTCTGAGATCTCTCTACAAAGATTATCTCACTACACACTAGAATGGATACTCTATGCCTTGGATCAAGCAGGAACAAATCCCTCTCGAATCCTCTCACTCGCTCCCTCTGCAGATGCACCCCTCTCCTCAGGAATTTTCCCTCTGCATGCATAAGTGCACGCTCACTTTGTGAATATCCTTACTCTCTAAAGAAACTGCAAAGTAACCTTTTCCAATGACCTTTTACCTCCTTATATCCACTCACTAACTGATTAGGGTTTCTGAAACCCTAAAGTGAGTGCATGCAAAAATCCCTCTTTTGCATGCTTTTTAATTAAAATTTTTGCATGGATGAGGAAAAACCCCATGAAATGTTTGCATGCATCCACCACTGGATTCATGACACTTGGTAGAGTGCATCTATTGGTGTTCATTTTGTCACCATTTTTTATCATTAAATCTACTCCGAGTGGCGTTAATTTCATTATTTTTGCTATGATAAGTTATTCTTTCCGCCATTCAGACCACCAAACAGACCAGGTATGCATATATTCATTTATCATATGAATTTTGGTCAAATCTCGTTATATTATGATTTATTAATGTTTAAAGTGACATTTCTAGATATGTGTGGAATTTAGTTCTTCCTCTACAGGCTGCAGTCTTCAAACGAACCTTCATTCGGACTCATTTTCACGCCAAAGATGCCAGCAGCGTTCAGCCCGTCGTCCATCCCTTAGTCCAGTCTGCGGAATCATTGGTTGGCATATTCTTGGCCATTAAATACAGAAACAGACACATGGGTTCGGTTAGCTACGTGGTGGTTATGATTGATGACTCCCAGTTCTAGAAGATTCGCCTCCTTGCCTCCTGAGCTCGATAGCACACCTCTTGCCCACGTCAACACTCTAGTGTTACAACTTTTCTATTCGTTCAACCTGATATCACGCACGCCTGCTCATGCCGATGTTCTAGAGAAGTCCCATCTGCCCATGCTCAGTTTTCCGGCACACGCTCTGTCCACGTCAACGCTCCAACAGCTACATCCTTTCATTCTCGACTTGCCAACACATGCTTCTGCCCACGGTTGAAGGAAACAAACACATCGTTGTTCGCGTTGGGTAGGGTCGACGCCGTGAAAGCAGGAAGGCGACCTATGCATTTTCATGATCCACCAGGCAACCGTTTTACAGTCTTAAAGAATGCCTATTATTAGAGCAGTTGACCACTAAAGGGTCGACTTGCTCTCTCCATTGTAAAATTGTATAAATAGTTGTCTTTGTGACCGATACGAGTTAGTCTTAAGCTAGAGTCTGAGTCTCTAGATTTTTAAAACTGTTAGTCCTTTGAGCTACAAGCACTGTGTAATTTTCTCAGATAATGGAAGTTTCAATTCGTTGATGCTCTATGATTAGTGACTAAGTCGATTTAGTTTCCATCTCTGATTGTTGGGAAGGGCCCCTCATCAACCGGAGGTTTTGTTTATGTTTTCTGTATTTTCTTTTCTGCAAATAGATAGTTCATTTTCCAGTTTGTATAATTAGTTCTGTTTTCCTGTATATGTCATTTCTTTACTTCTCTGTAATTTATATTGTACTGCTAACTTAGTTTGTGTTTCCATAATTGATAAATGGTCGTCCAAGCATAACGTTTTGTAGTTTGTTTTCAGTTTTTTGTGATTAGATAGAGTTTATTTAGAATTTGTTTCCAGTTCTGTTATAGTTAAAATTAGTTCCATTAGCTTATGTTATGTAGCTGTAGGTTAATTCTCTCTCTCACCTCAGTCTTGCTTTAGCATATAATAGAAATAGTTCATCTCTTAAATCATGATTAGAATATGTTACTTCCTATTATCGTAGCTTCTCAACAGTCTTCTCACTAATTTCTTTGCACTGTAGGTTCATCTGCATTCTCTAGCTGACGTTAAGATCATCAAAACTGCCTCTTTCCTTAGTTTAATTCATTTTCTTCCATTCGGACTATCGTTCAGATAGTCATCCAGATTGTCATTCGGACTTTTATTCTTTCTGCATTGTTTTATGCTTATTTTGAATTCAGTTTCTTAGGTTCTTTAATTGTAATCTTTCTCTCTTCTAATTAGCATTCTTAACCATAATTAGGCCTTTGCTTTATATTCTATAAGAGTTTTAATTCAGTTTTGTCATTATTCTTAGTTTCCACCTTATTTTTCTTCAATTCGTTTTAACTATCTTTCGAGTTATGTCTTTTATAATTGATTTACTAATATGTTGTTGTTTCAGAATTTATCAGTTTTATTCTTAGTATAGTTTATTACATGTTCTTAAGATTTAGTTCATATTAGAATTAATAATTTCATTCTCCAAGTTATCTGAATTTCGACAGTTTCTTTGTTAAGCATAGGTTCAGTTTCTCGTTCGCTCAAATAATGAAGATGTTCATGAAATAAGAATTTGGATCAAAAGTAAATATCTTTATCAAGTTTTCTATTTGCTTCTATATAATATATCTTTATCAAGTTTTCTACTTGCTTCCAAATTGAATCCAGAAATAAACATGTTTATCAAGTTTTCTACTTGCTTCTAGATTTCATTAGCTTTATATCATTTTGTTTATGGATAGAAGATAGATCATAATGTTTAAAGTTAACTGTAATTGGACTCTTTGTAGTTTACATATCTTTATTGAAATTAGGTTAGATTTATTTCCATTTTGTTTTGCTATTACATTTGAAATTCATTACGACTCATTCACTCCAGTTCCTATCACATTTGACATACAACATCAAGGAGAATGGAATTAGAATTAGATGCTTTAGTATAGTTTTGAAGTATTAAATGAATGCATAAGTAGTTATTGAATTCATTAATAGTTTGTAGTTTTGCTTTGAATTAACTTAGCTTTCTGTTTATGTAATTTACTATTAAATTAAGTCATTTCATAGATAGGTATTTGATTTCATTTACAGTTGTTTCTAATTCCTAGATTAGAATCTGAAGAATTGATTAAGTAGTTTCCATTCTTATAAAAATAGTTTTCTCTTTAATAAGTAATTTCCATTGTTTAATCATAGAGTAGAGTAGTATGATTTAATACTATTCTGATCTGTTAGTTCATTTGTTATCTTTTTCTGAAGTTTGACTCAGCTTTTCATTTTGAAAGATCTTTCGATCTTTTCTTTATTAAAACATTTCTAAGGTCTGACAAACCGAAACTTAGGTTCCATTCTACCTTAGCATATATTGTGCCTCAACTCTAATATTACCAACCCTGGTTGATAATTAAATATTTAGGTGTTTCTTTAAGACAACTCACACACCTTAACATTTTGGCGCCATTGCTGGGGAGTTGTAGATAGATAGGTAGAATTTAGTTGTAGATAGATAGGTAGAATTCAGTTGTAGATATATAGGTAGAAATCAGTCATAGCTAAATATGACCTTCTCTTAAAAACTTAAGGATAGATTTGAATTCCCGTCTTTTGAAATAGGCTGGTAGCGGTGGTGAGCGGTAAGACGAGAGGTAAGAACCTGTGCATCTGTTATAACAGGCATCCCCAAAACCCAGCAGTAGCAGTGATGCAGTTAGAATTTGTTTCAGTTATAGCTTGTTTTTCATGAATAGGTCTAGAGACTTGCAAGGTAGATTTATTAAAACTAAAATTCCCACTAAAATTCCTACTAACCTATACAGGGGGCGTGCCACCCCAACTACTAACTCAGCATAAAGGTATTAGAAGACACCTAAAGGGGATAGTCCTACTTGGAAAGCAAAGGAAAACCTTTCTGGAAATCAATTAGGAGAAACCATAGGGACATCAGAAAAGTTTGTTCATAAAGAAATTCCACAGGAACCTCAAGCTCATATTGAAATTGAACATAGACAAGAGGAAACTCCAAAGGATAAAACTTCAGAATATTCCAACCCTCCATTAGTCCAAAAACCCAAAGACACTACTTTTTCAATAGTAGGTGGTCCAAACTTAGTAGATTTTGTCGATCCTGCACAAGTAGACGCTCTTTTTGAGAATTCTGTGAACATCTTCATCTCACAGATTGAGACAACAACAGTAGGACCTTCAAAACTGGATACCCACGTAGCTGGTAATTCTCCTCCTAAAAAGAAGAATACTCTTCCTGAAACAGAATGTTGGGACATCCCATGTTCACCAAGAAAGGATCCACATAGGTATTCTCTCTTTGGCAATCGAATCTTCATGGAGGATGAAAATGAAGATCGCATCCGACAAGATGAAGGAGAAGGAGAGGTTAGGACCGAAGGTACTTTTGGATTCCCTATCTTAGACACTGCACAAGATGTAACTATGAAAAATATCCCTCCCTCCTCACTACCAACCTTCTATGGGAAGAGTAGTGAGGATCCAGATACATTCTTATTCGAGTTTGACATTTTGTGTAGGAGTTATAATTACCTACAAGATGGCCAAAAACTAAAACTCTTTCCTGCCACATTGAAATATTTTGCTCTTCGATGGTTTATGGGATTAGGAGAGTCTAGTATTAGAACTTGGGAAGACATGAAGAATGCATTTCTACGGAAATATCAGGATTACTGTAGACCTAAGGACTTTCGCAATGATATCTTTAAAATTCAAAAACTTGAAGATGAGAGCCTAGAAGACTATCTCGAGAGATTTAACTATGTGTTGCATAAATCTAAATATATTGATCTTTGGGAATATGTAGTAAGAACACTCTTCCTCAAGGGAATCTCAGAAGAATTCTTAGAGAACCTTAATCTCATGGCAGCAGGAGATATTTCTCATCAGCCTTTTGCACATATTTGTGAACTATGTAGGAATTACTCTAGGAACAGAGGGAAAGGTGGAAGACATTTTCGAGAATCTTATGCTAGGAATCCGAAGGGGGGAACATCCAGTCCTGGTGGAGTTACAAGGGTAGAGTTGGAAAACCTATTGGAAAATTTCAAAACAAACATCTTAGGAGCCATGGGTTCTCAACTAGATGCACTACAAGCTAAAAAGAGGCAAGATGAAGAACGTGCAACAATGAGTGTTTTCTATCCTAGGTGTAGAACTAAACATCCTCAACGAGAATGTCCATTGAATAATGTTTCAGTTTGTCACCTCTGTACAGAAGAAAATCCAACTGATAATTGTCCATCATTACCAGGGTTGCAAGCTATGTATAAGAGTGGAAACTTTGGTGAATCATCTAGGAGGCCTTGGAAACCTAGAGATCAACCATCATATCAAGATCCATCACAAATTCCACCCTATTACTATCCTTATCAACCCCCTCAAAAATGGAATACTTCAGGTTGGCAGAATTGGCCTCCTCAGTACCCTCCTCAGAATATCCAACATCAACAATGGCCACATGGGTGGAGAGGACAATCTTATGCTCAACCACCTCCTCCTATGCCTAACTATCCTTACCCCATTATATTCAGCAACTTCTGCCTGGATTTATACCTCCTTCACTACCCCCTATCCCGAACCAACCTCACCATTTCCAGAACATGAATCCTCCAAGACCCACAATATTACCTGCACAACTGATATCGAATCTTAACAACAAACCAACCCAAGCTCTCAACAACATTGGGTTGTTACCTCTTCCATCATATGCCATTTCTACCACACCAATACACGAGATTCAACTGCAGTCTGGAAGAGTTCTGCAAGACCAGCCCAAGTCATCAGTTGTTATCCAAGAAGAAAACATACCTACTGAAGTTTTGAATGATGCCATTCTTGATGATGTGGTTATTCCTAAATCTTCAACACACAACCATCCACATAAAGAAGTAATTCCAAGGGAAAAATCACCTCCATATCTGGAGCGTCTAGTAATAGAAAAACCTGTAACTTATCCAGAGTATGATATCATTAACGAATTGAAAAATATTTGTATTAAGATCCCTTTGTTACAAGCAGAACGTTTATCATAGCAGAACATTTCTTGAAGCTGATAGCTAAGTGCTTGGATTTGATTTTAAGATCCTTTCTGTAATTGTCTATTTCTTAGGAGTCTATTCACCAAAAGATTGCATCCTAATTTCAATTCAGTAATTCCTCGATTTCCTCTGTGCTAAGATCATCCAAGTTGCAGTGTCTGGAATATATTTTGCTTGGTAGCTCATAAGCCTTCGTGGCCCGGGGTTGATAATTTATGAACAAATTTCTATTTTGATTTAATTAAAAAGGAATAAAAGAGCTCGTCATTTTGGCACCGTTGCCGGGGAGCTGCCAAGGAAATTGTAGTTTCTATTGATTATTTTTTATTCTAGTTGCGATTTCTCTCTTTTTTTTCTTTGAGTGGATGGTGTGTGACATATATATATTTTTTTTTTCTGGAAAATAGTCTGGTGTGATTTTAGAGGAGGGACAAGTAAGACGCAAAGACAAATTCATTAGAATATTGCCCGCCGTAAGTCCCTGTGATCCTGGAACATGCAAAGTATTCATGCATAGAGTAAGAGATAGTACAGGTAGACTTGTATACGCATATGATACCCCCCCAGGTACTAACCATGTAGGAAGCGCAATAAGAGGAGGATGTGTTCAAGGTAGGTCACCTTCTATCAGCAGTTCTAAGCAAGAGACTGAAAGGCCTGATCATTCTACCACACATATTGACAAGACGGTCTTACCAACGCATGCTGATGAGAATCTGTCAGTAACAGAATTCGTTCAAAGAAAAGAGTTTGTTCAAAACGAAGGGTTTCCTGAGCAACTCAGTGTTAACAATCAAGGAGGTGAGGAATAATTGTTTGCTGAATCTTCGTTGTCAGTCGGATCAGCTACATTTGAATATTTTATAGTAAATATGGATGGCGAAGGAGAACAGATTCCCCGTGGGGAGGATACAAACCGAGGAAATACAAATGGAGAATCAAGTACTGGAATGGTCCCTTTCAAATTTCCAATCCGAAATTCTGGATCTACACTTACAAACCAGATGAAGAGCATTCCACATTTGGCATTGCCCAATTTTCATGGTATGGCAAGTAAAAATTCCACTATTTCAAGCTATCAAAGACATTCCCATTTACTCCAAAGCTGTCAAAGAGTTATGTTTGAAAAAACCAGGCAGAAAGAGAAAATACCCCCCAACAGTTCATGTGATAGGAGATTTGGCTGAATTAATGATGGGTAACACTCTTACTGCTAAGTACTCTGACCCGGGTAGTCCCGTCATCAGAGTGCAAATTAATGGCATTTCTCTCTCTAATACACTGATAGATCTGGGAGCAGCTATTAATGTCACGACCAAACGAACAATGGACATATTGGGTATTAGAAACCTCCGGCAAACTTCTACTATTTTACAATTGGCTGACCAATCTCCTGTAAAACTAGAGGGAATTATAGAAGATCTTGTTATTTCAATCGACTCATGGGAATACCCGGTGGATTTTATGGTTCTACAGACGAAATCAAACCTGGGAGGCTATCCCCTAATTTTGGGGCGACGATGGTTGGCCACAGCGGATGCTTATATTGGCTGTCGGTCAGGAAACATGCACATATATCATGGTAATTTTGTTAAGGAACTCACTTTGTATCCTCCAGCGAAGCCAATAATACAACCAGAACTCCCTTCGTGGCCAGATGAAGAAGAAACTGAGCAAGCAGATGAAACCCTACAGCTGTACATGATTGAACAATCGCTTGCAGCAAAACAATTAACTGAGGATGATCTGCTCAGTCAATTCATTTCTTCTAGTCTTTCGAGATATTTCGTAGAGTTGTTTCATTTAGTTTGCGCTACCCAACAAATTGACATCATTCCAAGTTCATCGACAACATCTAATAGTACCGCTACGCCCAATGGTGAGTCTGCAATTACAGAAGTGGAAATTGAACCTGGAAAGCTCCTGAAGATTAGCTTTACATTTTCGAAACAGGAAACAGATCAACTTACCTCAGTATTAAGGAAACACAAGTCCGCATACGCCTGGGATTATAGTGATATGAAAGGGCTGCACCCCGATCTGTGCACACACCATATATATACTAAGGATGATTCCAGGCCCATCAGGAAAACCCAATGCAGGATGAATCTGATACTCAGAGAGGTGGGCAAAGAAGAACTTCAGAAGTTGCTGGCTGCAAATTTTATTTATCCCATTTCCGATAGCAAGTGGGTGTCTCCATTAGTCATAGTTCCTAAGAAGAACGGGAAGTGGCGTATTTGTGTTGATTACAGGGAATTAAATAAAGCCACGCATAAGGACCATTTTCCGTTACCCTTCATCGATCAAGTGTTGGACACACTAGTAGGAAGGAAGTATTTCTCTTTTTTCGACGGCTTCAGTGGATATAACTAGATCAGGATAGCACCGGAAGATCAAGAGAAAACGACATTGACATGTCCATGGGGTACCTTCGCATACCGCGTGTTACCTTTCGGATTATGCAATGCCCCTGCCACATTTTAGCAGGTTGTTCTTAGTATCTTTTATGATCTTGTCCATGACACTATGATAGTTTTTATGGATGATTTTACACCCCATGGTGAAGACTTTGCAGTAGCTTTGAATAATCTGGACAAAGTACTTACACGATGCAAGGAAGTGAACCTCTATCTCAGCAGTGAGAAATGCAGAATGATGCTTAGTCAAGGTGTTGTTCTGGGTCATCTCATATCTCCCGATGACATCAAAGTAGACGCAGCAAAAATCCAGGTGATCAGTAATTTATAAGTTCCATGCACACAAAAAGAGGTATGCAGTTTTATTGGATATGCGGGTTATTATAGAAGATTTGTTCAAAAATTTTCGAAGATTGCTAGTCCCTTATTTCTTCTTATGTCAAAAAATAAACAGTTTGAATGGATGAATGATTGTCAACTAGCATGGGAAACTTTAAAACATAAAGTCTCTACAACAGCTATCCTACGTGGACTAAATTGGTCCCTGCCTTTCCTGATTTCTACAGATGCCTCTGATACCACCATAGGAGGAGTCCTAGGCCAACAGGAAGATCAGAAACCCTATGCCATATATTTTATTAGTAAAAATCTGACTGCTGCCGAACTTAATTATACAGTGACCAAAAAAGAATTCCTGGCTGTCATTTATGCCATTAATAAATTCTGCCATTACATTACAGGGTACCATGTGATTGTCCACACTGACCACTTTGCTATCAAATACCTCATGAATAAACCCATCACAAATGACAGTCACTAGGTGGTTGTTGTTGCTACATGAATTTGACATTTCAATAATGGACAAGCGTGGTAAAACTAATGTGGTTGCTGATTTTATTTCAAGAATAACTATTGATGAAGAATCTCAACCGGTGGATGATGCTTTCCCAGATGAACACTTGTTTTCTATTTCTACTAATGTTCCTTGGTTTGCAGATGTAGCAAATTATTTGGTTGCAGGAAGACTTCCGGGGCATATGACATCAAAAGAAAAGAAAATGATTGTGCAGCGTAGTAGCAGATTTTCATGGATTGATGGCTATTTGTTTTATAAGGACCAGACTTGGTGATCCGTCGATGTGTTCGTGAAGATGAAATCTATCTAATTCTGAGAACTTGTCATGATGGTCCATGTGGAGGACACTTTGCCGATAAACAAACAACCTACAAGATTCTACAATTGGGGTATTATTGGCCCACAATATTTAAAGATTCCCGAGAATATGTCCAGAGTTGTGATAGTTGCCAAAGAGTGGGGCAGCCACTACAGTCTGATGAAATGCCACTTCAGACTCAGCTCGTGGTGGAACCATTTCAGAAGTTGGCATTAGATTTTGTTGGCCCTATCAAACCTCCATCTAGGAAGAATTCATACATTTTAGTATGCACAGATTATGTAACTAAATGGGTAGAGGCGAAGGCACTTCCGAGGGCAACAGAGCAGGTAGTCTCAAACTTTCTATATGCAGATATTTTCACAAGGTTTGGAGTTCCACAGGATATTGTTACTGATGGAGGCTCCCAATTCACATCTAAACTTATCAAAGCTCTCACAAAAAATACCACATTAAGCACAGGGTAACTTAACCATATCACCGTCAGGCCAACGAGCAAGGGGAAGGCACAAACATAATTCTGGAATCTGTGCTCACAAAGACTGTTCAACTTCATCAAAGAGACTGGGCTGATAGGATGCCTGAAGCCTTATGGGCCTATAGAACAGCATGGAGAAGCACAACAGGTTTGAGTCCTTATCAATTAGTTTATGGCAAGCAAGTCACCCTGCCAATAGAAGTTGAGATTAAAACATTAAGAATTGCATTTCAATTAGGCATGGATTTATCACAGGCCCAACATACTCGCCTACAACAGCTTAATGAGCTTGATGAATTGCGACTGGCGGCCATAGAACGTACATCTATTGTGCAACAACAACGAACCAAGTGGCATGATAAATTCATCAAAACTAAGTATTTTCAAGAGGGTGACTGGGCTCTTCTCTACGACTCCAGATTCAAAAAGTTCAAAGATAAACTTCACACTCACTGGCTGGCACCATATGAGATTGAAATAGTTTTTGATAATGGCACAGTACGACTTAGAACCATTGATGGTGAGGGAACGGTTCTTATGGCCAATGGTCACCGACTAAGGCCATACAAGAAGCCATTGTCCAAAGAGGCGTTCATCCGCAATATTGCTGCCTACTGGTGTACCAATGATTTTGAGATTGCCATCTCAACCTCCGAAGAAGAATAATATATATAATATAAAAAAAAATGATGAAAAATGAAAAATGGACTGTGAAAATCCTCCTGGGACGCAGCCCTAAAATAAAATAAAAACTAGACTGTGAAAATCCTACTTGGACGTAGCCTAAAAAAACAAGAAAAGAAATTTCATTTGTGATACTAATAAGTCTATCTGTTGATTCTTTGCAGGGACATTCTATCATAATCCCCCTTCTTATTTTTTCATCCATCCCATCCTTCCCTTGATATCACTCGCCGATGGATGGCCCTGATCTCTTGGATAACTACTTTTCATATGGTTTTACACAGTTTTTCCACCATGTCATCACATAACCCCTTTCCATTTCATTATGGAACATGTTCCTCTCCATTACATAACCTCTTTTTGTTTCATCACAGAACATGTACCGCTTCATTACAGAACCCCTTTCCATTTCATTACGGAACATGTTCCGCTCCACTACAGAACCTCTTTCCGCTCCATTACGGAACATGTTCCACTGCACTACAGAACATGTTCTGCCCCACTGCCGCAACCTTTTCTTCTCTATTACCGAAACTCTTTCCGCTCCATTACCGAATCCCTTCCCGCTCCAGTACAGAACCTTTCCCATTTTCCCATAACTTTCCGCATAGAATCATTTCACATAAGGTACTGACCCCTTTTCTGACGTCTCTAACACTTTAATGGTCAAATTCTCGTCCACCTCACACCCACATGGCAGGATCTTTCTTACCTGTACGAGCCCATCATCATCATTTGACGTCGCCGGCATATAAAAAAGATCACTCAACATTGATCCGCAGAATCACGAATCCCAGTCAGTAGCTAACCGAGTCATATCAAATTCCATTTGATAGGACTCGATACCGGAACATCATCACAGTCTGTTAGGAGAATGATCGCAGTTCCTTACAATCATTAGTGCAAGAAGTGGAGAACCTTCTACTCTTCTTCTCTTCATCGCAACCAGGCAGCAATTGAACTCCACGCATCTCTTCTCAGGTAAGGGAGGTACGTAACCATCCTTCATTCACCTTTGATAAGTACAAAAGGACAGATCATGGTTTATCATGCCAATTAGTGCCACACGGGGTCGTGTGCCAAGTTGGTTGGGTGGGGGAGAAATTGAGTTGCCTCTAAAAATCCTGTCAAACCAACTATTGTCTAATAATTCCACCACCTACGAGCTCTCAGCCAGATCAGTATTGATAACCCACCTTCGTATAACTCAAATCCATCTTTTCTTCGGGAAACCAACAGGAGCTTGAAATACTGTAAGAATTTGGGGAGAAATAAGGAATGAAACACAATGAAGGGGGCAATCCGTAGTGAACCTGAAAACACAGATATGGTCTATGGAAACAAAGAGGTAAAAACAGTTTTTCAATAGGCAGGATGGCTGGAGTATTTCTACAAAATGAAGAAGGGAGATGATGTGATCGCAATGGAGTTTGCACTTTCCTATGATGGTGAAGTTGCAGAAGTTCAAGGATTGAAAATTCCTGCAGATGAGGTGACAATTGCAAGGGTTTCTGTATTACCATAGATAGGTGAAAAATGGTTCGAAAGATGTGTGTCAATAGAACCTCTTATCGATGCATTTTTGAAATCTGGTGAACTGCTGCAAGGAACATAAAAGGGCACAAAACGAGATTCATTACCAGTTCCATGGGGCGAGGTGGCACTCTGCGTAATCAAATTTATCACATGTGAAGGTCGGTTCAGTCTGATTTTTGCTTATCATTTTAAAATTCTGAATCATTTAAGGAACCATAAATACATCAACATGCCGTATTTTCTGTGGAGATCCTTAGAATTAATGAGCAAAATGGTTAAGAGCAATAACAATCCAGATACAAATTTGGCATATCATGGGTTGATTAGATTATTGGTGGAAGATGCCCTACAGAAACAGAACCAGACATGGGAATCATTCGTGGGCATACCCTCGAGCACTCGGCAGACTAAGAAGAAGAAAAGGAAAACATTGGAAATTACCCCGGAAATCCAAAAGGAAAAACCAATTCATGCGGTTCCAATGAGAAGCCTTCAAGATGAAACCCCAACTTGTTCGATAGAAGGACCCCATACCCGGACAAGATCAAGGGCTCGGGGGAAGCGACAAGACTAGAAGAACTGCTTGGCCAGAACAAGGAATTGGAGGACGAACGGGAAGTATTCATTATGTCAAAAAGCACCAGTAAAAACCAGGAGAATCAATTTGGATTGCAGAATGTAGAGGAACAATAGAAGAAAGAAAAATGATGGACGGATTTGTTCAAAGGGACACGAGGTAGCAGGATAAGGAGATTTCAGTATTTCCTATTATGCAAGTACCGTAGGGCATATGGTAAGTTGAAGAAAGATTACTAGGACTTGAAAAATTCTTATCAGAAGAAAACAGAAGAAGTGGTGGTCCTGCAAGGGAAAATTCAGAGGATGGAGGGATATAAGATGGATACCTTATTGGAGGCCGTAGCATGGGAAGACGAACAAAAGGAAGACTACAGAGAAACACTCATCGATGGAGGAACAAAGGATATCATGCAAGAAAAAAGTGTGGAACCTAAGGAAGGTTCCAAAGTAGAAGGACCAGAGGGTCAGGAGTTGCATGAAGAGAACCCTTCCGATGAAGTCCGAATAAAATACCTGGAAGAAAGGATATCTCAACTACAGGTGACAGTAGGAGACCTTGAAGAACAACTAAAATTGGCCACCAATCAGAGGAAAGGGAAAGAATAGGAAACAATTACAGAACAGTTGCAGAGACAAGATTATGCCATGGCTATGAGGAGGCTTAGTCAAGAAGTGGAGAAATTGAAATTTGAAAAATAATATATGAACTATCTAGCTCATTCCATGAGGAATCTAAGACCCCCTTCAAATTTGTATTCTGTGTTTTTAAAGGAACAGCTTATATCTTTCAGACTGTCAATGGTAACTATGGGATATAATGATCATATTGAGACAGTAGATTAGTTTGTTGCTGCCTTTTCCAGGGGCAACGATGAAGAGAAAGCTTTTTTGTGTGAATTATACATGCATAACTTGGTTATGACAGACTATGAATATTGGGACCCAAACCCTCACGTAGGGGAAGTACAACTAAGGGAATTCATGAGAAATCATTTGAGGTGCAACAATGCTGCCACCGCTGTAGAAAATATTGAATGGGAAGATACCCTGTGGGTGAGAGGTTTCCCCTCAATTGAAAATTTATTCATGGCCAGAAGCCAAGTTATGCAAGATCAATCATTCGTTACTCTCCTGGAGACTGTTCAATCTAAAGTTGTTCATGAATGTAGGAGTTGGATTCCCTTTCATAGGTTGGAGGTTATGCTTTGTCTATGAAGGAGGATTAATGCTCTGAGCCTGGACTTGAAAAGGAAAGATCCCTTCTCTGTTAGAATGTTTGAGCGAGCCCTAGACAGAATACAAGTCTACTTTGTCTTCTTGAGCACATAGAGGGCCAATTGGATCGGGCTCCGGTTTCACTTCCCTATACTTTGGTGCCCTGTGGTGGATGGAGAAGACAGCGAGTTTTTCAAAATTGTTGGTGAACATAAAGGTTTTTACAGTATAACAGAAGGCGGTCATTCTTCCTATAAGTGGAGTGATGAGTGCCTAAGCAGCTCTCCAAGCACCCCTGCTAGTGGGTCACAATCTTAGTTTGCATAGGGACATGCAAACCCTTTGGTTGGGGGGAGATGACGAGCTGTGCATATGACCCTTTTTGTTCCCTTATTCTACCTTGTTTATGACTCTTTTTTACTTTACCACTGGTTCTCTTGCTTACATTTTGCACATTTTGGCCTTGGTAAGGATTGATCTTGTCCTCTTTGTTATTTGTCAATTGCTTATGATTGGATCGAGTTATGTTGCCATTATTGCCTACTAAAGAAGTGATGTTTCAGGTTCCGTATTATTTTATCTACAGGTTGCGGAATGAAGGATTATGGAAGCTGGATGATATGCATCGTAGTCTTACACAAAGGTATCAAGTTGATGTATTTCTCTGCATCACTTTGGTTACCTATCCAGCGTGTATATTATAATGCAGTCGATCAAAACATGGGAGATTTTGTACCTGATTCAGTATTTTGGGTCTATGATGACTCATAGTTGACCAATCCTATATCTCTGGGATTATCTCCACTTCTCACGACTCAGACTCCTGAAATATCTCTTTGAGGATCCGTAGATAGGCCTTATTTGGGAATCTGTTGTAACTACATGATCTCTCATATTTCTCTCATAAGCGTTGATGTATAAAAGACATGGGGACCCTTTGGAAGGGTTAGCCACAATTTTCAGAAGATCTATTGCACATTGTATCAGACTTTTATATAAGGAATTTCTAGTTTACATGATTCGAATGTGTTGATCAATTTCGTGTGATTGAGTGGCTTTCCAGCCCCTGTTGCTGGAGGAAGGGCCCCCTTCTGTAACAGGTGGTGTTATAAGTAGGATTTCTTTCCTTTATGCATGTGTTAGGTTAATACATTTAATTGTTGATGCAGCGTTGATTGATTTCATTATTTAGTATTCAGAATTGGTGTGCTAAGCGTAGCTTAGTGTGAATTCCTCAATTATTGATACAATTGGATTGCACTGTCATTTCTATTACAGAGGGATAGATGAATGATGAATGTTGAATTAGAATTACTCCTGCGGTGAATGGATGCATTAAGTTATTATTGGAATTTTGTTGTTAAAGCGTAAGGGTAGAGGTAGATTGCAGAATTTAATTAGTCTGTTCATTTCGGCTGTGGTTTATCAAATTGTTCCCTAGGAATTTCTCAAATTATTAAATTAGATTTAGAAATCAATTGCTTTCTGTAGTATGACAGAGTGTTGTTAATTGTTGATTACTTTCCGTAGCATAGCAGAACGTTATATCATAGCAGAACATTTCTTGAAGCTGATAGTTAAGTGCTTGGATTTGATTTTAAGATCCTTTATGTAATTGGCTATTTCTTAGGAGTCTATTCACCAAAAGATTGCATCCTAATTTCAATTCAGTAATTACTCGATTTCCTCTATGCTAAGATCATCCAAGTTGCAGTGTCTGGCATATATTTTGCTTGGTAGCTCATAAGCCTTCGTGGCCCTGGGTTGATAATTTATGAACATCTTTCTATTTCGATTTAATTAAAAAGGAATAAAAGAGATCATCAGTACACCCCGTGTCTTCGCAATCTAAGAACACCTAGGATCCTATACCATACCTTGTGAGGTTAGTACCAAAAAATTTCTACATATAAATGGAGGTTTAGATGAGAGTTAGCAAAAACAATTACTAAAAGTTCTCAAGAGTCAAACTGGGGCATTTGCATGGGAATATACTGATATGAAAGGTATACACCCAGATACCTGTATCCACCACATTTACACAGACTCGAACATACCTCTTGTTAGGAAGCCCCAGCGAAGAATGAATCCAACCCTAAAGGATATAGTAAAGGATGAATTATAAAAACTCCTTAACGCCGGTTTCATTTACTCAATTTCTAACAGTAAATGGGTGTCTCCTCTGGTGGTAGTTCCAAAGAAAGTCACAAGGAAATGGCGTATCTTTGTTGACTTTCGAGAATTGAACAAGGCCACTCTTAAGGACTACTTCCCATTGCCTTTCATCAATCAGGTGTTAGATACCTTATTAGGGAAACAATATTTTTCATTCCTTGATGGGTATAGTGGATACAATCAAATACTAATAGCACCTGAGGATCAAGACAAGACAACCTTTACTTGTTCTTGGGGAACATATGCCTATCGAGTGTTACCGTTTGGCCTATGTAATGCACCTGCTACTTTCCAACGGGCAGTTCTAGGAATCTTTGCCGACCTTATACACGAATGTGTAGAAGTTTATATGGATGATTTTACGATTTATGGTAATACCTTCCAAGAAGCCCTTGATAACCTCGAAACATTTCTTATTTGGTGCCAAGAAACGAACTTAGATCTTAATCATGAAAAATGTAAGATGCTACTGACCGAGGGCATAGTTTTGGGACAGCATGTCTCTCTTCAAGGTATCAAGGCGGATCCTGCCAAGATAGATATAATTGTTAATCTTCCTCCTCCAAAAACTGCGAAGGAAGTAAGAAGTTTTCTTAGCCATGCAGGCTATTATAGACGTTTTATTGAAAATTTCACAAGATAGCCGCACCTATGTTCAAATTACTCATGAAAGACACATAATTCCAATGGAATGAACCATGTCAACATGCCTTCAAAACTCTGAAGACAAATCTATCAGTGGCACCAATACTTAGGGGCCCAAATTGGTCCCTTCCTTTCCATATATCCACTGATGCCTCCGACATAGCTATAGGGGAAGTCTTAGGCCAAAAATAGGGATAGACATCACATGCCATTTACTTTGCTAGTAAAAATCTGACTCCTGTAGAATCGAAATATATTGTTACTGAAAAAGAGTTTCTAGCAGTAGTCAATGCCATCAACAAGTTTCGTCATTATATCACAGGATATGAGATTTTTATACACACTGACCACTCTTCCATCAGGTTTTTAATGAATAAACCTATCACCAATGGCAGAGTAACTCGGTGGCTTCTTTTGTTACAAGAATTTAACATCACCATTGTTGATCATCCTGGTCGAGAGAATGTGGTAGATGATTTTCTCTCTTGAGTTCAAACTGATGATAATGATAGTCCTGTCAATGATAGCTTCCCATATGAACATTTGTTCGTTGTGTCTGTTCGAACCCCATGGTTTGCTTACATAGCCAATTATTTAGCAACTGGAAAGATACCGAACCATCTCTCCCCACTTTAATTACTATGATCTTCAAAAAGCTCTATCTTACACCTGTGGATTACTAGCTCATCCTAGACTCATTATCAAAACTTGTCTCTTAAGCACTTTTTAAAGGTAGACCAAAAGTGAGTGATATTTTCTATTTTGTGGGGAACATTACTGGCCTTTTATGAAGAAGATAGACTGAGAGGTCAGAGAATAGCTTTAGGTTATTATCTTTTGACATGATCTATAATTTGGGTCATTATAAATAAAGTTACTCATAAGGTTCGTACTAAAATATGAATTATGTGTTTAACAGGCTTAGCACACTCTAGTGCCAACCAACTTTCTTACTAAAAATATCATTATACGAAGCAAACCCGCTGGGGTACTGAATAGGCTCGCTGGCAGCGGGTCCATGCTAAGTAAAATCTTAAACAAGGAAGCTCTCTAAATGCAAGTAAACCCGTCGGGGTACTGAACAGGCTCGCTGGCAGCGGGGCTATGCTTGCATGGTACCAATATAAACCCACCGCGGTACTGAACAGGCCTGTTGGCAGTGGGGCAATATCGGGTAAAAGAGGTTTGGTTAATGCTTTTCTATTCACATGGCTCATAAAAACCTGAGTATACAAACACATGTTTAGGCCAATTATTTATACTGTCATTAGAGAATGGCTGTAAGTTGGACTTGGACCCTGTCATCTAATTCAAACAATACCTAGGATATGATTATCCTAGAAATGGGACCCATAACTTAGTTAATCTCACAAACTCTACAGTGAATCTTATTTGTATTCTTTGGATGACAAGAAATTTTTACAATGAGTCATGGATGACTAGTTTTCCTATGGCATTTCACATCAATAGTATTATCATTCTTCATATGGCCTTCTTAATTACTATTGTATTCTTTTTTACGAATGTACATATCTGAATCATCTACATATATTAAGTAATATTTCATTTTCTTATGAGAATTATCACAGCGTTTTTAGAAAAAAATTGCCTGAACCATGTATTGAAAATATTTCGAATGTTAATTTTTCTTTGATGGCTTGAGGACATGCCATATTTTTGGTTTGGGGGAGGATTATAACTATTTTTACTTTCTGAATATTTATATTTATTTATCTTTGATAAAATGATAGGTATTTTCAGGAATAATGCAGAAGAAGGATTGTCCTAATCAATGACAAATAAAGAGGAACGCAACTGAAAGATCCAGAAAAGCAAAAGTGTCGAATGAAACCATAGCTTATAAGGCTTTATTAAACATGCCAAGGTGGCCAAATTTGAATATTTGATAAATCTAGTTGGCTAATTATGTCAGGAATCAATCAAATGTTAATTTCGCACGTGGTCTCATTCCCTTATCTATCTCGCTTCCATTAAACGAATAGATTATGCATCATTTCGAATCATTGCATGACTGCCATATGGTTTTAATTGTCCTATCGTACGACCTGTCATCATATTAATCGAGTTATCATGGTCTCCCACGTATAATCTACGTTTATAATTTCATTTCAAGAATTATATTCAACCTGTCCAAAGCTCGGCTTTGGACATGGTTGAAAATATCATAGCCACACATATTCTTTGACTCATGCATTTCTATGTTGGCGCTCGATTCAAGATCTTTGAATGACAGGTGTGATTTCTCAAGCATGCATCTGGTTCATCGTTCAACCATTCAAACTGACTTCAATTTAAACTGATGGCTGCGTGAATTTCACTCCATTCCATTCGCTGTCCATCTTTTCTTTTGAGCCGTGTCCTCTGCAATTTCTTGCACCTCTTGTTGGAGCCAAGGCCGCAGCTATGGTAAAGCTGCGAATTTTGAGGAAAAAGCACAAGTATTGAAGGAAAGTGCTAATTTGAATAAACACCAAATTTTGGGGAAGAAGGAAACGGTGCGCAGTACGGTGCTAGATGGATGAGCTCGACGCAGATTACGGACTGGAACTCGCGGAGCTCGCGCGCACGTCATAGAAGAATGAATGTGGCTGAATAGAAAGCTCAGCTACCATAATAAATGAAGCGACGGAGTAGAGGGATCAGCTACCCTCATTTAAGGCTAAGTACAGAAGTTATGGTTGCTCAGATCAAGGAGGAGCAACGGACCAAAGCATTGAAGGCGAAGGACAAGGCGCCCATACCCGCAATCTGCGCCGGAAGTCACGGAACCTGCAGGAAGCGGCGACGTGACTGCAAGCGGCGCCTACAGTACACCTAGCCATGTGCGTGGTTAGGGTTTTTGGGGATTACTGTTGGGAAAGGCCCACAGTTTTGTAAAAGGTGCGACAGTCATGGCCACCTATATATATGTGTAATTGCAAAAGTTAGATGTTAGTCAGTTAGCCAGCATTTAGGTGCTGAGACGCAGGTTAGCTGTTTGAGATAAGCTAGCTAGTTGGTAGGTTGGTTATTTTGTATGAGGATTGTTTTCTACTGTGTTGTTAGAAGACAAGAGTCAGAGCTGGGATAACCGTGAAGTTAATCCCCAAGTTGCAGACAGCCTGAGTCGGCATCTGAACTATTGTAATCGCTATAGAGGAAGAGATTAGATCGAGAGAAGGGCTCCCAGCTGTGTGCGTGGAGTTTCCTGGAAAGATCTAAGGCTACAGCTGTGTGCGCAGCATTATTGTATAAGTTCCCTTTGAGTTAATACATGAAACACTTCCCGTGGACTTGGTTTCCCGCGGAGGTGAATTCTTTACGTCTTATTGTTATGGTAATGATCGCGTGAATGCATGTCTGAGTTGTTATCTATGTTTCTGTGAATGCTGCGTTATCTTTATGAATATGTTGAGTCCGTTCTCAAGAGCTTCCTCGGTAACCATAATCGTTAAGAGTTGAGAAATCTGTAGAACAATGTCGCCGCAGCGATAGAGGAATGCAATACTGCGCTGGGTGCATGGGCAGAAAGGATACATAGAGCGTCGACGCCGGGGACAGTCGCCTCGTGCGCCGGAACGGAGATGCCGCGCAGCTAGGCTGTTGAGCGAGAGTTCAGCGCAGCTACGCCGAGGAGTCTTGCGCAAAAGTCAAGCAGTCCGCTCTGAGGAATCGTCGAGGAAGAAATAACAGTCTTCGCGTTGCCTCGGTTAAGGAAATCTGATTCCTTAGCCCCCCCATATCCACTTTGGGTGAGACCTCGAGCTGCTGCGCAGCTCATTTCCGAGAGGGCCAGTGCGCCAAGGGGTTTTGTTGCTGCGCTTCATTAAAACCCGGGTCTGTCCAAAAAGCAGCCAACACCTCTTGTATCTATTTGCATCCCCCATCCTCTATCAACAATGCCAATCTGTCATGAACCTGAAAGTTACCAGGATTTACTTTGCATCCCCGAGTTCAAAGAATGCCGTGAGGTATTTCTTCGAGCTGGGTGGGGTTTGTTTCTCCACCGTTTCCAAGGCTATGACCACGAAATTTCACTGCTACTCGCCAAAGGATTTGATGGAAAGACGACCAAATTTGGCCATCTCACTTTTTCTGTGACAGAAGAATCTATCGCATTAGCCACAAAGATCCTTAGGGAAGGAGCTCGTTGGCATAAACATCTCCTCCTTCCACGGAAGGCTCATGAGTTTGCTTTGAAGGACGAATATCAACATGTCGCTGGAACAAAAGGATTCCATCAGGAGTGGGTGAAGCTGGAATACCTAGATCCCTTGACTGTCATCATCCATCTGATCACTTGTGAGGGTAATTTTACTGTTTTTAAAGTCTGCCATTTTAGATTGCTAGCACATTTTGTTAACAATCAGACCCTCAATTTCCAATTCTACTTCCTGAAAAGTTTAGAGAAAATGTCAAGTTAGGTAAGGAAGAATACTGTTAATCCTTCCGGTAGCTTGTACCATCACTGTCTTATTAAAATCTTGATCATTCACTAGTTGGAAAAGAAAGGGAAAACCTGGGATCATTTTTTTTTTGAAATACTAAACCCTCATTTGATCGAGAAGCCTATTGCCAAATCCTCTGCTTCTCGAAAACACCATTGTTTCCAAGCTTGTATTAGTGAGCCTACCCAAGCCTCTACACAAACAGAACAAGACACCAAGTGTGTGCGGTTTGATGAGAATCCCTCGGGAGATGTACACCTTGTCCATTCATCGCCTTCTCCTAAGCTTACCCTTGGTGATCCTACTTCAGAACCTCCACTCTTTTTAGTACCCACTAAATCCACGAGAAAAAATCGTGACCAATTCGTTGACTAGTCTATCATCCAGACTTCTGTTCAGCCATCTCGTTCAGACAACCATACCTTTGAAACACCTCTCCTCACATTAGCCAATGTATCTGCTCAATTGTCTGAAGCCCCTACTGCTGAAAGCTCCCCCGCACACACCAAAGACAGAGTTCTTGAAGAAAATATGGTTGATCTTGAGACATCTTCAAGAAAGTTGAGTCCTCAAAAGGACTTGGAACATTGCATAGAACAACCCATTCTGAATCAGCAGGAAGTGGATAGATTAAGTCAAGTAATATCACGATTGACAAACCAGAATCAAAATTATGTGGAAGCAATCTCTGAGCTTCAAGAAGAAAACAAGGCACTACACACACAGGTAAGAAGCATTGAATGCTTGGTCAATGCCAGAGCAGTGTCCCATACTACTCTCCAGATGAAGTATGACACCTTGATGGACCAGTTTAGAAGCTCCAGAAACTTAAAGCTAAAACCACTTCCTCTTCCAAGTTGAAGGCAGCTACTACCGCAACTCAGCCTTCTTCCTGAACTTTTATGTTTTGCTCAGTGGGACCTAGCATATCTCCGGTTTGGGGGAATGTTGGTATCCATTTTGTCACCTTTTTTATCATTAAATCTACTTCGAGTGGCGTTAATTTCATTATTTTTGCTATGATAAGTTATTCTTTCCGCCATTCAGACCACCAAACAGACCAGCTATGCATATATTTATTTATCATATGAATTTTGGTCAAATCTTGTTATATTATGATTTATTAATGTTTAAAGTGACATTTCTAGATATGTGTGGCATTTAGTTCTTGCTCTACAGGCCGTGATCTTCAAACAAACCTTCATTCGGACTCGTTTTCATGCCAAAGATGGCAGTAGCGTTCAGCCCGTCGTCCAGTCCACAGAATCATCGGTTGGCACATTCCTGGCCATTAAAGATAGAAACGGACACATGGGTTCAGTTACCTACGTGGTGGGTATGATTGATGACTCCCGGTTCTAGAATATTCGCCTCCTTGCCTCCTGAGCTCGACAGCACACCTCCTGCCCACGTCAACACTCCAGCGTTTCGACTTTTCTGTTTGTTCAGCCTGATATCACGCACGCCTGTTCACGCTGATGTTCTAGAGAAGCCTCGTCCGCCCACGCTCAGTTCTCCAGCACACGCTTTGTCCACGTTGACGCTCCAATAGCTCCGTATTTCCACGCTCGACTTTCTAGCACATGCTTCTGCCCACGGTTGAAGGAAACGAACACGCATCTATTCGCATTGGGTAAGGTCGACGTCGTGAAAGCAGGCATGCGACCTCTGCATTGTCATGAGCCACCAGGCAGCCGTTTTACAATCTCAAAGACTGCCTATTATTAGAGCAGTGGACTTGCTCTCTCCATTGTAAAATTGTATAAATAGCTGTCTTTATGACCAAGACGAGTTAGTCTTAAGCCAGAGTTTGAGTCTCTAGATTTTTAAAACTGTTAGTCCTTTGAGCTACAAGCAGTGTGTAATTTTCTCAGTTAATGGACATTTCAGTTCGTTGATGCTCTACTGTTAGTGACTAACTCGATTTAGTTTCCATCTATGATTGTTGGGAAGGGCCCCTCATCAACCAGAGGTTTTGTTTATGTTTTATGTATTTTCTTTTATGCAAATAGCTAGTTTATTTTCCAGTTTGTATAATTAGTTATGTTTTTCTGTATATGTCATTTCTTTACTTCTCTGTAATTTATATTGTATTGCTAACTTAGTTTTTGTTTCAAGAATTGATAAATGGTCGACCAAGCATAGCGTTCTGTAGTTTGTTTTCAGTTTTTCATGATTAGATAGAGTTTAGTTAGAAGTTGTTTCCAGTTCTGTTATAGTTAAAATTATTTTCCTTAGCTTTTGTTCTGTAGCTGTAGGTTAATTCTCTCTCTCACCTCATTCTTGATTTAGCATATAATAGAAATAGTTCATCTCTTAAATAATGATTAGAATATGTTGCTTCCTATTATCGTAGCTTCTCAATAGTCTTCTCACTAATTTCTTTGCACTGTAGGTTCATCTGCATTCTCCAGCTGACGTTAAGATCATCAAAATTGCCTCTTTCCTTAGTTTAATTCATTTTCTTCCATCTGGACTGTCGTTCGAATAGTCATCCAGATTGTCATTCAGACTTTTATTCTTTCTGCACTGTTTTATGCTTATTTTGAATTCAGTTTCTTAGGTTCTTTAATTGTAATCTTTCTCTCTTCTAATTAGCATTCTTAACCATAATTAGGCCTTTGATTTATATTCTATAAGAGTTTTAATTCAGTTTCGTCATTATTCTTAGTTTCCACCTTATTTTCCTTAACTTCGTTTTAACTGTCTTTCGAGTTATGTCTTTTATAATTGATTTACTAATATGTTGTTGTTTCAGAATTTATCAGTTTTATTCTTAGTATAGTTTATTACACGTTCTTAAGATTTAGTTCAGATTAGAGTTAATAATTTCATTCTCCAAGTTATCTGAATTTCGATAGTTTCTTTGTTAAGCATAGGATCAGTTTCTTGTTCGCTCAAATAATGAAGATGTTCATGAAATAAGGATTTGGATCAGAAGTAAATATCTTTATCAAGTTTTCTACTTGCTTCCAAATTGAATCCAGAAATAAACATCTTTATCAAGTTTTCTACTTGCTTCTAGATTTCATTAGCTTTATATCATTTTGTTTATGGATAGAAGATAGATCATAATGTTTAAAGTTAACTGTAATTGGACTCTTTGTAGTTTACATCTCTTTGTTGAAATCAGGTTAGATTTACTTCCATTTTGTTTTTCTATTATATTTGAAAGTCATTACGACTCATTCACTCTAGTTCCTATCACATTTGACATACAACATCAAGGAGAATGGAATTAGAATTAGATGCTTTAGTATAGTTTTGAAGTATTAATTGAATGCATAAGTAGTTATTGAATTCATTAATAGTTTGTAGTTTTGCTTTGAATTAACTTAGCTTTTTGTTTATTTAATTTACTATCAAATTAAGTCATTTTATAGAGAGGTCTTTGATTTCATTTACAGTTGTTTCTAATTCCTAGATTAGAATCTGAAGAATTGATTAAGTAGTTTCCATTCTTATAAAAATAGTTTGCTCTTTAATCAGTAATTTCCATTGTTTAATCATAGAGTAGAGTAGTATGATTTAATACTATTCTGATCTCAAGTTCATTTGTTATATTTTTCTGAAGTTTGACTCAGTTTTTCATTTTGAAAGATCTTTCGATTTTTTCTTTATTAAAACATTTCTAAGGTTTGGCAAACCGAAACTTAGGTGCCATTCTACCTTAGCATATACTGTGCATCAACTCTAAGATTACCAACCTTGGTCGATAATTAAATATTTAGGTGTTTCTTTAAGACAACTCACACACCTTAACAACATCTCACCCTCTACCACATCCTGATGCCTATACAGAAAATGCACCTCCATGCTAGGCATATGAACATGGAGGACATACCAAGACACACCTCTATATCTAACACTTCCTCTTATCAAGGGAATTCCAACCATTGATGCCTGGATCCAAAAAATACTCTACTTTTGTAACTAACCCATTTGACCTTAATATCATTGCTGCACTTTGATATGTAATAACCTGATCCATGTCCATCAAGGTATCCTTAGGATAAGCCTCTCTATCTCTCTCACAGAATTTGTCACGGATCCCTGATCCAAACTCCCTTTGAATCTATGCTGCAACCAATCTCTAAGAATGCCATCAAGAGGATCCACTGACCTGTATCTGGTCTCCCTAATTTTAGCTAACTCAACTCGCTCCTAAGATAAATCTAACTCTGTCATCTCGTACCAACTTAGTCTCTAACTGGTACCTTTATGAGCCTCTCGCTCATCCATCTGATATGAGGACTCACTCCTCTATGCCTCATAAACACTATGACCATCTCGCTCCCTGTCTGTCTCAGACTCTGATGAAGCTGCAGTCAACAACCCAAATCCTCCTGACATGGGCTATCCCTGAACTATATACTCCCTGTCAATCCGGTGACCCATCAACACTGGATCTACTCCCTCTGGATAGGTGAATATAATCTCCCTATGAAACACTACAGAGTAACATGCAACATCCAAAGCTGCTATTTAAAGTATGCCCCCTCTTAGTCTTTGAATGAATAGGACTCCTAATACCTCCAGGAGTTCTCCAAAGTCTAGGATGAACCGTACATGTCCCACTTCTCTGACCATATGCTTAGTACCCTCAACATCATGAATAATTTGCACAGGAGTGTACTCTAGGAAGATGAATGCCTCTCACATCCCGTTCACGTGATTGCAATGCTTGTAGTCAATCATCCACCTCTCATCAACCTAAACCTCATGCTGACTGTTATCTCAGCCTGAAACAAAATATGAAAGAGATAAATCTCTCTCAAATATGGAAGCAAACTCATATACCTCTCCTGTTGAAGCTACCTGCTCATCCTTCTCCCTTTTACTCTTTTTTTTATGAGAGAACTATCCTGCATAGTGCATGTACTCATTGCACGTGAAACATGACCTTACTTAGGTATTTATTCTATTCATTCCTCTTGAACCTCTGGTTTCCTTTAGCTGCAAGTGCCACATCTTCCTCCTCATGGATAGCAAAAGAGGTTCCCTGAATATAACCTCTTCGGGTCTCCTCTTGTGGGAAATCATCCCATAGACGATCCCGCTGGTGGAGGTTCTCTATGGCCGCGGTGGACTCAACAAACACTTCCCATGGCTTATTCATGCCATTCAAAGCTTGTCACACTAGCTCTCCATCCTCAACCTTATCCCCCACTGCCCCCATCTCCTATCTTACCTATGTTATTTTGGTAAGGTGTGTGGCCATACTCTCATCCTTGACCATCTTTATGCTCTTCAACTTTTCACGAAGTACCATATTCTTGTTCTCATTAAAGCTTTGGTACAACTTCATCAATGCATCCCACATCTCATACATGTTCTCTTTACTTGTAACATGTGGTATCACATGATCCTTGATCGCATCAAGGATGATCCTTTGGGCCTTGATATTTTTCTTGTCATAGGATGCCTTTTCCACAACATCTATTGGAATAGTTACAAGTTTTGTGGCAGTGCTCTCCACAATATCCCATAAATCATTTTCCTTCAGAAATAGGACAACTCTGTTCTTCCATGCACTAAAGTTTGAGACCCCATTCAACTGATCCTCAACACATAAGTTGCTATCCATGATCCATGGTCAATATTATATGGATCAAAATATCAATGAACCAAAGAACCTCACTGACACAAATTTTTCCCCTACTCGCCCATATATGAAAGATCTATCTCAGATCTCAACTCCAAACTCATAGATCTAATAGATTTGACCTCTACAACCACATTTCTGAGCTTCGCTTTTCAAATCTGGTAGATTTGGTCTCCATCTCACAGATCTAATATCACCACTGAGTATCCACACATATCTGGTATACAACTTGCATATTTGAGTGTGAATGCCCCCTGACCCTCACCGGGGCTCTAATACCATGATAGTTTTTCCCACGTGTCACTACTTGATCTGGAAAACTAATATCTCAATCGAACTTGAGTCTCTATAAGCCACAAGCAATCCCAGCTTCTCTATGCTAGATAATATCATAGCTATGCAAGATACTTATAACAAAAAGCACTATAAATCTCTTATCAACTTAACAAAAATATAACAAACACACATATGAGACTCGTATTTACCCTGGAAACCCCAATGGGGAAAAACAACATCTATGGGGATTTATTTTTTCTCGGGCCCTGAGCAAATAATAGAGAGAGAAAAACACAATTAGTAGATCAGAAGATACAATAAGAACCTGATGGGTGAAAACCCTATATTTGCATGCAATAGCTACTACTGCTCATGGGAAATGTGCCCCTACTGTCTGCTCTAACTCTGGATCTATGAACACTATCACTACCAATATCTAGAAGCAGTACTGACTCTCTAATCACTCTTCCCCGATCTTCTTTGAAAAGGAATAAATACTACAACCTCCTCTTAGTATGAAGTGTGGCCCCTCTATATGAGAAATGTGCCACTCCTCCTCTACTCTGAAGTCACCCCTCCCCAAATCTATGTCAAACTATGATGAGATATGCTATGTTCTTATTTAGTCATTGAAGAAGACTCACTCTAGTTCTCTCACCCCTCCTGGCCTTAAGAATATCAACTCCTATGACAAATACGTCTTCCTCTCCTTAAGAAGTGTGCCCCTCTCCTCTAGGAAGTCGCTCAAGTTCGGTCTCTAAGTTCTCTCTACACAAATTATCTCACTACACACTGGAATGGCTACTCTGTGCCTTGGATCACATAGGAATATATTCCTCTTGGATCCTCTCACTCACTCCCTTTGCAAATGTTCCCCTCTCCTCGATAATTTTCCCTATACATGCACAAGTGCGCCCTCATTCTCTAAAGAATTTGCATAGTAACATTTTCCACTGACCATTTACCTCCTTATATCCACTCACTAAGTGATTAGGGTTTCTGAAACCCTAAAGTGAGTGCATGCAAAATCCTGCTTTTGCATGTTTTTTAATTAAAAAGTTTCAATGCAAAATATTGCATGCATGAGGAAAAACCCCCTGAAAGGTCCACATGCATCCACCTCTGGATTCATGACACTTGGTAGAGTTCATCTCACCCTCTACCCCATCTTGATGCCTATACAGAAAATGCACCTCCATGCTAAGCATATGAAAATGGAGGACATCTTGAGATACACCTCTATCTCTAATAAGAAGCCCATTCTAGAAGGGAGGATTTGGAAAAAACAAAATGGATGAGGAAACCCATAATGAGTTGAGGAGAAAGAAATTGTGCTTTAGTTGCAAAGAACCTTAGGAACCAGGAAATCGTTGTATGGGAAAAGGTAAGGTTCATTATATAAAAGTGGTGTCAAATAATGATGAGGAGGATGATGATGTGAATGAGTAGGTGCAGGATGATGAGCAAGATAGTGGCACAGAGCCGCAACCACAGGTACAGAGGCCACAAATTGCATCGGAGCTCCCAATACAAGGACCATAAGGACATCAACCACAGGTACAGAGGCCACAACCTGCATCGGAGCTCCCAATACAAGGACCATAAGGACATCAACCACAAGTACAACCACGAAGTGGTACCATTTCTACTTTATCAGCTACACCTAGGTTCAATACCTTTTGGTCAGGGGAGTTATACGGGGACAGAGAGTCACGATACTGATTTATGGTGGGGCAACCCGCAATTTCATAGAGTTCTCCTTGGTAGCCAGGAGAGGCATCCACACATAGAAGTTTGATGGTCTTAGTGTGAAGGTAGTAGGCATGCAAGTGATGCCTTACTTCTTCAAGGCTCCATAGATGACCATGACAATGGGAAATTACAACATGACAGATGATCTCTACATAGTTGATTTAGCAGAGACCAATGTGGTCTTGAGAGTTCATTGGATCAACACCTTGGGACCCATAATGACAAACTATCAAACCTTGGAGATTGGGTTCAATGCACTGGATCACACGAGGGTGGTTTTGTAGAGCATGTCTAATGAATCCCCAAGATTTGACTCAGTCAAGCGGATGGAGGAACTATTTAGACACAGGGATGTAGCTTATGCAACAGAGTGCCCAATCACCACCCAGAAGACATCTCATGACAGCCAACAGTACCATATTGACATACAAGCTTTATTGGGGAAGCATGAAAAGGTGTTCGAAGATATTCCACCAGGTAGGCCACTAGACAAAGGCTTTGAACACACCATAGAGCTGGAGGAAGGGGCGAAGCCAGTGATCATCATCCCCTATCGGCATTCAAAGAAATTTAAAGACGAGATCAAGAAAGTGATCAAGGAGTTGCTTGTCGTGGGACATATCATTCCCAGCTCCATTCCATTTTCACCTTCAGTTGTGTTGGTAAAAAAGAACGATGAGAGGATGTGCATGTGCATCGATTACAGGAATTTGAACAAGAAGACTATGAAGAACAGATATCCCATTCCTAGGATTGATGAGTTGTTGGATGAGCTACACGGAGAAGTTTAATTTTCCAAGATAGATCTCAGGTTAGGATACCACCAGATCAAAATCCATGAGAAGGACATGCACAAGAAAACCTTCAGATGCCATTATGGCCATTATGAGTTTTTAGTTACGCCATTTGGGCTAACCAACACACCAACCACCTTCAAGTATTGCATGAACCATATTTTTCAAAAGCAGTTGAGGAAATTTTTGTTGGTGTTCTTCGATGATATCATCATATATAGTCAAACATGGGGGGAGAACATGAGGCATCTAGATGAGGCTAGCTAACGCACCAACCACCTTCCAGTCTTGCATGAACCATATTTTCCGAAATAAGTTGAGGAAATTTTTGTTGTTGTTCTTCGATGATCTCCTCATATAAAGTCATACATGGGAGGAGCACATGAGGCATCTAGATGAGGTACTAAGCATTATCGGGGAGAAATCCTTGTATGCCAAGGCATCCAAGTGTGATTTTGGGCTCACAGAGATATTATACATGGGCCATGAAATTAGTGCACATGGCACGCAAGTTCATTAGGAGAATATCCAGGCTATTTTGGATTGGCATACACCAAGGACCCTCACTGAGCTATGTGAATTCTTTGGACTATGCCAATACTATAGACGATTCTTGAAGGGGTTTTCTTAGTTGGTTGTGCCCCTCACCGATCTAACAAAGAAGGGAGCATTCAGATGGACAAAGGACTCTCAGAGGGCATTCGAAAAACTCAAATAGGTGATGAGCACTTGCCCGATCTTGGCACTACTAGACTTCAACTAACCCTTCATGCTAGAATGTGATGCTTCAAGCATTAGAATTGGGGCAGTGTTGATGCAGAATAGACACCCAATAGCCTTTGAAAGAAGGAAACTCAGGGAGATAGAAAGGCTCTACTCTAAATTTGACAAAGAGATGCTCACCATCATGCATGCATTGGAGAAGTTCAGATAGTACTTGGTGGGAAACGGATTCATGGTGAAGATAGACCACAATAGTTTGAAGTTCTTCCTAGAGCAAAAAGACATGAATAAGAGGCAACATAAGTGGGTCCGCATGATATAGGCCTACGACTTTGACATAAAGTAAGTGAATGGGAAGATAAATGTGTTCATTGATGTACTCTCCAGAAAATCAGCTGCATGTTCATTGACAGATATCTTAGTTGATTGAAAATCCCACCTCCTGGTAGAATAATCCAAAAATAAATTTTATTGCAATTTGATGGACGACCTTATACATATTTATAGATATCAGATGATTGGTGACATAATTTTCTACAAAGACCGGATATACTTGGTGCTAGAGACCAAACTAAAGGAGAATATTTTGCATGTTGCACACAACACTCCTACAACATGACATCAGGGGTTCTTTAAAACATATTGACAAGTTAGGGAGAGGTTCTCTTGGAAGGGCCTCAAGGATGATTTGTTGTGGCACATGAGGGAATGCATGGTTTGTCAAAAAAACATGGCAGAACATATCCATCCGACAGGGCTTCTACAACCATTTCCTATTCCATAGTAGAAATGGGAGAGTATCTCCATGGACTTCATCACCGGGTTGCCATAGGTACAGGGACGAGATTGTATCCATGTGGTGGTAGATCAGTTGATGAAATTCACACACTTCTTCATGAGTTCGTTAGATTACACAACAACACAGATAACAGAGGTGTTCTTCAGGGAGGTTTTTAGTCTGCACGGGCTACCAAAGAACATTGTCAGTGAAAACAAAAGCATATTTCTAGGGGCATTTTGGCAGGATCTCTTCAGGTTGGTTGGTACAGAGTTGACTCCTAGAACTAGTTACCATCCCCAAAATGGAAGACATACCGATATTGTTCAAAATAAGTGGATTGAGGAGTACCAGTAGAAATACGTGTTTGGACAACAGAGAGTGTGGATCAGGTGGCTACACTTGGGTGAGCATTGCTACAATATCACCTACCACATGTTTATCAGGATGACTCCATTCAGAGCTTTATATGCATATGATGCCGCATCATTTGTAGATATGGCCTTCAGGTATAACAGGGAAACCAAGGTGAAGGACTAGATATAGGAGAATCAGGACACCCTTTGGGTCCTTAAGGAAAAATTACAGGTGTCTCAAAATCAACAAATGTATATGCATACAGGAAATGGACAGATCGCAACTTTGAGGTGGGAGACTTGGTATTTCTGAGATTGCAACCTTATCGCCAATCCTCACTAAAGAAATGTGGTGTAGAGAAATTGAAGCCTCGCTTCTATGGACCTTACAGACTGGTCAGAAGGGTTGGAGAGGTGGCCTATGAGTTAGAGATTATGAAGGGGAGCAAGATTACAAATGTATTCCATGTGTCGTGCCTCAAGAAGGTACTAGGATAACAGGTCATAGCATGTGCAAAGTTACCCCCATTAGATGAGGATGGGCAGTATATTTTAGACCCACAGGAGATTCTAGATGCACGAGAGAGGAGATTAATAAATTGGGTATTCCGAGAGTACCTGGTCAGACGGAAGCATATGCTAGTTAACGATGCTACTTGGAAGAGTGAGCAAATTATGCAGCACCCCAACTTACAGTTGCTTGAGTACAAGCAATTTCAGGAAAGGAGGACTGTCATGTCCCTTTTTGGATGACCACCTTGGAGACGACTTATTAGCCTATCTAGTTATCGTAGGCTATAGTCAAGGAAACAAGGAATTAATTAATTATTAAATGTCACCTAGGCTTATAGGGTTTTATAATGTGACATTAATAATTAATTTAAAAAGTGACTTTATACAGTCACTTTGGTTTAAAAGTGACAGAAAAAGTGCAAAGGGGGTCAAATGGAAAATAAAAGGCAAAAAAGGGTCATTTTCTATATAAAGTCACTTTAAAAATATTTTAATGAGGGAATTGGTCAAGGGGAAGTTGAAGAGTCACAAGGGGGAAAACGAGAAAATATAAAAAGAGCATGAGAGCTCATTCTCTCCATTCTTATCATTGCATTTTCCAAAACTAAGAACTCGAGCTTCTAAGTTTCTCTTGGATGAAAACCTACTAGGAGTTGAAGAGTTTCAGTAGTGAAACAATCTATTGTAGCTCTTGATGATGGAGGAATCATGAAAATTTCTCATTGTTCTTCATTACCGAGGTATGTGTTGTATTTCATCTTCAGATTGGTGGTTTATGAGTTGAGTTGTAGAGATATTGTGAAGGGGGCATTTGTGTGGAGAATCGTACCATAATAACCAAAGAAGCAAGGGAGATCGATTTCACTCCATTCTAATGAAAGGATGCAGCCATTCTCAAGAAGAAGACTGACTTCTTGAGGGCGCAACTGTAGCTTATGCCATATTTGGTGAAGGAAAACTTCTGAAATGGATCCCATCTTCACATATAAGAAGGGCACACTCTTAGTTTGATATCCAAGTGTGGAGAGGGAAATATTGTTTCAAACATCTCAGTTCCATTATCTTACCCTCTGTTAAGAAGTTGGCGAGGTTTCTACTATCTAGGAGCTTCATTTTTAGAGGCATAACGTTTAACTATGGGAGCGTTTTATGCAACTTCTTACTATTGGAAGGGCATCCTCTTACACCTGTACACACTTATCTTCAGTCCCAACCATCTACATCGAGACTTCATTGCTAAATCGTGGTTCCATTGTTGTTGTTGGGACACGAGCTTAGAAAGTTAACAATGGTTGAAATCATCCATGGTTATAACTGTCAAAATCGTGATCATTAAGGAACTGTGTATAGGGTTTACTGCTCCCACGATTTCACCATTGTAAAGGTCATCTATACTACTGCTGCAAAACAACAAGTGCAAGGATTTTTCCTTCATCATTTCCAGACATGTATCACTTTCTTTGAGTAAATATTCATATCTGGAATATCTAGTTATATCTAGTTAATGGTATCAGTTAGCGTCCGTGTTCATGTCTTTTTTTTATTTGAAATATATATATGTTGGAACCACAACTGGTCCTAGGAAACATATCATGTGTAACCTATGGAAATTAGATCTTAAACTTTAAAATATTAAGGAAAATACATCAATAACAAAGAAGTGTGTAATGGAATTAAGAAGTTAGATTTGGTGATATGGTAAGCTACAATAGACTTGTGTGAAGTGTTTGACAAAATAATTAAACCAAATATCTCCTATAGCAACTAAACCAATCACACAACCTAGTACAACAGTCAATAAAGGTGTATTTGGGTTGATCACTAAGTGTTTGACGGAAACACATACCAATTAAATACCATATAGCAGCAATGAAATTTGAGTTTAAAATAAGCAAGTTGGCTAGGGACATCTCAGTGGTATGAGAATGTGCAATCCTCCAACCCTATGAGGTTCATGCTATTATATGAATCTAGGAGGTAGTAGTCCAGTCAATTATAAAAGGCAGAGGGGGTGGCCTAAAAGTGTCTTTTTTATTCGAGTTCAGAGAAGGGAAAATTGAAGAAGAAGAAGAATTGTTGGAGGAAGAAGAAGAGCAGTTCATATCAAAAGAAGAAGGGGATATGGGTGACAGAAACAATCCATTTGGGGGTAATGGGAACGAATCAAGTAGAGATTCAGGAAGAGAAGACATCCTAGTAGGTTGTACAATGAACATTTTGAATGATTTGGCTAGAGGGCAGCAACAACTAATCAACTTCCTAACAAGTAATGTGGTAATGAGACAAGAGAAACTGGTTGACACCATCACTCAAGTACTCATGCACAATAGGGAAAATCATATTGATGGGGGATATAATGACACCAGAGACACCAATGAATGAAATGGGAACCATGCAGAAGGAAGCAACATCAGCATTCCCATTCAACCTAACGCACGAGCATCAGGATCAAGGACACCTAGACCTCTCATGCCCAAATTCATAGATGAGTAGTCAGTGGGTCCTGTTATCACATACATAGTAGCTGGGCTACCATGTTAGCAAACCATATATCTTCACTTTTGTGAGCTTTGCCTTTACACTTATTTAGCGAGATCAACTATGATGAGCAACATTATTTATGATTACTAACATCGGAGCATCCTTATATCAAACATTTAGTAGACCTTATGCCAAGGCTGAGCCTGAAGACCTTATATTTGATGACTAATATGACCTTTATTCCATATAGGGCAGTGTTCAGTGTTTCAACAGCAATGTTCTCAGTGGTTTTAGTTGGTCCAGATTACAGATATTGATATATGACCCATTATATATATGATGTGCATTGATGTTATTATCTTACTGTTTAGGTCACCTTGATAACATTGACTTCGCATATAGTGATTATGATCTGGCAGTATATATATATATATATATATATATATGTTAAAATGAAATTGGTTGTTATGGATTATATGCATGTTTTTACTACTGAAATTTGGAAACTCTTTTTTTATACTCATTGGTCTTTACCTTCCTATGAATGTGGACATGATCACTTTTGTCTTTTTGACCTGCTAGCTTAGGAACCATTTTCACTTGTCTCCATCCATCCATTTATCCTTCCTCATTATTGATCTTTACCCTGAATTACAACTTGACTTGTGATATGGTGGATCTCCCCGCTTTTGCCTCTGTGTTGGACTTGCATCCATGTTTATTTTGTGTCTCAGCTCTGAGTTGGCAACAAAAATTGCTTTTGGTAAGTTGGATTTTATGACTTTATCACTCTAGTTGGTTGCCCCGATGTGTGGTTTAGATTGCGGAAGTCCCCCTAGTTGCTTGAGTTGTGTTGTCTAAAACCTAAAGCAAATTGTACTACCTTTGGAAATTATTGATGTATATCTTTTGTAAATCCCAATGAAAAGGGTTGTGAAATGTAACGCAATGAAATGAAATGCACCCCGGATGTACGCTGCAATTAGTTGTGCTTCTAAGCACATGCAAAATGCCAAAGGGGTCCTAAATGGCCTAAAAATCAATGGATAAATGTATGCTAAATCTAAAGATTGTTGGCCAAGGAAATGAAATGAAATGAAATGAAAGGCTCAAATAAAGTAGTGGTTAAATATATGCCAAATATAAAGACCGCTAGCCTTTTGTGAAATTTTCCTCATTGAGCCTACGGGTTATGATATGAGATGGAGTAAGGGACAAATAATTCGAAGTGTCCCATAGAACCTCAATTTACGGTTAGTTAGGCACCTAGTTCACGGCGGTTCTAGTAGTAGAATTTTTGCCAAGGTTGAATAAGCACTTCTCTAAACAACTTACCCATTTGCGAGACACCCCCATTCCTTGTGTATATTTGTCCAACACATGCTTAAGTGTGTAACACCATTTCCATTATCCAAAGTATCACTGTGTCAAGTCAGTCAAGTCACCCCCTTTTAGCCTAGCCTTGCATCCTTAGCCTTCACCCTCTGCTAGAAAATTGATCATGTCTACAAATGAGTATATTCTTGAGGTTCTCTTTTAAAGTAAATTAAGTGCCAGTGAAATAATGCTTAATGCTTTAGAGTCTTTCTATGAAAATGATTTAGAGAGCATGTCTTGACCATTTGCACTTGCAGCAACATGGCTTTTTTGGCCAGGGTCATATTTTGATCAGTTTGACCGGTCAACCTTGGGATCTATGATGAGATGGACCACTTTTATTGTATGATGTTGATATATGGTCCTTTGTATACCTTTTGATGATTCCATATGACGGGCACATGTTTCAGATGATGATTGATGCAGTTTTTATTGATTATTATTATTTCCATATCATCATATTTTTCTTGTCTGGGTATGGTGGATGCTACATATGATCTTACAGGTTTTCATGAGGTGTATGAGTACTCATATCTAGTGGATTTGGGTCTTTTGGATTGATTAAGACACTTATCTTTCAGTTTCAAGCACTCCCAAGCATGATTTGAGCAGTTTTTCACCTGTTGACCAGTTTGGCCATACTGATGTGGCTTGTCCAGCTAAAGCATTGGAGGCTAGTCGTTGCCTAGGGAGCTACAGAGGAGGCGGTGGTCCAGAAACTTGTTTTTACCATATTACCCCCCTTCCGAACATGATGGCACAATCAGTTTTTGTGTACAGGCACCAGACAGTGGGTTGTGGGCAGTTTGGTGGTTTTTCAGGTGGAATAAAAATGAAATAAAAAGGTCATTTAGGAATTCGATTTGGGTAATTGAGGCAAGTTTTTGGCATGAGCTCTGATCTGAGGTCATATTTGGTGTATCCCACTCCTTCATGATCAGTTTGCAGCAGTCAGTGGGGTCCACACAGTCATCGGGATGTGATTTGATGCATTCTTCTCTCAGTTGAGGGGGCCAGGATTTGATCATTTGTACACTTGGACATGAAATTGAGTCATATGTTATATTATTGTGCCATGGGGTGATGCTAGTGAAGGGAAGTAATACCTCCTAGCCCCACCATGTGCTCCTAGTCACTTGTCCTAGTCATATATTGTGGCACTTGTTATTTTTAGCCAATCCCTTGTAGTGCGCACCCCTCCTAGTCTCTCTTGTAGTGAGGTCGCACTCCCTCATGTGAGTGATCCATGTCATATTTGTATCGGCTCATCTTAGCCATTGATTATATTGTTTTATCTTTTGATCTCAACCACTATTTTTCAAAAATAGTTTAGGGTTTTGATCTCCCTCATCCTATTTAAGGAAGAGACCCCTCTCTTGTAAAGGCATCTAGAGATTTTTGGCTCTTGGCTATTGGAATAAAATTCTATCTTTGGGAGAAATGCTTGGATCTTGAAGTGGATGCTTGGTTATGATGATTGTAAATGCTTTTTCCATTGCACTGGAGGATATCTTGTAGCTATCTTGTATCTTTTTCCACTAACTTGATTTACAGGTGAAGAGGATGACTTGGGAGAAGTGCGCATTGGTGGGGAGGCTTTCCTTGCAAACATCTGTCAAATTGTGGATCAAAAAGGGAGTGATTTTGTCTTTGTACCAATCATTCTTTGTCTTTTACTTCTAGCTTGTATCTACCCTCATTTTGTTTGACTGATTGAGCTTTGTCTCCTTGGTTTTGCAGGAATAGAGGGGCACACGTGTGGGCTTGGGAAAATCGCACTAGCAAGAAAACTACAAAATTCTTCATTTGATCTGTGGGGAAGCAATCCTCGTCACAATAGGCATTCATCTCATTATCCAGGTATGCTTGAAAGGTTAGTATTTTTATTCCTTGGCTTATCCATTATTTCTAGATCTCAAAACCCTCAAAGTCAAAACCCTAGAATTTTTTAATTTTTCATATCTACTTAGATATAGCAATCATCTGGGCTTAATAATTAAAACCCACCTATTAAATCAACATAACATCCCTGATCTATAATTTGGTGGACATACGACTCCATTTTCCCCTCGATCTAAGGCACTAGTCCTCTCTTGAGGAAGTCGCACTCCTTGGGTAGGTGGGCATTTTGCTAGATCCCAACTTGGGTATTGCTAATTACTCATCATTTCATTAGATCCACTCATTAGCAAACCCCCTAGTTCCTTTCTTCATTGATCTTCACCTTGTGGGCCCCATTTGGACCAATTTCCATATTTTAAGGGTGGACCCCACTTGGATCTATTATTTTGGCACTAGATCTATCTAGATCTACTACTTTAACTTCATAAGTGGCCTTTATCTCTCCTTGGTTGAATATTTGTCCTTCCTTAAGCCTCTTCAACCAAGCCCTAACTCATTGGGTCTACTTATCTATTCTAGATCTAGATCTAATCCTATCTTGGTCTCCTATTTTATCATCATCACATTTCCCTAGAAGGTCCAGGCTGGGTTCGCTAGCCTTCATTAGCTAAGCTAGGGGCTCCCCCTTGGTCTTGCTTAGGCTTGATCTAAAATGAAGAGTGCCTCGGTTAATGTGACACCCAACTTGCATTGGGAATAGTGGGATCTCTTGGGTCACCTCTTTAGTTGTCTACACCTCTATCATCTTGGATAGGATACCTTTAGAGACAACTATAATTTGTGTGATAACATGTCCACCGGGACAGCCAGTGCCAGGAGACAACTTTATAGATTATCTAAGTGAGTACCAGGAAATCGGGGATGAGTTCCATGCAGCGATGTCTTTCTAGGACTTATGCAATATCAAATACAAAAAAATGCCCATAGACTTCAATAGGGGATCTCAGAACTATGATTTGCAGTGGAAGGTAAGGAAGCTCACTCTTCCTTCCTTCGATGGGTCCAACAAATCCACAACAAGGGATTGGGTTCAAAACTTGGATACTTACTTCCATCTCAACCCCATGAAAGAAGAAGAAACCATTAAATATGCCACCTTACATCTAGAGGGAGAGGCCTACAAGTGGTGGTATCATGATTTGGTTACATTGGGGCATGCTGGCATCACATCATATATGGATTTCACGCAGAGGTTGATGGAAATATTCGTCAGGAAAGATCTAGAGCTTCACTTCCGGTAGGTAGTATAGGTCAAATAGACAAGTACTGCAGATGCATATATTATAGAGTTCCAAAGATTGGCAATGATGGTGGTATATATCTCAGAGACCCAACTCAATATGCTATTTACAAAGGGTTTATCTAAGCCTACACGAGGTTGGTTCAATTATTCCAAGCCTACTACCTTACAAGATGCAATATCCCAGGTATAGGATATGGAGGGAGCCGCCTCAAAGAAAAAACCTCAGTCCAAACCTTTTGTCCCTAGAAAGGAAAGGACAAGAAGCCATTCCAAAAGGGAGTATTTGGAAAAGACAAAATGGACGATGAAACTTGGAATGAGTTGAGGAGAAATAAATTGTGCTTCAGTTGTAAAGAACCTTGGGAACCAAGACATTGTTGTATGAGAAAATTCAAGGTTCATTATATAGAGGTGGTATCATATAGCGATGAGGAGGATGATGAGGTGAATGAGCATGTGCATGATGATTAGTAGGATAGTGAGGCATATCAAAAACCACAGGTGCAGAGGCCACAACCACTGCAGCCACCAATACAGGGACCACAAGCACATCAACCACAGATACAACCGCAGAGTGGGACCATTGCTAATTTATCAACTACACCTAGGTTCAATACCTCTCGGGTCGGGGGTGTTATACGGGGACAAAGAGTCATGATCCTAATTGATGGTGGGGCAATCCACAACTTCATAGAATCTGTTCTAGTTTCTAGGAGAGGCATCCACGCCGAGCAGTTTGAGGGGATTGGTTTGGATGTGGTTAGCGGGCGAGTGATGCCTTGCTTATTTAAGGCTCCATAGCTGACCATGACAATGGGAAATTACAACATGACGAACGATTACTACATAGTTGATTTAGCAGAGACCAATGTGGTCTTGGGAGTTCAGTAACTCAACACCTTGAGACCCATAATGATGAATTACCAAACCTTGGAGATGGGGTTCAATGCATCGGATGGCATGTGGGTGGTCCTATGGGGCATGTCCAATGAAGCCCCGAGAGTTGTCTCATCCAAGCGGATGGAGGCACTATTCATACATGGGGATGTAGCTTATGTAGTAGAGTTCTTGATCACAACCCTGAAGATATCTCATGACAACCAACAATACCATATTGACATACAAGTTTTATTGGGGAAGCATGACAAGGTGTTCAGAGAGATTCCACTAGGGAGGCCACCAAACAGAGGCTTTGAACATGCCATAGAGACCAAGAAGGGGGTGAATCTAGTGAGCACCACCCCCTATCGGCATCCTAAGACATTTAAAGATGAGATTGAGAAAGTGATCCAAGAGTTGCTTTCCATGGGACAAATCAAACCCAACTCCAGTCCATTTGCATCTTTGGTTGTGTTAGTCAAAAAGAAGGACGAGACGATGCAGACGTGCATCGATTACAGGGCTTTGAACAAGAAGGCTATTAAGAACATATGTCCCATTCCTAGGATTGATGAGTTGTTGAATGAGCTACATGGAGCAATATACTTTTCCAATATTGATCTCAGGTTAGGCTACCGCTATATTAGGGTTCATGAGTAGGACGTGCACAAGAAAACCTTTAGATACCATTATGGCCATTGAATTTTTTTGGTTATGTCGTTTGGGATAACCAACGCACTAGCCACCTTCCAGTTTTGCATGAACCATATTTTCCGAAAGCGGTTGAGGAAACCTTTGTTAGTGTTATTCAATGATCTCCTCATATATAGTCAGACATGGGAGGAGCACATGAAGCATCTAGATGAGGTACTGGGAATTATGGGGGAGCAATCCTTGTACGCTAAGGATTCCAAATGTGAGTTTGGGTTCACAAAGATCTTATAATTGGGCCATTTGATCAGTGCACAGGGCATGCAAGTTCATCAGAAGAATATTAGGCTATTTTGGATTGGCCTACATTGAGGACCCTCACTGAGCTACGTGGATTCTTTGGATTGTGACAATACTATAGATGATTCATGAAGTGGTTTTCTCAGTTGGCCGCACCCCTCACTGATCAGGAAAATAAGAGAGCATTTAGATGGACAAAGTACTCTTAGAGGGATTTTGACAGACTCAAAGAGGTGATGAGCACTTTCCCGGTGTTGGCACTACTAGATTTCAACCATCCCTTCGTGTTGGAATGTGATGGTTCAGGAATTGGCATTGGGGAGGTGTTGATACAAAAAAGACACCCAATATCCTTTGAAAGCAGGAAACTTAGGTATCTAGAAAGGCTATACTCTATATATGACAAAGAAATGATTGCCATCATGCATGCATTGGCGAAGTTCATACAGTACTTGGTGGGAAACATATTTGTGGTGAGGACAGACCACAACAGTTTGAAGTACTTCCTGGAACAAAAATAATTGAATGAGAGGCAATAGCAGTGGGTTAGCAGGATACAGGTTTACGACTTTGACATGGAGTATGTGAAGGAGAAGAGAATTGTGGTCGCTAATGCACTCTCTACAAAGCCAGTTGCATGCTCATTGATGGATATCTTAACCAATTGGAAATCCCACCTCCTAGTAGAATATTCCAAAAATAAATTTGCTTATGAGTTGATGGATGACCTTATAAAGGATTATAGATATCAGGTGATTGATGACATCATTTTCTACAAAGACCGGATATACTTGGTGCCAGCATCCAAACTAAAGGAGAATATTTTGCATGTTGCACACAACACTCCTACAACAGGACATCGAGGGTTCTTCAAAACATACCGACAGGTCACCGAGAGGTTCTCTTGGAAGGGAATTAAGGATTATGTGTTGGGAAATGTGAGGGAATGCACGGTCTGTTAGTAGAACAAGATTGAACAGATCCATCTGGAAAGGCTTCTACAACCATTACCTATTCCATAATAGAAATGGGAGAGTATCTCCATGGACTTCATCACCGGGTTTTTCATCTACACGGGATACCAAAGAACATTGTTAGTGACACATAAATATATTTCTAGGGGATTTTTGGCAGGAGCACTTCAGGTTGGTTGGTACAGAGTTGACTCATAGCACTAGTTACCATCCCCAGACTAACTGGCAAACCAAGATTGTGAATAAGTGGATTGAGGGGTACATGCAAAACTATGTGTTTGGACAATAGAGAATGTGGATCAGGTGGCTACAATTGGGTAAGAATTTCTACAACACCACCTACCACATGTCAATTAGGATGAATCCATTCAGAGCTTATATGGGTATGATGCCCCGTCATTTTTTGATATGGCCTTAAGGGATAGAAGGGAACCGAAAGCGAAGGAATAGATACTGGAGAGTCACGACATCCTTCGAGTCCTTAAGGAAAACTTACAAGTGGCTCAAAATCAACAAAAGGTATGTGCAGATATGAAATAGGAAGAGTGTAGTTTTGAGGTGGGAGACTTGGTATTTCCGAGACTGCAACCTTATCACCAGTCCTCACTAAATAAAAGTGGTGCAGAGAAATTGAAGCCTCGCTTCTACAAACCTTACAGAGTGGTCAGGAGGGTTGGAGAGGAGGCCTATGAGTTGGAGCTTCTGGATGAGAGCAAGATTCATAATGTATTCCATGTGTCATGCTTCAAGAAAGTATTGGGACAACAGGTCACAACCTCTACAGAGTCACCCCCATCAGATGAAGAGGGGTAGTTGATTTTAGACCTGGACAAGATTCAGGATGTACAAGAGAGGAGATTAAGAAACCGGATCATCTGGGAGTACTTGGTCAGATGGAGGCATATTCCAGTCGAGGATGCTACTTGGGAGAGCGAGAAAATTATGCAGCACCCCAACTTATAGTTGCTTGAGGGCAAGTAATTTCAGGAAGTGAGGATTGTCATGTCCCTTTATAAATTACCACCTTGGAGATGACTTATTAGCCTATCTAGTTCCCGTAGGCTATTATAGTCAAGGAAATACATAATTAATTAATTATTAAATGTCATCTAGGCTTAGATGGTTTTATAATGTGACATTAATAATTAATTTAAAAAGTGACATTATAAAAATTCACTTTGGTTTAAAAGTGATGGAAAAAGTGCAAAGGGGGTCAAATGGAAAATAAAAGGCAAAAAATGTCATTTTCTCCATAAAGTCACATTAAAAATATTATAATGATGGAATTGGTCAAATGGAAGTTCAACAGTCACAAGGGAGAAAACGAGAAAATATAAAAAGAGCATGAGAGATCATTCTCTCCATTCTTGTCATTGCATTTTTTAAAACTAAGAGCTCTTGAGCTTCTATGCTTCTCTTGGAAGAAACCCTAAGAGGAGGTGAAGAGTTTCGATAGTGAAACAATCTATCATAGCTCTTGATAGTGGAGGAATCAAGAAGATTTCTCATTGTTCTTCATTGCCGAGGTATGTGTTGCATTTCATTTTTAGATTGGTGGTTTAGGAGTTGAGTTGCTTTTGAAGGGAGCATTTTCTTGGAGAATCGTACCATAATAACCAAGAAGCAAGGGAGATCAAGATCACTCCATTCTGAAGAAAGGACATAGTCATTCTTAGGAGGAAGGCTGATTGCTTGAGGGTACACTTGTAGCTAATGCCATCTTTGGTGAAGGAACACTTTTGAAGGGGATCCCATCTTCACATCTAAGAAGGGCGCACTCTTAGTTTGATATCCAAGTGTGGAGAGGGAAATACTGTTTAAAACATCTCAATTCCATTATCTTACCCTATGCTAAGAAGTTGGTGAGTTTTCTACTATATGGGAGCTTCATTTTAAGAGGCATAAAGTTTGACTGTGGGGGTGTTTTCTGTAGTTTCTCAGGATTGGAAGGGCATCCTCTTACACCTATGCACACTTATCCTCAATCCCAACCATCTACCTTAGGACTTCATTGCTAAATCGTGGTTCCATTGCTATTGTTGGGACATGACTCTTGGAAAGTTAACTACAGTTCAAACCTTCCATGGTTATCACTGTCAAATCGTGATCATTAAGGAATTGTGTATTGGGTTTACTGTTACCACGATTTCACCATTGTAGAGGTAATCTATAGTACTACTGCAAAACAACCAGTGCAAGGAGTTTTCCTTCATCATTTCCACACATGTGTTACTTTCTTTGAGTAAATATTCAAATCTGGAATATCTCTTTATATCTAATTATTGATATCAGTTTTCCTCTCTGTTGACGTTTTTTTATTTGAAATATATATATGTTGGAACCACAACTGGTCCTATGAGACATATCATGTGTAACCTATGGAAATCAGATCTGAAACTTTAAAATACTTAGGAAAAATACAACAATAACAAAGAAGTGTGGGGTGGAATTAAGAAGTCATATTTGGTGAATCAGTGATGTGGTAAGATACAACAGACTTGTGTGAAGTGTTTGACGAAATAATTAAACCAAATATCTCCTGTAGAAACTAAACCAATCACACAAACTAATACATCCATTGGTAAAGGTGTATATGGGTTGATCACTAAGTGTTTGATGGAAACACATACCAATTAAATACCATATAGCAACGGTGAAATCCGAGTTTAAAATAAGCAAGTTGGCTAGAGACATCTCAATGGTATTAGAGACTACAATCCTCCTATCCTGTGAGGTGCATGTTATTGTATGAATCCGGGAGACAATAGTTCAATCACTTATAGAATGCAGAAGGGGTAGCCTAAAAGAGCCTTTTTATCAGAGTTCAGAGAAGGGAAGGTTGAAGAAGAAGAAGAATTGTTGGAGGAAGAAGAAGAGTAGTTCATATAAGAAGAAGAAGGAGAGATGGGTGACAAAAACAATCCATTGGGGGTAATGGGAAAAAATCAAGTAGAGATCCATGCAGAGAAGACATCCTAGCAGGCAATACAATAAACATCTTGAATGATTTGGCTAGAGTGCAGAAGCAGCTAATCAACTCCCTAACTAATAATGTGGTAAGGGGACAAGAGTAGTTGGTTGACATCATGACTCAGCGACTCATGCACAATAGGACAAAACATAATGATGGGGGATACACTGACACTCGAGGCACCAATGGATGAAATGGGATACATGTGAAAGGAATCAACAATGACATTCCCATTCAACCTAACACATGAGCATCAGAATCATGGACACCCAGACCTCTCGTGCTCAAATGCACAAATGAGCAGTTGATGGTTCAACGGAGACAACCAGTGCTATGAGACAACTTTATAGATTATCCGAGAGAGTACTATGAAATTTGGGATGAGTTCCATGCAGCCATGTATTTCTAGGACTTTTTCAATATCAAATACTAAAAAATCCAAGAGACTTCAATAAGGGACCTCAGAACTATGATTTTCAGTGGAAGGTTGGGACGCTCACTCTTCCTTCCTTCGATGGGTCCAACAAATACATAGTGAGGGCTTGGGTTCAAAATTTGGATACTTACTTCCAGATCAACCGCATGAAATAAGAAAAATCCATTAAATACGCCACCTTACATCTGGAGGGAGAGGCCCACAGATGGTGGTATCACGGTTTGGTTACCTTGGGGCATGCTAGAATCACATCATATATGGAGTACTTCACGTAGAGGTTTATGGACATATTCGACAGGAAGGATCTGGCGCATAACTCCTGAGAGCTGGCACAGGTCAAACATATAGGTACTGCAAATCCATATATTACAGAGTTGCAAATATTGGCAATGATGGTGACAAATATCTTAGAGACCCGACTCATTATGCTATTTACAAAGGGTTTATATGAACCTCTACGATGTTGGGTTAAGGCTTTCAAGCCTGCTACCTTATAGGATTCCATCTCCCAAGTACATGATATGGAGGGATCTGCTTCAAAGAACAAACCTCAGTCCAAACCTTTCGTTCCTATAAAGGAAAGGACAAGAAGCCCTTCCAGAAGGGAGGATTTGGAAAAAACAAAATGGATGAGGAAACCCAGAATAATTTGAGGATAAATAAATTGTGCTTCAGTTGCAAAGAACCTTGGGAACCAAGACATCATTGTATGGGAAGAGGAAAGGTTCATTATATAGAGGTGGTATCAGATGGTGATTATGAGGATGATGAGGTAAATGAGTAGGTGTAGGATGATGAGCATGATAGTGGAACAGAGCAGCAACCACAGGTACAGAGGCCACAACCACTACAACCTCCAATACAGGGACCGCAAGCACATCAACCACAGGTACAATCGCAGAGTGGGACCATTGCTACTTTATCAGCTATACCTAGGTTCAATGCCCTTCGGGTCAGGGTTTTTATATGGGGACATAGAGTCACGATACTAATTTATAGTGGGGAAACCCACAACTTCGACATAGACTCTGCTCTTGTGTCTAGGAGAGGCATCCATGCCGAGCAGTTTGAGTGGTTTAGTGTGGAGGTATCCAGTGGGAGAGTGATGCCTTGCTTATTCAAAGCTCCACAGGCTAACTATGATAGTGGGAAATCACAGTATGATGGATGATTTATACATAGTTGATTTAGAAGAGACCAATGTGGTCTTGGGATTTTAGTGGCTCAGCACGTTAGGAACCATAATGACGAACTAACAAACCTTGGAGATGGGGTTCAATGCACCAGATGGCATAAGGGTGGTTCTAGGGGCATGTCCAATGAATCCCCAAGAATTGTCTCATCCAAGCGGATGGGAGGCACTATTCAAACATAGGGATGTAGCTTATGTAGTATAGTTTTTTTATCACCACCCAAAAGACATATCATGATAGCCAACAGTACCACATTGAAATACAAGATTTATTGGGGAAGCATGACAAGGTGTTCGGAGATATTCCACTAGGTAGGCCACCAGAAAGAGGATTCAAACACACCATAGAGCCAAAGGAGGGGGTGAATCCAGTGGTCACCATCCCCTATCAACATCCAAAGAAATTTAAAGACAAGATCAAGAAAGCGATCAAGGATTAGAATTCCATGGGACATATCAGACCCAACTCCAATCCATTTGCATCTTCAATTGTGTTGGTAAAAACGAAGGATGGGAAAATGCGGATGTGCATCAATTACATGGACTTGAACATGAAGACTATTAAGAACATATATCCCATTCCTAGGATTGATGAGTTGTTGGATGAGCTGCATGGAGCAGTATACTTTTCCAAGATTGATCTTAGGTTAGGCTACCACTAAATTAGGGTCCATGAGTAGGACTTACACAAGAAAACCTTTAGATGCCATTATGGCCATTAAGAGTTTTTGGTTACGCCATTTGGGATAACCAACGCACCAACCACCTTCCAGTCTTGCATGAGCCATATTTTCTAAGAGCAGTTGAGGAAATTTTTGCTGATGTTCTTTGATGATCTCCTCATATATAGTCAAACATGGGAGGATCACATGAAGCATCTAGATGAGGCTAACCAACACACCAACCACCTTCTAGTATTGCATGAACCATATTTTCCAAAAGCAGTTGAGGACCCTCACTGAGCTACATGGGTTCTTTGGATTGTGCCAATACTACAGATAATTCGTGCATGGGTATTCTCAATTGGCCGCACCCCTCACCGATCTAACAAAGAAGGGAGCATTCAGATGGAAAAGGGACTCTCAAAGAGCATTCAACAGACTCAAAGAGGTGATGAGAAGTTGCATGGTCTTGGAATTACCAAATTTCATCCAACCCTTCGTACTGGAATGTGATGGTTCGGGCATTGGCATTCAGGCAGTGTTGATGCAGAACATACACTTAATAGCCTTTGAAAGCAGGAAACTCAAGGAGCTAGAAAGGCTCTACTCTATAAGATGCTCGCCATCATGCATGCATTGATGAAGTGTAGACAACACTTGGTGGGCAATAGATTCGTGGTGAGGATAGACAACAACAGTTTGAAGTACTTCCTAAAGCAAAATTACTTGAATGAGAGGAAATAGAAGTGGGTAAGCAGGATATGGGCATACAACTTTGACATAGAGTATGTGAAGGGGAAGATAAATGTGGTCGTTGATGCACTCTCCAGAAAACCATCTGCATGGAAAGACGATTGGAAATATCGCCTCTTGGTAGAATATTCCAAAAAAATTTTGCTAACGCGTTGATGGAGGACCTTATACAAGATGATAGATATCGGGTGATTGACGACATCATTTTCTACAAAGACCGAATCTACTTGTGCCAGAGTCCAAACTAAAGGAGAATATTTTGCATGTTGCACACGACACTCCTACAACAGGACATCAGGGGTTTTTCAAAACATACCGACAGGTCAAGGAGAGGTTATCTTGGAAGGGCCTCAAGGATGATGTGTTGTGGCACATGAGGGAATACACATGGTCTGTCAACAAAACAAGACTGAACATATGTATCCGGTAAGGATTCTAGAGCCATTGCTTATTCCAAAGAAGAAATGGGAGAGTATCTCCATGGACTTCATCTCTGGGTTGCCACAGGTACAGGGCTGAGATTGTATCTATGTGGTGGTAGATCGGTTGATGAAATTCGCACACTTCTTCACGATTTTGTCAGATTACACAACAACACAGGTAGCAGAGGCGTTCTTCAGGGAGGTTTTTCGTCTGCATGGGCTACCAAAGAACATTTTCAGTGACATGGACAATAGATTTCTAAGGTATTTTTGGTAGGATCTCTTCAGGTTGGTTGGTACAAAGTTGACTCCCAGCACTAGTTACATCCCCAGATTGGCGGATAGGATGAGATTATGAATAAGTGGAATGAGGGGTACTTGCAGAACTATGTGTCTGGACAACAGAGAGCATGGATCAGGTGGCTACACTTGGGTGAGAATTGCTACAACACCACCTACCACATGTCGATCGAGATGACTCCATTCAAAGCTTTATATGAGTATTCAAAGCTTTATATGAGTATGATGCCACCTCATTTGTTGATATGGTCTTGGAGGATAGTAGGGAACCCAAGGAGAAGGACTAGATACAGGAGATTCGGGACATCCTTTGAGTCCTTAAGGAAAACTTATTGGAGGCTCAAAATCAACAGAAGGTATATGCAGACAGAAAACAAGTAGAGCGCAACTTTGAGGTGGGAGACTTGGTATTTTTGAGACTGCAACCTTATCGTCAGTCCTCATTGAAGAAAGTGGTGTAGATAAATTGAAGCATTGCTTCTACAGACCTTATAGAGTGGTCAGGAGGGCTGGAGAAGTGGCCTATGAGTTGGAACTTATGGAGGGGAGCAAGTTTCACAACATATTCCATGTGTTATGCCTCAATAAGGTACTAGGACAGTAGGTCATAGCCTCTGCAGAGTTACCTCTATTGGATGAGAAGGGGCAATTGATTTTAGACTTGGAGGAGATTTTGGATGTACGAGGGAAGATATTGAGAAATCGGGTGATCCAGGAGTACCTAGTCAGATGGAGGCATGTGCCAGTGGAGGATGCTACTTGGGAGAGTGAGTAGATTATGCAACACCCCAACTTATAGTTGCTTAAGGACAAGCAATTTCGAGAAGGGAGGACTGTCATGTCCCTTTCTAGATGGCCACCTTGGAGATGACTTATTAGCCTATCTAGTTCCCATATGCTATGGTCGAGGAAACATGGAATTAATTAATTATTAAATGTCACCTAGGCTTAGAGAGTTTTATAACGTGACATTAATTATTGATTTAGAAAGTGAATTTATAAAAAGTCACTTTGGTTTAAAAGTGACGAAAAATGTGGAAAGGGGGTCAAATAGAAAATAAAATGCAAAAAAGGTCATTTTCTCCATAAACTCACTTTAAAAATATTTTAATGAGGAAATTGGTCATGGGGAAGTTGAAGAGTTACAAGGGGGGAAACAAGAAAATATAAAAATAGCATGAGAGCTCATTCTGTCCATTCTTATCATTGCATTTTTTAAAACTAATAGGTCTTGACCTTCTAAGCTTCTCTTGGATGAAACCCTAGGAGGAGATGAAACATTTCGGTAGTGCAACAATCTACCCTAGCTTTGGATAGTGGAGGAATCAAGTAGATTTCTCATTGTTCTTCATTGTTGAGGTATGTGTTGTATTTCATCTTTTGATTGGTGGTACATGAGTTGAGTTGTAGAGATATTATAAAGGGAGCATTTGCTTGGATAACCATACCATAATAACCAAAGAAGCAAGGGATATCAAGTTCACTCCATTCTGAAGAAATGACACATCCATTCTTAGGAGGAAGGCTGACTACTTGAGGGTGCACCTGTAGCTTATACAATCTTTGGTGAAGGCGCACTCTTGAAGGGGATCCCATCTTCAAAGGGTGCACTCTGAGTTTGATATCCAAGCGTGGAGAGGGAAATATTGTTTCAAACATCTCATTTCCATTATTTTATCCTCTTCTAAGAAGTTGGCGAGTTTTCTACTATTAGGGAGCTTCATTTTTAGAGCCATAAAGTTTTATTGTGAGTGTGTTTTCTGAAGCTGCTTAGTATTGGAAGGGAATCCTCTTACACTTATACACACTTATCTTTAGTCCCATCCATCTTCCTCGGGACTTCATTGCTAAATCATGGTTCCATTGTTGCTGTTGGGACACACCCTTGGCAAGTTAACAAGAGTTGAAATATTCCATGGTTATCACTATCAAAATCATGATCATCGAGGCACTGTGTATTGGGTTTACTGCTTCCATGATTTCACCATTGTCGAGGTCATCTATAGTATTATAGTATTGCTGCAAAACAACCAGTGCAAGGAGTTTTCCTTCATCATTTTTAGGGATGTGTCACTTTCTTTGAGTAAACATTTAGATCCAACATATCTCTTTATATTTGGTTATTGGTATTAGTTTGCCTCTATGTTGATGTTTTATTTATTTATTTCAAATATATATATGTTGGAACCACAAGTGGCCCTATGAAACATATCATGTGTAACCTATGAAAATCAAATATGAAACTTTAAAATACCCAGGAAAAATACAACAACAACAAAAAAAAGTGTGGGGTGGTATTAAGAAGTTAGATTTTGTGATGTGGTAAGCTACATCAAACTTGTGTGATGTGTTTGACGAAATAATTAAACCAAATATATGCTATATAGCAACTAAACCAATCACACAAACCAGTACAACCATTATTAAAGGTGTATTTGGGTTGATCACTGAGTGGTTAACGGAAACACATACCAATTAAATACCATATAATAGCGGTGAAATCCAAGTTTAAAACAAGCAAGTTGGCTAGGGATACCTAACCACCTTTTGCTCGTTGCTCAAAATTTTTTATTTTGCAAACAGGTGGTGCACGCGATGTTGTCCATCCGTCACTCCCTGTGCCCTCGAGTCTCCATCCGTCAACCTTCTCCGATAAATGCAATTGACACGTTTTTTCTGTCACATTGGGAATTTGCAACATCTAGCGTTCTTATTTTACGGCTTTCTCTACCCCTTTCCATCTACCGTGGAGATGTGGGGGATATCGCTTCTGGCTGGCGGAGTAGAGTGGGCGTTGCAATTTCCAGTTCAAGAAGATTCACGGCAGCTGTTTTTTTCTGTAGCCGTTGTGCAATTAATCACCAAATGCCATTTGAAAGTAGATACTTATCTGAAAGCAAGTGTACAACTCTGGAATTGACTTCTTGTGGAATCCAAAATGGATTAATATGAGGTTATGGAGAAGATTGGGACCAAACTGACAAAGAAGCCTTTGGGATTCGAAAATTGTACATCATAAGCTTGAAAAGAGTGAGTAGTACATTTACTAATGATTCTAAGCGATCTCATTAATTATTTTTAGGACTTATTAGCCAGGGGGCGTTTTAAAATGGTTCTTATGATTCTCAATTCTGCAGGTATGTCTTGAAAAAAATTGTTTGACGATCTGCACACAGAGAGGTACAAAGTTATCTAAATTACCATATTTGTATATACTGTTTCAACAACAAAATTTAAATATGACACCGATCTAATCTTCCACTTAATATAAAAATAAAACATTTATAAATGCTAGTCATAGTTTATACGTGAAAATGCTAATTATAGTTTATACGTTAACAGTTAATGGATTAATATAATTAGCTCTCGTTAACGTAGAAGAGCGCTCCTATGCAGTCTACCCAACCTAATCCATTGATAACTAATTCTTCTGACCGTGTCCCATTTGTTTAAGGAAGTCCCAGCATTTATAATTTATCTACATTTGTTTAAGAAAGTCCCAGCATTTATAATTTATCTACATTTGTTTAAGAAAGTCCCAGCATTTATAATTTATCTACATTATTCAGCGTCCACAAGAATCCTCGTATTACTCACAGATGCCAATTGACGAAATATAAATCTCAGGTGGATAATGATTGTCATTCTCATGATATATCATGATAGAATCCGAAGACGGTTATCCTCTAGAGTCTAGAGTATCTAGAAAAAGCTGAAAAGCTGCCGCTTCCCACCATTTCAATTTTTTAAAAAAAGCACCCACTCGCTCCATGATGCCTGCCAACGGTCATTTATCAAGAAAGCAAGCAGCTCCATCTATTTAAGGAAGCCGCGGCAGGCTTAGATTGTTCCATGTTCTTCACTTTTTATTTTATTCAGATTGATTTATTTTCTGGCGTTGCCATTCTCCCGCTTCCGCTTGCTGTATTTTATTTGTTTTCTTGTTATTTTGTTCTTTTCATTTTCTTTCATCTGCAGATGACTTTAGATTTCTTCCTGTTGCTTGTTAACTCTGGTTGGATTGTATATTTCTCTGGTGTTTTTAGATGCACTGCATTTTGTTTTTTCATTTTATCCACTGGCTTGACCAAAAGACCTACCACAGCTTGGAGTGCATTAAAATGAAGCAATGGAAATTGAAGCTCAATCCGTCCTGAGGTGATACAAAATTTTGCCAGGTAATATTCTGATTTTTCTGTCATCGGAAAGCAAAAATTAGTTTAATTTTGACACCTCTTAATATGTCTTTGTCTTCTGATATTAATTTTACATACAGTCATTTTTTCAGATATGTCTAATAACAGATTTCATGGCTATCATTCAGGATTAGGTGAAGCTAGTTTAAAATTTAAATATCTGAGATAATGTTTGTTTCGATGATGTTCTTCTATATTGTCTCTAGTCCCATTTATGTATATTTCTTTAAACGTTACATGCATTATGTCAGCTTTTATTTAAGTTTTGGGTAACCTTGACTATTTTTCAGGACTGTAATTTAATTTTTGAATTCACTGTTCTAAATAGCAAACTGTTGGTGCAATTGGATTCATTAATTATCATAATATAATCTTAGATGTTTTTTGCCAGGACAATTATTTTTGTGCAAGCGATGGGCATGAGGGGCTTGTTAGGAAGATACAATACTTTTATTCCGGTACGTCTTTGAAACCTCTTTATTTTCCGTGTAAAGAAAGGTAGCAAATCTCCAACACATTAAATGAATGTTATTAAATATGATGCTCAATAAATTTGATCAGTTTTATGATATAGTAAATTTGATCAGTTTTATTAGGGTTGTCAGCTGCGAACAGAAATAATTTAGTGAGGAGCAATTAAGTTAAGTTACATTACAGCGGGTTGGTAAGTACGGGGTTTCCAATCTAATTCAGTTTTACTGTCCATTCCCACTTTCAGGTTTAAATGGAATTCATGGATTTTCTTTTAATTAAATCTAATTCTATTCCAAAAAACCATGTGACCCACCAATTTCTTTCCCGGAGATTAAAAGCGTGACCCTTGGTTCATAATTCATAGATTTTCTTTAGGCTAAATTGTGGAAAACAATCTTATTCTATTGAAAGCGGGACTCGTATTGTTTGAGTGTTGTTTTTGTACTTGCAGAAACTGAGTTCTTTTTTGTTTTGATCTACAGTTATTTTTTTTAAGATATCAATGCTGCAGAGACTGATGTTATATGTTTGTTTGAGCAATTTTTAGTATGAAAATCTTTATATTGTTATTATTTTTATATTTCTATGAAGTACAGTATTTTTTAGAGATTAAAAAGAAAAAAAACTATTGAACATAGAAGTGTATAAGGTACTAATATTCACATAATATTAGTAAGAAAGTAATATTTAAACTAGTAGTAATATATCAGTCTGGGTAAAAGTCACTTGGTGAGTGAAGGAGGCCCAGGCTATTCAGAAAGTACAGGGTGGAAGTACAGGGTGGGGTGGGGTTCAATTTTCCAGTACTACAAAATATTCTGAAAAAAAAAAATTCTGAAAAAAAAGGTGGGGTGGGGTTCAATTCCCCAGTACTACAAAATATTAGTTAGGAAGAAATATTTAAAATAGAATTAATTATTAAAATAATGTACCGAAAGATAATAGGATTATTATTGTGTGTTTCTTCATCAATAATCTTTTGGATTGAGCTATCTTGTTCTACCATTTCTCAATAGATTACTAGTTCATAACTATTTTCTCTTTATTACTTGAATTGTTTGAAAAAAAGCTTTTGTGGTTTTAGTTTTGTTTAGCTTATTGAAATTATTGAAATTAAAGGCATTTTTTAACTATAAGAAATAGTAAATAAATCTATTTTAAAATATTAAAAGAGTATTAAGATCAGTGAAATCTTGAGATGTGTAATTAGTTAAAAATTAATAAAGAAATATTAAAAGAGTATTAAGATCAGTGAAATCTTGAGATGTGTAATTAGTTAAAAATTAATAAAGAACATAATTACATATATTAAAAACTATAAAATTAAAACAAATATTAAAATTTAAAATAATAATTCTTAATAAATTTAAAATAATAAAGATATCTGATATGAAAATTTACAATATATTAGAATATTGTTGTAGTTGTGTATTTATTTTTGGTATTGTATTTATAAATTTTATTATAAATTTAATATTACAAGTTAGAATATTCTTGGAAACTTATTAATTAAAAAGAAAATCCTTCGTGAAATTTTCCAAATGCTTTTTGAATTATCAAAAAGTTGTTCCTACCTGTTCCTACATTTCCCCATTTCACGAAAAAAAATCTAAAAAAAATCTTCAAAGATATCCATTTCACATAAAAATTCATGTACTCTTTGTATATTTTGTGAAACAAGAAACACTGAGATTACAAAAAATTACCATAATAAAAAAAGTGTTGTTAGGTTACCCCTTACTGAAAAAGAGATTACAAAAATTTACCATAGTAAAATAGTGTTGGTAGGTTACCCCTTACCAAAAAAGACGGATAGTAATTTTTATATCATTGAATATTAAATTAGTGAAAATTGGAAATTATTTTAAATTTAAATTGGAAAAAAAATTATATATGATTTAATTAAATTTCACACTTTTCATATTTAATATTATAAATTTAATTAATCATACCATTAATTATATATGTACATATATGTGTGCCGGGGGTATAATTAAAAATCTACTATTATTTATTAATCTGGCAATAAAACGAAAATAAAGTAATTTTTTAGTAGTTCAATGGTGAAGTCAGTTTTAGCGGTGACCTATTTACCAATGCTACAGCCAACGATGGCATAGCATTGGGCTCGAGGTGAGTATCAAAATTTACTGAACCTATTTACCATGAGTACCAAATCTTCGATTATTTACCAAAATTTACTGAGTACCAAATCTTCGATTATTTACCAAAATTTACTGAGTACCAATTCTTCAGTTAGTACTAAGTACTACATCTTCAGTAAATTTACCAAAATTTAATCTTCGGTTAATGTCAATTTTGTCAAGTACAGTATCACTGTCTTTAAATTTTGTCAAGTACAGTATCACTGTGGTTAAATCATTCTCTTTTTCTGATTTCTATAGGTCAAGTACCTATCTTCAACGTATTTCTTAATATACTTTAAGATAGCTTTGCTGATTGATACATGGGGGAAAATATATTTGTTTGTTCTCTGCATCAAAAACAAATATGCTCTGCTCAGTGAGCAGGGTTCCTTATAACTGTTGGTTAAACAATTACCTATAATAAGCCATTTTAGCAATTCATTTATTCTCTTTGTTGTTGTACAAACTTGAAAATCTTGGGATAGCCTTAGGTTCTAAGTGACTACTACTAAACGACAGCTTTTCTGATACATGAAGGCTTTAGTTCATACCGATGTTATATCTATTTCTTAACTTTTCTTAGCTTTGGTGATAGTATGAGGGCTTCACCTCATACATATCTTCTCTCTATTTCTTGAATTGTTTTAAGATTGTTGATAAATGAGGGCAAATATATGTGCTTGTTCTCTGCATCAAAAACAAATATGCTCTGCTCAATGTCCAGGGTTCCATACAACTGTTGGTCAAACAATTACCTGTAACAAGCCATTTTAGCAATAAAATAATTCGGTCATTAAAAATGTATCAATAGACCATGGTGCAGATTGGTAAAAACATGATCTTAAAATGAACTGAGATTAATAAATAATGTTATGTGGAAAAACGATCAATGAAGACATTCTTAATTACATTCTCATAGTACTCTTCATAATTGTCTGTTCTTGGAGGTATGCATAATTAGAAACAAGAGTGTAGCCTAAAACTCAGCCTCCCATTGATGAGTTTAATTTTTGCAAATGGATATATATCCAACAATGAAGCTGGGCTGATGTCATCAAACAATGAGCAAAGAAACTTTTAAGGATCTGATATTACTTCTAAGTTTCTAACAATTTAGTGGTCATTGGGAACTTTATTAACACCTTCTGTGAACATACAAATGGAAATTAGCAGCCTAGTATGGCTTCATATCCATTTTCCCAGTCTGGGCCCAGCAAAGTCAGCAGCAAATACCATTACAGCATTTTATGCATATGTGTGCCTGCAGATCATTGTATATAGAAGAAATGTAGTCACTTCAACTGTGCCTGTGGCTGTTACCAAACGGTATTCAAATGTGTTCATATCACTGTCATAGGGTCAAGCAAAATTCAAAAAACTTCTATCTATAGAATATACGAAATGTAGAGCCTTTTATGCCTACAAAGTTTCGAGGCTTGATTTCTCTCTTTTACATAAGAATTCTTGGATTATTCTCATCTTCTCAATCCATAGTAACACCAAAGAACTGTGCTTTCAAACAAAGGTCACCACTTGAGAGCAAAAGATCTTCATATTGCATTTGCATCGAAGAGCCCCTTTCTAACATGCACTTAAAAACATAAAGGCACATAGGACAACACTCCCAAGGCATAGTAAATACCACTAAAACCTTAAGATTAAGCTTTATGTCAGGCAGAGAGGTCTATAAGTAAGAGAGATCAAGATTCTGTAGCTTCTTGCATGTTACCACAACCAGCTAAACTCCAAGGTCTGTGATCCCACCCACCACTCGAGATTCAAAGTATGCAATTTACTGCAGCCTACAGCTCTGCATTTCAGACCTATGTCACGGATTTTCTTGCATTTCACTAATTTTTAAGGTTGCAACTTCTGGGAATGTGTATGTCTTTTGCATTGTAATTAGTGATTTCAATCTAGTCGAAAGATTGATTTTGACCAAAGATTGAAAAAATTTAACCAAGTAAGGTCCAAGGCCCAACTTTTGAATTGTTTTAACTTTGAAGAAAACTTTGGTAATAGATTAGGGCTTTAGCTCTTAGCTCACGAGGACCTGATGGATTTAGTGATAATTTAATTAGAAGTTAAATCTTTGGGAAGTATTTGCCTCACACCCTTATCTATTAGCAAGGGTTCCCTGATATAGATGTGTGTAGTTGGGTTTCACGGGCCTTCACCAAATCATTGAGGAAACGATATGAGGGGCCAACTGAACTATTTATATGTTAGAACAATTAATAAACATCATAGATCCTCCTATCCTAAGCATAGGCACTGATCAACGTATTAAAGATCATAGGATTCAAATTCAATATATTTGAACCTTCTATCAAATCATATCTTGATCTCGTTGCAGGTTCCTGAACTAACAATGTAAATCCATAGAAAAGGCCATTGCATTGAAACTATTCTGGATTACAAGTAGAAACTCCTCTTTCTAAGCATCACACATTAATCCCACGTCCAAGAGCACAATGAGAGCTACCCTTAGTAGTCAAGCAACTTTCAAAATGACCACGGATTCCCAAGCCAAACCTTATGTGTCCTCTATTACATTTTGAACTATTTATGGGTCTCAACTTGAGCAAGCTATCATTGATATCATGTGTGGCTAGAAAGTTCAATAGGTTTGTCACTGCTATACTCTTTAAAAGTTGTTAGATGTAACTTGATCTTAGAAAAACCTATTCTAAACTTGCATATCTAATTGGAAACATCAAGGGTAAGAATCTGACATTTCCAAGGCTTTCTTGGAAGTTATACCAGCTACTGATTTTCTCAGGATTTTTTGTAAGTTTTGCAAACTATCTTTATTTGAAAATGCAATTTAAATCTAGCATTTGGTTACCACAAGCACCATGTTCCTGAAGAGGGTGAAATTGTATGATCATTGCTTGATCTCTGTTCAAGTAATGGGACAAATAGACCAAACTACTACTGTCTATGATATGAAAGTCACTTTTCTAGCCTTATCTTCCTCCATAAACTTCAAGACATCTTCTGGATTCAGCATATGCCAAACTTTGTTGTCTTGCAGACTTTGCTTCAACAGCTCTAGGATGTTACCCTTTCTAAAGGTTCCACGAAGAAGTAAGATAGAGATCATGAAATCAACTCAAGTATTCTTTGTGTCAATTAGCAATATATGTATTTCAACTTATGGACACGCATTAGAATTGAGTTTGGCAATGTGAAGCTCTATCGTTGTTGTAATCCCTTGAATCTTGTCCTTAATGTATTCACTAAAATAGTAATCACTTGGAAACTTATATTTAGTAAATGCATGATTTTGCAATAGATGGTGATGGTGCACCTAATCACTCGGAAACTTATATTTAGTAAATGCATGATTTTGCAATAGATGGTGATGGTGCACCTTTCCACCTAAGAAAGGGATGATGGTCTTTCAGAAAAGATTGATTTAGAAGACTTTACATTTATATCAAATGAGACTGAAAGAATACATGTTCAAAATTTTTGCTTCAAAAGTTTGAAAATAAAGATCATATAAACAATGTATCCATTATCACCATTCTGAGGTGCTTCTCAAAACATCTAAAGATATCCAAAAACTGACTTTGTTCACAAATTTGAAACAAATGCTGACCTTTCGCATTACAAGGGTTCCAATGACATAGGTAAACATGAAATTAAAACCGTTCACCTTTGAAGGCAGGGGTGGGACTCCCTTAGACTGAAATGTAGAAAATTTGGAGGGAAACAGAAAAACACCAATCACAACTCAACCCTCATGGTATAAACCTGTGAAAACTGACTCAGCATAAGACTAGGACAGAGGAAATTGAATAGGAAAGAAATCAGATGTCTTTACTTACAAAAATGTGTATGTAGGACTCTAGAATATGAATCCTCTCTTTGCTTAAGAAACCTTGATATATACCCTCTCTTTGCTTGAGAAACCTTGAGATATACGCTGTCCAAGCTAGTTGAGAATGTGCAGGAAGATATAGCTTCCTTAATTATTTTAAGATTCATGTACCTTCAGAGATTGCAACTATAGCTTGATTTACCCTCTCTTTGATGTAGTCACAAAGTGGGCCCACAATTATTTCTTTCTTTTCCCTTGGAGAAAATATTTATTCTTCATGAATTCTATATAAGATTCAATGTTGTTGTTTAGCTACTGAGTTATGCTCTACAATGTCCAGAAAGAAATCAGTGAGCAATCTCCTTATTTCCCTTTTTGAGAAATTGGTGAGCCTTTCAAATTCTTCTCCCAAAACAACCTTGGTTTCATTCAATTTAGCTTCAAATTCTTCTCTCAAGAGAATTTCATCATCCTGTATGAGAACAGGGACCCCAAAATCTTTCATGGTTTCAATTGCTTTGAAGAAAACCCAAGTTCTTTGCTCGATGAAATGACATGTTCCAGTTAGCGACTGTAACACATCAATTCTGCTATCTCATCCCCCTCTTATTTGCTTCAGTTTCTTATCTGAGGTTTGAAGGCAGGGGTGGGGCTCCCTCAGATTGAAATGTAGAAAATCTGGAGGGAAAGAGAAAAGCACCAATCACAACTCGGCCCTCATGGTATAAACCTGTGAAAACTGATTCAACATAAGGCTGGGACAGAGGAAATTGAATGGGAAAGAAATCAGAAGTCTTTACTTACAAAAATGTGTAGGTAGGATCTCTAGAATATGAACCCTCTCTTTTCTTAAGAAACCTTGATATATACGTTGTACAAGCTAGTTGAGAATGTGCAGGAGCATTAATTATTTTTCAATTCATGTACCTTTAGAGATTGCAACTATAGCTTGATTTAGCCTCTCTTTGATATAGCCACAAAGTGGGCCCACAATTATTTCTTTCTTCACCCTTGGGGAGGATATTTATTCTTCAATTCTACATAGGATTCCGCGTTGTTCTTTAGCTACTGAGTTATGCTCTGCATTGTCCTGAAGAAACCAGTGAGCCATCTCCTTATGTCCCCTTCTGAGAAATTGGCGAGCCTGTCAAATTCTTCTCCCAAAGAAACCTTCGTTGCATTAAATTTAGCTTCTAATTCTTCTCTCATGAGAATTTCATCATCCTGTATGCAAGCAGGGACATCAAAATCTTTCACTGTTTCAATTGCTTTGAAGAAAACCCAAGTTCTTTGCTTGATGAAATGACATGTTCCAATTAGCGACTGTAACACATCAATTCTGCTATACGATCGCCCTCTTATTCACTTCAGTCTCTTATCTAAGGGGATATTTTCCTTTAGTCTTTTGTAATCCTTCATAGTTATGAGCTTATTAATAAATGCTTCCCCAAATATTTCACTGAATATCATATCCTTTTGCAGTTTAGCCTTGAAGGACTCCTTAAGCAAACAGATCTTGCCACTAAGCATGACAGCTCTGCTAGAAATTTCCCTTGGTTCAAAACGGAGAATCATCCTATCCTCTACATTTCTTGCCATAGCTTTTCTAATGCTGAGGAATAGTTCTTGGGCTTCCTTCGCTTAGGTAGACTTTTCCAGAGAGACTTCTAGGCCATCTTCAAGTGCTTTAACAGAAAGGGGTTTTGTAAACAATGGTTGAGGGTTCAATACACTTTCCATCTCGTCAAAACTCATCTCCAATCTTGCAATTTCTTCTTTCTGATTCATAGAATGTTTCAACATCTTCCCTGTGGCTTCATGTATCTTCATCGCACTAGAGGCTCCCAAACTCATGGAATTGAAGGCAACATTGTGGTCTTATAGGAGCGTTTTTCTCTTTATCTTCACCTTAGCAAATTATATATTTTTGGTTTGTTTGTCATAGCTTGCATGGTTCAGGGTGATAGAGTTATATTCAAAGGTAGGGATCTCCTATTACATGACCTCCTTTGCAATTAGTTTATTGTCCTCAAGTTGTTCAATTGTCCAAGTAGGAAACTCATTGGAATCATCATCAATTTTCATATCACTCACATTTTCAACTCGCTTCTTAATATATCCTTTAGATCACTCTTCCTTGTCACTATTTAATGATCTTTTCCTCTTAGGGGCTACATGCATGTTTTATTCCTTTTAGTTCTTAGGATCCTCACTGTCATCACCTTCAACGCAAGTCTTCTTCTCATCTTTACCTCCAGATGAAGCAGAAGCACCTTTCTAGCCAAAGTTGAGACATTCTTAATAGAATTTGCAATAAATCCTCCTCTTTTACTAGCTCCAGATTTACCTCTGTGTCTTCCTTGGTGATGTTTTGTATTGACTACTTGTTTTTCTTTCTCCTCAAAACTATTTTTCTTTAATCATGTATTTGAAGTTTGAACTAATTAGGGTATGAGGGTCACCTTGTAGAGAATAGTTCTTCATCTCCCCTTGGTCATAACTTGGAACGACATCTCCTTTCATATCGAAGGAACTTAGTTCTTGGACAATCTCATCTAAATGCAATGCACTTCTAACAATGATCCCCATGATTTTAAAGAGCATGGATAGAAATTGCATATTTTTCTTCTGATCCAAGAAATTTGGACATTTAGCATACTGCCTACAATCCTTTATCAAGAAGAAATGGTCACATTCAAATTTGCAAAAGAATAGGGTTTTCCTTTGAATCCATACATCCCAATATAAGTGTAATGCTCTTCATAAAAATACCCACCCTTGCCCATGACGAAATTCCGGTCCTAGTTAACATATCCTTTCCACAAAAGCATCTTGTGTTTTGTAAAAATGAAACAAACCCTTGTGCCTCCAAAGAAATGGGTAACAATGTTGCATTAGGTCTATCTCATAGTTTATATCTCCTCATGGTATTAGTTTTTCAAAGGTCTTGTAAAAGACCAAAATGAAAACTAGATAGGAGGCCATTCAAAATATCTTGGTCCTTTGAAAGTGACAAAATGGTGAAATATTTCCTTGAAATAACTTCTCCCTAATCAATTACTGTCTTCTTCTATCATATTGTAGTAGATGATATAATGAACATACCTGATACTTGTGTTGTGGTTTCCTACCCAATTAATTGAGCATCTCTTGGTAGGGCTTTGCCAACTCACTTATTAACATGATACATCTTAGAACTACTTGTGTGAGCTGTGAAAGTCATGCTTTTAGAATACTAAGACCATCAACATGTGCATCGAGGAAGGAATCAACTTCATATATCTTAAGCATCTTTGTTGGCTCTAGAATGTGCAAGATTCTTTTGAATGTAGAGGGTCTTAAAGGGGTTTGCATTTTCCTTAGCTTCAAGCTCATGAGTCGGTATTTGGATTCAAAGATTATCCTTGAGAGGTTGTCAAAAGAGAAGGACATTTACAAACATGCCGACAACTAGGAAATGATAGGATGGAAAGTAGAGACTTTGTTGGGGCATGGTAAAGTATGTTCTTGACCAAGAAGAATTGGTCTAATGCACTTTTTTAAGTGGAGTATGAATGAGTACATCAACCTTTGTTTATGTACAACCTTGGTATGAACATTTTGACCCCAATGTTGGCTAAGCTCAGTTAGTGGCCCCGGTGGCCTTTAAATGCCATCATTAGACACCCTTAATGGTTGGTCATGGACCACAATAATGTTAGTGGGCGCCCACTAACACTATTGTGGTCCACCACCGACCACTAAGAGTGTATAATGAATGGAATTTAAAGGCAGTTCAGGCTAGAAGTTAGGCTTAGCTAATAACACTATTGTCGTCCACCACCAACCACTAAGGGTGTATAATGAATGGCACTTAAAAGGTCATTGGGGATAGAAGTTAGGCTTAGTCCGCATATATCCAACAAATAATAAGGTGATGATGAGAGTTATCAAAAGCACTGAAGGGGATTTGAAGGGATGGAAACTAAAGCTTAATAATAATAAAAACAAGTACAAACTCAGGCATGGGGAGTGAGAAACACAATCCCACCAAGAGCAAAAATGTAGGTACTGTAACCCCCCATTTCGTATGCTTGTCCACGTGTGATGATGATCAGACCCTAGGGGTCATTTGTCATGGTATCCTAGTGGTGATGTGGATTTGGATATCAATGGTTGTGAATGTGCCTATGAAGGTGTTATCACAAAACTTGTAGATGCCCTTAATGATAGATCCAATACTGGATGGTAGAGGGAAAGGGTAACTAAAGAGGTGAACCACGAGAACCTCGATTCCCAAAGGATTGGTTGTCATGCCAATTGAGGCACCCTTCACTTTGAGTTGTCTAAGCCCAAGACAACAATGGGGGAGACCCAGATCAACTCCCGATAGGAGAGATCAAACCGAGACACCAGATCAAATCAATAAGAATGAAGTACGTAAGGTGTTAGGTATAGTAAACCCTAGATCTATGGATGAGGTCACAAGATTAGTTAGGGGTTGGATCAAGAGGATTTAAAGATGTAAATTTGATCCAACATGGGATTACAGGTGACCTATAAGCTTATGTAGAAGATCCAGGATCAAAGTACCAACAAATGATATAAAAATCCACTGCCTTGGGAATTGTGTCCAATGCAGATAGGTTAGGAATAGGATTGGGGATATCTAGTACTTTTAGATTAGACTTGATTAAAGGTATGACATTGTTTATGCATCACAAGTCGGAAACCGGGGTCAAACGAACCAAAATATGGCTAAGTCTGGGAATGCGCATGGGTTAGGAGAACAATGCCTAGGGAATTGGGCCACAAGGAGTCCTCCAAGGTTGACGCTTTTGAGAACCCAACTTGGGTTAGGCTTAAAACATAAAACCCATAAATCTTTCGCCAAGATTTCAACTTGTTTGAGCCAGGGAATTTCAGAAGGAAATCTAGCTTAGGGTTTGTAAATGGAATAGCAGTAGACAATTGGAATAGAAAAATAACTCAAGAAAATTCAAAGTAATTACCTCCTGTGACTTGCAGATGCCAAATGCAATGATGTTCCAACTCCCTCGAAGCACCTTCAACTTAATTCAACTGCTCCCAAGATGAAATCGGCCACCTCAGAGCAAGTGCGCCCTCCCTCCTGCAAAACGACAATCTCTATGAGAATTGGTTTACGGAAACGAAAGTAAATGATGCAAGAAGAATTAGAAAGCATAAATATTAATCAAAGATACAATAAAAATCACTCCCTAATTATTTTACTCCCTCAGTGAAACGATCCAGAGAAATCCCCACGAAATCCCCTCAATGAAGTCGCCATCCTACAGAGCACGCATCAAGCAAAACGTGTAGCATGGAAAATCATCGAACAATGAATATGTGATAGGATATCAGAGCTACAATCAAGTATGAGAACAATCTAAAACAAAGGCACAAGAGTTTTTCCCAAAAAATATTTCTTTATTGCCAAAAATCCAGAGCCAAAAGTCCCTTTACAATGAGAGGTTCTCTCGTTTAAATAGGAAGAGGAGATACCAAAACCCTAACCACCTTTTGAATGGATGGCTAAGATTAAAAGATACAAAAGTTATAATCTACGGTTGAGATGAGCTCAACAATAAAGTACATGGATCAACTCAAAATATAATAATGTCATGGACAAAATCGCCCTAGGGGGGACGTCCCACTCCAAGTGACTAGGAGAATATAAGATATAGCTCTTGGTGGGTCTAGGGAGTGACATATGACTTCCCTAGTGTGTCCCCATGGCACAATAATCATCAAATACATCATCTAAGCATAAAATAATGCCCAACAAGGAAAGTCATGAGCCTCGAAAGGCTCTAGAAAACCATAAAATGTGCCGGAGGAAAATGTGTGGGCCCCACTAAATGCTGAAACTGCTCTGGAGGGTGCGGGATACATCATACACATCATCAAAACCATTCCTATTCCATTTCCTTCCCTCAGTATCCCAAATCGAATTCCTCTGTAGCCAATTTTACCATTTTTTATGCCTCTGTAAATCACCTAAAAAGTATAAAAATGCCTGTAACTCACTGTCTCGTCACCCGAGCCCCAAATTTGACTGCACCATCATGTCTAGGAATATAGCAATGTAGTAAAAACAAGTGGCTACACTCCATATCCTCTCTGTAGGTAAACCAATCAACTCATGATACTGCTTTGACATGCCATTTTTAATGGCAAATCTGCACTGAAGTGATAAACTGAGAGAAGTCTCAACTGAAACTGCCCGGAACTGAAAAAAAACTGTCCCAATGGACTCAGAGGGCCCAAATGCACTAAATATGCATACTCATACATCATATGGATGACTACATAATGATACAATACCAACACCATGCTCTGACAAATAAAATAATAATAATCTGCAAATGATCAAAATCATTAAAAGCACTGCAAATCACTATCTGAACCTGTAACTACTGCATGAAACCATCTGGTGACCAAATAAGGATCACATATCATCAATAGCTATCATCGAGGGTCTAATCCATCTCATGTCCTGTGGTTAACTTTGGTCAAACTGGGTTTGACCAAGTCAAACTGACCCATAATATGATCCAAACCATAAACATCAAGGTGCTGCAAGTGCATTTGGTTAAATCACGCTTCAATCATTCCAATATCAATATAAACATAAAGTAATCATTTCATCGGCGCTCTAAAACAAGATATTCAGGATTTTCAATAATAATAATAATAGTTCAGACTAAAACCTCAAGACTATACTCACTTCATGGTTGTGATCAATTTGCTAGTGATGGGTGAGGGTGTATAAATGCAAGGTTAGGCTAAAGGATGACTGTACTGACTTAACACTGTGACACTTCGGAAGTGGGAAAGGAGATACACACTAAAGCATATGCTGGACAAGCAATAACACAGGGGATGGCAGTGTCTCACAAATGGGTAAGTTGTTTGGGAAGTGCTTATTCAACCTTGACAGATGCCTACAACTCACATCCAAGTCGATACAGCTCAGTGAGGATCTTTTCTAGAGCCTCCATAACCAGGTGCTAGGTAACCGTAACTTAAGACTCTAGGGGACTCTTAGAATAAGTTGTCCCAAGCTCCATCTCATATCACAACCCACAGGCTAATGAGGAATAATCACTACAATATAGGCCAACAAATCATTAGATATAGCATACATTTAACCACTGCTTTTTGGGCCTTTTATTCATTTCTATAGCCTTGATCCGTGTGTGTTGAAAAACACATTCTTGGATTTACATTCATTTCACATGCCTTTCATTCATGTGTGTTGAGAAACACATTCTAGAATGGGATTTCCTTTCAGATATACAATATAGTTTCCAGAAACATGTAATGATGGTAGTACTATCTGTTTCAGGTTTATCCAACACAACTTAGACAACTCAGAGCCGAGACACAATATAACAGGGAAGCTTATCCAACAAAGAGGCTAGAGTGGGGGAAAGTCCTCCATGTGACAAGTCAAGTAGTAAGTCAAGGTCACAACAATAACTGGAATGTAACGGATGGATGGAGATAGTGAAAATGATGCCAACACTAGCAAGCCAAACAAATGGTGGGAATGATCACCTCCATTCTCCTAGGAGGGTGAAACCAATGAGTATAGGCAAGAACCTCTATCATCTGAGCAGGACACTAGATAAATACATAATAAAGTCCAAGTCCAATATATATATATGATCGCCAGATCATGACACTAAATGCTACAACATGCTACTTAGAATGACCAGGAAAGCAATATAAACCAATACACAAGATAATACCCGTTGGATCATATACTTGTGCAAATCATCTGAACCATCATCTGTCCACTGAGAACGTGCTGCTGCAACTCTGGGCACTGCATACTGCTTTGAAATGGCAAAATGGCTACGTCGGTCATCTAATCTGAGTTTCCAGACTTAGTCATGGCTACGTCGGTCATCTAATCTGAGTTTCAAAAGAAATTGGTTGTTATCCCTATTTTCTTCTTCTTCAATATGATGACCAGAAATATCATTAATTACACAAGGATCGTGAAAAGGAATCTCAAGAGCATTTTCAAAGGATTCATTAATGGAAGCCTCAACCATGGATGCTTACTGATGGAAATCATTGGTATCATACTCTTCATCTGAGACTTCTTCAGGTATTGATGACAAGATTCTCATAAGTTCCTCTCTTATGTCAATATTTAGGCAATAATCCCGAGGAATTGAAATTTGCTCATTGTCATACATTACCTTCTCGCGAGACTCAATTGGCTCAGGAGAGGAGGAATCAATTTGATAAGGACATGTTATCACCAATCTTGTAGTTGCCCCTAAATGATGAATCCTATTCAGGATGGCAGAGGGGATAGGCAACCAAAGTGGTGAACCTCGAGAGCCTTGGTTCCCAAAAGGAATGGTTCTCACGCCAACCAAGGAACCCTTCACTTTATGCTATCAAAACCCAAGATAACAAAGGGGGAGACCCAGATCTACTCCCGATAGGAGAGATCAAACCCAATCACCAAATCAAATCAAATCAAATGGAGTACGTAAGGTGACAGGGATGAAACCCTAGATTTAAGGAAATGAGACCAATGTGGAGGCTTATGGAAGATGAGACTTGAAAAAGATTTATTATACACAGTGATTCAATAATTAAGTACGATTCCAGGATTCAGGTGCTAGTTTAAAATGGTCAAATTCAGCTTCCTTGGGAAACGTGACCCTTAAAACAGGGAAAGTGTCCCAAAGAGTGGATCTGAGGTTTAGGGCTTTCTAGCACAGCTTGACAAGTGGATGTGACAGTATCAAAGCACACAAGCTCAGAAAGAGAGATCAAACTACATACAAACAAGACAGCAACGGAAGTGCGTTATGGTTAAGGAGACCAGTGCCTTGGGATTTGGACCACAGGAGTCCTCCAAGTATGATGTTTTGGAGAACCCACCTAGATAATTGCAAGATGCCAATAACCCAGAAATGGTTATGCTGTTAACTAAGTAGTTTGAGCTAGAGAATTTTTCGAAGGATTTTAATGAGGGTTTTAACTGAAATTGACAGATGGGTAGGGTAGAGAAATAAAAATCTTACCTTGCAAGCGTACCCTAATGATGGAGATGTTTTCTATGATGCCGAGGATTGTTCCTGCATAAATCAAATGAAATTTTGATGGTGTTTCTTTTCCACACGATTTACCCAGCTCCACACGTGCGCCCTTCTCTTCCTGCAGTGCCAAGGAAAACGATTTCAATCAGCAGAGCAACAATGAAGGTAAATACAGACGATGAAAATGATAACAGGAAATAAAAGGTACATAGACAGTAATACTCCTTGAAACAAATCGACGAGAAAAGAGAAAAGCAAGGAGAGTCTCCTCAACCAGTGCGCCACTCCTCCAAGTTGACTTCTTCACCTCTAGATAAAAATATGGAGAAAAGATATGCAATAGAAGCCACCAATGATCTCAGTGCAAAGGAAGAACAGTTTCAATCGACATCTATAGCATCCACAACCACAAGACAAGTATCTGCAAAATATTATTTTATCCAGAAGCCAAGAGCCAAAAGTCCCTTTACAATGAGAAGCTCTCTCCTTTAAATAGGAAGAAGAGATACCAAAACCCTAACCACCTTTTGAATGGATGGCTAAGATTAAAAGATACAAAAGTTTTAATCAATGGTTGAGATGAGCTCAACATAAAGTACATGGATCAACTCAATAATATATACCCACAATAGTCAAATCGCACAAGTGAGGACGTCATCATCGAGTGACTCTAAAAATATAATATATAGCTCATGGTGGGTTAGGGAGTGATAAATAACTTCCCTAGTGTGTCCCCATGGTACAATAACATCATATGACTCATCAAAGTATCAAATCGATTTCCATAGAGAAAGTCGTGAGCCTCCAAGGAGACAATAAAACCATATAAAATGCCATCAGGAAGTGTGTGGGTCCCACTGAATGCTGAAACTACTGTGGAAGGTGTGGAAGGTATCACACTCATCATCAAAAATATCCTCATGCCATTTCCTTGCCTTAGTATCCCAAATCTATTTCCCAAGTAGCCATTTTTATGCCTCTATAAATCCTCTTTAAAGTATAAAAATGCCTGTAAATCTCTTCCTACTCATCGGGGGCCAAATCTGACTGCACCATAATGTTCGGGAGCATGGTATAATAGTAAAAACAAGTGGCTAGACCCCATACTCCTTTTGTAGCTCCCTAGGTGAACTAAATAGATCATGAAATTGCTCTGACAGGTCATTTTTAATGGCAAATATGCACTGGAATGATAAACTGAGGAAAATACCAACTGTAACCGCTCGGAACTGAAAACCAACTGTCCCAATGGACTCAGAGAGCCGAAATCTACTAGAGGTGTGTGCTCATACACCATATGGATCTCTGCATGATCATATAATATCTCAAATATACTCGAACAGATAAAAATAATAATAATCTATAAATGATCAAATATAAAAAATGCCAGATCATCATCATAAACCTGTAACCCATGCATGGAACCATTTAGTGACCTGCAATAGACCATATATCATCTATCTGCATCATCCAAGGTCTATGTCACCTCATGTCCTGTAGTTGACCTTGGTCAAACTAGGTTTGATCAAGTCAACATGACCCATAAAATGACCCAGGCTAACATCAAGCTGCTACAAGTGTAAAAAGGTTAAGGCATGCTTTACAAATCATTCAAGTAGCAATATAACATATAGTAATAATTTCTCTGGCGATCTACAACCAAATATTTAATGTTTTTTATTATTATTATGGCTCAGACTAGAACCTCAAGATTATACTCAATTTATGACACTCACTTTATGACTGTGATCATTTTGCTAGTGATGGGTGAAGGTTGAAGACTACAAGACTAGGCTGAGGGATGACTGTACTGACTTGACACTGTGACACTTTGGATATGGGAAAGGGAATACACACTAAGGCATATGCTGGACAAGCAAATAACACAGGGGAAGGCAGTGTCTCACAAATGGATAAGCAGTATGGGAAGTGTTTATTAAACCTTGACATATGTCTACAGCTCACATCCAAGCTGATACAGCTCCGTGAGGATCTTTTCTAGAGCCGCCATGACTAGGTGCCCGACATACCGTAACTTGAGACTCTAGGGGACACTTAGAATTAGTAGTCCCTTACTCCATCTCACATGATAATCCACAGGCTAGTGAGGAATAAATCATTACAAGTGAGGGAAACACTCATTGGATTTAGCATATATTTAACCATTTCTTTTTGGGCCTTTCATTCATTTCCATAGCCTCGATCTGTGTGTGTTGAAAAACACATTCTTGGATTTACATTTATTAGGCTTTTTGATCCGTGTGTGTTGAAAAACACATTCTTGGATTTTACATTCATTTTATTCAAGCCAATTTCATTAGGCTTGCCTTTCATTCATGTGTGTTTAGAAACACGCTTCCATGAATGGGCTTTCATAGAGATATACATTTCATTTCCAGACACATTGTAATGATGGTAGTACTATCTGTTTCAGGTTTTAGCCAACAACATTCCCAAATGACTAATGCGGAAGTTCCACCACTAAGGATTGTTAAAATATTAACCAGGAAAATGATTGGAGAGAAATGCATGCAAAAGTGAGTTTTGCATGAAGCCATTTTAGGTTTTTGGTAAACCTAACTTGATGATGAGATGTTATAAGGAAGACAGGAGGTGACTGTCTTCATCAATGAGATCATTGATCTGAGATAGATCAAGAGAGAGGAGGACGACTTCACATGTGAAGGAGGGCGCATTCTTCAAGGAGGGAGAAGCTTGTACCGCATTCGGTAGAGCATCCGGTAGAGCATTTGAGTGTCTGTAACTTATAGAGTATCTTCGTCTCAGAGATTGAGGAAGATCAGTGACGATCAGAGCTCATATCTACTGAGATCTGATTCAGTACGAGTCTTTCATTGTTGGAGGGAGGACGATCTTGTGCATGCAAGAAGAGGACGTTTTTAGTCACCGGGTAGTCTTTAGAGCGAGCAGAGTAGAGCTAAGGATAGAGACAAATAGATCAGGCAGAGGCGGATATAGGGACGTTCAGATCCAGTTTTCCATTTAGGGCTTATCTCTTCCATGCATGCATCAGCTGGATGCATGCAAATCTTGAGTTGGCTAGAAAAGATTACTGAGGTAACCCTGTATTGTACTTGTCTCTTTTCCTATATGCTCTGGGCTCAATAATGAAGATAGCCCCATAGTTTGCTGGTTTCTCCCGAAAGGGTTCCAGGGTACATTTGGTGTTTATGTATGATTGCATCTATATTGTTCAGTTGGTAAATGCAGATCTAGTTGTTTGAGTTCATGTTAATGTTGTATTGATATCGAGACTCATATCGCTTGAGATCTCAGGGCGATCTAGAGGGAGTAGTGATCTCTGGATCAAATATTTACAAGGATGAAATCCAACTCACCACAAGGCAAGTTTTGTCACCAACTCAAAGCTAAGACATAAGATAAACAGGGAAGCTCATCCAACAAAGAGGCCAAAGTGGGGGAGTCCTCCATATCACTGGTCAAGTAGTAAGTCAGGGATAATGCTATAACGGGAAGGTAATGGATGGATGGAGGCAGTGAATAATGATACCAACACTAGCAAGCCATAGGATGGTGGGAATGATCACCTCCATTCTCCTAAGGAGGGTAAAACCAATGAGTATAACCAGGAACTTCTAAGTCTGAGCGGGGACATAGATAAATAAATAATACAACCAAATCCACATATCTATATGATTGCCAGATCATGATACTAAGTGCCAAAACATGCCACAAGAATGAGTATAAAAGCAATAATAACCATAAACACATGACAATACCTACTGGGTCATATACCTGTGCATAAACCATCTGAACCATCATCGGTCCACTGAGAACCTGCTACTGCAACTCTGGGCAATACATAATGCTCTGTAATGGCTAAATGGTTACATCGGTCATCAAACCTGAGTCTCCTGAGACTCAGTCATGGCACAGGAATATACTGTTGTCTATAAACATAATAGTGATCCAATATAGATGCTCATCTCAAGCATCTCAATGTAAAGGACTGGCTGAAAAATGTACTGGAATCTGGAATAAAACATATGATAGCCCAGCTACTATATATGTGATAACATCTGGCTCCAGTTGGGACAAGTGCTCTACTGAACAGAGCGCTTGAGAACCTTAGAATCTCTAGTCCTCATCACTTTGCTACTCGTATCCTTGATCCAACACTCTAGCTCTGCAACAACTACCAAAATAATACCTGCTATCTGCAAAATGTCCAGAGCTATACCAAACTCGCAGACCGGTCGTCAGAACAATGCATGTATATACATAAATCTCAAAAAATAAACAGTACTGAAAATAAAATGCAGAAAGTAAAAACTAATCTACTAACATAACTTCAAGTTTTATTATTGTATAGGAAAAGAAAATGGCAAGTACTCAGGACTACCTATGAGATTTGACAGCAAGCTTAGAAAAACAAAAAGGTGCTAGACTCAATGGCTGAAAAATTAACTACTGCTCAAGTGAGCTTATTCAGTTCCTACCTACTCTAAGCTACCAGGAAAGCAGGAAGTCCAAGGCTAAGTGAGATTAGGGATGTAATCCCTCAACTCCCTCTGATTGATAGGAAGCATAATTCGTCGTCCATTACCAGTCGTTAGAAAACAGATGTCTCCAATGCATTGCTCTACCATGAAAGGTCCAACCCATATGTCATCAGCCTGTCCAGATCTAATATACAATAAATGATTCGGGATGATGACTTGACTTCCAGTGGGAAATCTGTTCCTATTTACTGATTCAGGAATAACTCCAATGTTACGTATAGGAATGGGATGAATCTCAACAAGGTTTTGCGGTTGCAGGGTAACAATCCTTGAGCTCCTTCTAGATTCTAGAAGGAACTGCATCAAATCTGGGTGGACCACCATCAATGGGAATGGCTACTCTACCAACTAGGACTTCTCTAATCCCTCTTCTCGTCTCCTGAACACTAACATTAGGCTCTTCCTCACCGGGAGACATTACATGCTTGATAAATTCTCCTACAGTCCAGAAATCTCTATGTTCCTCCAAAGGATGAGGCGTATGTGATATATCATTAGTATGACTGGAGCCTTCCCCTGTAGGAATCGGGATGAGCATATTTTCTAAACCAGTGGAAGGTACCTCTGAATGAAAATCTGAAGAACTAGGAATGTGAGAAGGATCATGATTTTGATAATTGGATGACTCAGGTGTTAAAATAAAATTAGGGATAAGAGGATATGCAGATAAGGCATTCTTTTGATTATGTGAAGGAGATGATTGAAAAATAGCAAGATTGTTTAAAGCAAAATCTTCTTCGGGGGCATAATTAATTAAGGCATCATCTTCCCAGCTTAAGGAATTATCATGGACTTGATTTAAAATATCACCCTCTAAAGAAAAATGAGATAAGGAATCAGGAACATCAAAATAATGGGATTCGTTGATTTCAAATGCATGAGAGGGATGTCATCGCTCAGAATGGTTTGTCGAGGGATGTCATCGCTCATAATGTTTTGTCCATAGGATAATAGGGTCAACATATCTCCAAGAAATAATAAGGTGTTGAGAGTTAATAAAAGCACTAAAAGGAATTTGAAGGGATGGAAAGTAAATTTTAATAAAAAAAGAATAAGCATGGTGAGTGAAAAATAATATCCCACCTAAGAGGAAAAAATAGGTATTGTTGCCCTCCATTTCGTATGGGTTTCCACATTTGATGATGATCATACCCCAAGGGTGATTTGTCACGATACCCTAGTGATGATGTGGATTTGGATATGGATGTTTGTGAATGTGCTTATGAAATATTTAGTGGTATGAACTGTTGAGAGAAGTCTTGATGACCTACAACAATCCCTTAGCAAATCTGGGATCGTTTTCATCATCGAACAACCCTAATCCATGAAGCTGAGCAACATCTAAAAATTTTGAGGACAATTTTGAAGGTCCGTGCATCATTACCACAGCAAGGAGGCTTTAAATAGTCTGAAGAGTCAATCCCGAGCAGATTCGAGATGTTTCTAGGCACTTTTTGGTAAACAACAACTGCAAGCAACCTTCTTTCAATCCTATAACAATCAAGAAAAAATTTCCGCCTAAAACACACTTGACTGCGGGTAAGTCTCCCAACCACTATGTGTGTTCCTGAGGGAAACTATGAGTTAAGAACCCAATGTCACCTCGGTCCTAAACTCCTCCGTTTAGACCACAACTCCTAAAGGCCAAGGGGGGTAGTCCCTACTTACTAAGTTCTTTTTATAGTTTCTTTTTGGGAGTTGTAAGTTACCAAAATTTAAAATGACAGCCAACGTGCAGTGATGCAAATATTTCAATGACAAGCAAACCTTTTAACAATCAACCAATGATTTATGTAAGAGAGAAATAATCAATTAATCAATAAGACCAGTGTCATCTCTACTCGAGTAATGGAGTCACAATAATTAGCTTATCAAATACTTTTCCAAAAGGACTAACTCATTCACTTAACAAGATATAACAAGAAATAATCACTTCTAGTAAATGGACAAGTAAATGAAAAATGCTTGTAATAAGATGATCAATATATCATATAAGCATTAAAATGTAGAACATGAACAACTTAATGAACCAAAGATATGTATAACAATATTAAGCTGTAAATGAAGTACTTGAAGCAAATACTGTGAACAAGATAACAATGTTGTGCAAGTGGTCCTGTAAATTTTATTAAATTTTAGGTCTCTCTTCAACTTAGAGGATTAAGGTTTAGTTATAAATAAACATAACTATTCTATGTGTCTTCCCCAAGAGACTATCTCCTTCTATTAGAGAGAGAATGCTAGGTGCTCAACCTGAGAATACAAGGTTCCCAACTAGCTGAACGGGTCAATCCCGAAACTTGTTGGGTGCTCAACTGGAGGACACAAAGTGCCACGAGGCTCCCCACAACCTCTACCGCACTAGCTCCACAGGTCAAGCCTCTTTTTCTTTGTTCTAGTGAAGATATATTTATGGGTGCTTATTAACCTAGCCAACACAAATCTTTGCCCTTTCTTGTCACCCAAGATTGGTCGAACCAGCGAGGGGAGAGAATACGGAGCAAAAATGGGCCTTAAGTTAAATTTTATCTTTTTAAGCAAAGACTACAAAGCAATGCAAGCCAAGCGCGATATCACAAGGGAGGCAGAGCCTACTCACTTGTGAGGTGCGGGAAAAATGAAATAACTTGAAATAAATTACAGAAATAAAGTACAAGCCTCAACGATATTGCATGGATGGGAAGAGCCACTTCTCATGCAAGGTGTGGGAAAAATAGATAAAGCAAATACTTGAAATAAATTGCAAGCCAAACGCGATATCACAAGGGAGGTAGAGCCTACTCACTTGTGAGGTGTGGGTAAAAGAAAATAAAAAAGACGTAAAATGATAAACCCAAGCAACTAACTAAACCATGCAAGGAGGGGCAAAGCCTCTTCTCTCACATGCAACTAAAAACTAACTAACTAAGAACTGAAAACTTGAAATGAAGTGCAATAAAACCAAGCCCAAGTGACTCTCTTGGGCTTGTTACAATGATATATATTTCAGCACTTGTTAAATGTGAGGAATGAGGGAAAAAAGAGAAATTTGACCCTTTTTCGTGAGGGACTTGGAGTGGTCACTCTTGGGTGTTCCTTGTGCTTGCTAATGAACAAATTTGGGCATCCCCCCCGCCTTGTAAGATCAAAAACCTGCACAAAACAACAAGCTATTATAGTACAAATGTGATGAAAATGAGTTTAAAATAGACTTGTAATTTTGCATGTAAAAATCAGAAATTTTTCGAAGGCAAATCTAGCATGAAAAACTTGAAAAAAAAGTGATTTAGGAGTGCAAAAGGAGCTTGTAAAATCTGCAAAGAAAGAAGTGCTCGTTGAAGATGCCAAGTCCTTCAAATGTTGTTGAACAATGGTGTATCCCACCCGCGAATCCCACTCTCCAAACCTAGGAAACCTGTAACAAACTAGTTCAACATGCAAATGGGGTGAGAGATCCACAAAGACTTGAGAAACAAGATATTCAAACTAGAAATATATTTCTAGTCAAATACTAAGCAAATAACCCACATAACATGCAACAAAATTATTACAATGTTATTCTCAAGCAAAAAACTTTGCTTGAGATCCACAAATGCAAGAAAAACTATGAATGAAACAATATCACCTCATCCACCATGCCAAGGACAGTAATTCCTCCAAATATTTCTTCTATTAACTTCTCAATGCTGGAAATTACAATGGCTCTCTTCTTGGGCAAGAATGGAGCAAGAGAGTAAGAGAGAGCAAAAATGGAGCAAGGGAGCAAGAGCATAAGTGAATCTAACCCAAATGAGGAGAAATGCCCTCCTTAAATCGCCCAAGAGGGGAAGGAGAGCTCTCTTGCATGCTTTACAAGTGTCAAGAAGGAGAGAGGGGGGCGCACTTCCTCAAGGAGGACGCATTTGTTGGGAGAGAACAATTGTTGAGGGGAGGAAACTGTTGAAATATTGTAACTTCAAAGAATATTATATTTGTATATTATTTATTCCGGAGATGTTCCATACCTCCGATGTGATTATACTATAAATCCGGAGATGTTTATTCCTCCAAGTTGGTTGTGGTAACTAGGGTTATTAGACCCACCATGTGGGGGTCGGCCCAGTCAGTTATAATGGGGTATTTAACCTAATGGTTAAATACGAGCCTACATGTACTTGTGTAAAATACATATAAGAGTAGTGTATAAATAGAGGAGGTGTGTTCCTCATTTGATACACACACTCACTTGAGGATAGCGCACTTGTGGAGGAGAGGTCTGCTATTGTGGAGGAGGAGATCATGTCTCAGGGTTTCATCTTTGTATATTGCTGGTCATCTATATTGAGGAAGCTTTGCTGGGTTTTCTACCCCATGAGGGTTTCTCAGGATAAATCTCTGTCTCTTGTGTTTATGCTGTTCTTGTTGTTTCTTCAGTGATCCTGTATATGCTATTATTGTGAAATAGAATGTAATGCTGCTATTTTCTGTCTTAGCATATTAAATTTTAACATGGTATCAGAGCTAACCTGAAGGAAGACAAGGTATGGCACTAACGACACTTGCTTTACTTACGACAATTTGAAGGTTAGGGTTTTACATAGCAAAAACCAGTCATCGTAGCACTTTCGCTATAAATCCGTTTTGGCGAAGTTTTCGGATCTGAAATTGCTACAGGACGAAGATTAAATCTCCAGGTACCTTGTGTCCAAAGGACAACCTCTAATTCGTTGTACTTTGTGAGTTATGATCAGTACAAGTTAGGGTTTCTGCCTCTTCCAGATCTCAGTCAAAATCAGGTGACCTTGGAAAAAAAGGTCATAACTTGGGCTAGGAAGCTCCAAATGAAATTTCGTAAAAAGTGACAGGTAGTACACAGACTGTACTATCTCAGGAAACTTTTTCAGAGGCCGAAGGTGAACCAGTGACACGTGGAACGTCGTACAAGTTCACTCTCCTGTTTTATCCCATAAACAGGTCACGTTGCGACACTTGGCATAACTCTCTCTCAGAGAGTCCAATTGAGGTCAGACCTGTCAGGATGGAAAGATAACAGGTCGAGCTATATCAGAAAAAGGTTTTTAGAGGCCGAAGTTCAAACAGTGACACGTGGCATGCCGTACAAGTTCGCTCTCCTGTTTTATCCCATAAACAGGTCATGTTGCGACACTTGGCATAACTCTCTCAGAAAACCCAATTGAGGTCAGACCTGTCAGGATGGAAAGATGACAGGTCAGGCTACTGCAGAAAAAGGGTTTCAGACCCTGTGGAGCAAAAATTTCAGAGTTATAGCAGAAACAATCAGGTGCATATTTCTGTCAAAACAAAATTATTTTTGGAGCACCTTTATTCATGGATTCCGGAATTTAGGGTTTCGGAGAAAGTTAGAATTTTTGGAATCGGAGTCCACGGCTGAATGCTACTCAGGAAAATCGAAATTTAGAGACCAAGATCGAATTTTTTGGTTGGGTGGAAGACCGGGCTTGATCAAACCCCAGTTCGGAATTTTGATCGGAAAGATGGAAAATTAGGGCTTCAGCAAAAGTTGGAATTTTTGAAGTCTGTAACCACGGCTGGAAGCTCCTCAGAAAAATAAAAGTTTAGAGCCTTGGATCGAACCTTTTGTTTGGGCAGAAGGGTGGGCTTCATCAAACCCTAGTTCGGGATCCTGTCCAGAAGTCCAGAAGTTTAAAAGGCAATTTTGAGGGGTCAAATTTTGAAGATTCCAAAATTGAAGTATGCCAGTTTGATCAGCTCAGCAAGACATATTCTTTCATCCATTCAGAAGTGTGAAAGTCAAAGTTTGAATCTTTAGGGTTTCTCTAGAAAACCCTAATCAAGCTCCAGATCAAGTTTCAGGGGGAGTTGAGGCTAAGGCCTTACATAAGAAGACTACAAGAAGTCTCGACAGGTATGACTTAAGGAGGTTCAGGTATGTCTTGAAATCAAATTCTTGATTAAGTTCATGATGTGTTTGTATTCATATTATTTACTAGTACAATCTTGATTAATGTTAGAATTGTCTTATCACCCTAGTAACAATATGAATGCATGTGAATGATCAAAGACATTCATTGATTAGGGCTATATGATTGTACTAATGCATTATGATGGTGTGTGAGGTTGATGTTGTCTGCTAACAAGATACAGGTACATCACAAAAGACAAATCAGGTTCCATGACCATGAAAACATGAAGACAAAGACTCATCCATAATATTTGTTCTACTTACGAGGTATGTATGACTTTGTTATATTATGCTTAACCTATGAGACATGCAGGTTCTAGCTCAGGATCTCTAAATCATTGAAGAGATTGTTTAGGTATGTTGTACATAACTAAGTAGGTATACTAATCCAGGTATGTTTCCCATGAATCTTACCTTGTGTTAGGATCCCTTATATAAGTATACTTGGTATGATTGGTTATGCTTATTCATAAAGTTAGTAATCAAGGGATTATGCATATTATGTCTTTTATCTTGATTGATAATATGCATGAGTAAAAGAAGACTTCCTTGAAATCTTGAATACTAATGTTTATTAACTATAATCATGACTATACATTTTCAAGATTATTTAGAACTATAATCTTTTTAACATACTAATGGGTGTATGTTTGTGTATGAGATCATGAGGATGACACTTGAACATGCACAGTGGTACAGAATGAATAGAAGTTCAAAAGATATACAGAAGATCAAGTGGGAGGCAACCACACAAACATAAAAGATAAGTATTTGAGTTGTTATTTGAAATAGTAATGATATTGCCTGTAATAGGTTGTATGCATATTTGTATTCCTAGAATATATGATGCTGAGTGTAAACATTCATAGAGCATTGAACAGTATACTACTAATGTGCATATGATTGGTAAGTTGGACAAACATTCCATTGTTGCTTGTCTAGAATGAAACCTCTTTGCTGACATGCTGAGAGCTGTGCACACTCTCGATAGTATGTTCTGGTAGAGATGGAAGGCATCTAGATAGCCACTGTATGCATACAGGATATGGGAAAGTGTTGTGCCAAAGTATTGGTCAAATTAGTTGCATAACTATGTAAATGATATCTGTATGCATAATAGGTTATCAAGACAATGTGATTTGATGAAGTATTACTAATCATGTACCTAATTTTGATTTGTAGGAAAAATCATGATGAATGATGAACAAGCGATGGATGTTCAACAAAAGGATTTACAAATCAAACACACTATAGAAGGCTTGTGGCTAGAAGATTCTCTTAGAAAAGAGAAAGAGAATCATGATGAGATGTTTGTTCCAAGTGGATAGATAAAACCATTCTCTTAATGGTGTAATCAAAGAAGAAGTGTGATTCAGGTTCTGTATGGGTACCCAGGATCGATAATCAATTGATGAGCTTAATGATCACCACGGGTGATGTGGATCTCAACCTTTGCTACAAGGTTGAATATGGTTTTTATACATAGATGACATGGATGCAAGAAGGAACTCACCACAGAGTTCGAATAATATTGAGGCTCATATCAGTAGACCCATCTATCGAGAGATGGCACAGATAGATATGCAGAAAATCATTCAATGCAGAGTGTGAATGATGTTCAGTCACAAAGGGAGAATTGACAGTTTCTTGATAAGCTTGGGCTTTACCAAAAGTGAAGTTGTTCCTAACCTTTACCTTAAGGCTATGGATCATACTATTATTATGATATCTTTCTTATAGGGAATGAGAAACAGATCATGAAAAGAAAGAAGAAGATGGCTGCAGAAATGAAAAATGAAAGATCTCAGATTGATGCATTACTTCCTAAGTCTGGAAGTATGGCAAGGCTTAGAAGGAATCTTTCTCAACCAGGGAAAGTATGTTGAGAAATATTAGAAGGAATTGATGTGTTGGAATGGCCACTCTCATGAATTCCAACTTGAAGTTCTTAGCAGATGACTCATTAGAGTTAGTGGATATAACTCTGAACAGACAAATTATTGGGTCTTTGATGTATCTAACATATACTAGGTTAGATATATGCTTTGTTGTGAACACCTTGAGTCAGTATCTAGTGGAAACTAGATGTGTTTACCTGATAGTTGCAAAGCATGTGATGAGGCACATAAAGGACACGATAGAATTTGATCTATGCTATCTTGAAGATCATGACTTCAGATGGCTACTCAGATGCTGATTGAGAAGAAAGTGTATCAGACAGGAAGAACACATCGAGAGGATGTTATTGTCTGGGATTAGCCATGATCTCATGGTTTAGCTGGAAGCAGTCTAGTGTGGCTCTCAGCACAAGCGGAATATATGGCTGCTTGCTCCGCTAGTTGTGAAGAAATTTGGCTTCAGGATTGTTTGACTTAGAGATAGAACCAATTGAGATTCTATGTGATAATTAGAGTTGTATCAAGATGACATAGAATCTAGTGTTCCATGATAAGTCAAAGAACATAGGGAACTGTTATCACACAACTTGTAGTTGCCCCTAGAGGTATCCCATCCGGGACGGTAGAGGAGACAGGCAACTAAAGAGGTGACCCAAGAGATGCCACGGTTCCCAATGCAATGCGGGAGTCACGTCAACCGAGGCACTCTTCGCTTTAGGTCAAGGTATAACTAGACCAAGGGGGAGACCCTATACCCCAATCACAGTTGATTGGACCTAAACAAAGGTTTCTAAGGGTAGGTAAATGATGAGTTACGGAAACCAATGCAAGGCTAAGTGGACCTAAAGGTTAAGGTATGGTTGAAGGTGGTGTGATGGATAATAAGTGTTTCAACCTATGAATGGTTTAGGCCACATGATGGGGTATGATTACTAGGTATAGTACCAATGTGTTTGCACAAATGGGTCTAGTTCTTGGGAAGTGTGAAATGGTTCTAGATGGACCCACAAGGTGATGTTAGGTGTGAGGGTGGTACTATAGGTTAGATCTAGGATAAATTTATAAGTTGGAGTTGGTTCTAGGATTACCCATGTGCTAGATCTAGGGTTGGACACTAATCCCAAGAAGTGCGCCTTGCTTGGAGAAGGACTAGTGCCTTGTTTAGTGGGCTAATGGAGTCAAGAAAGATGTCAAAGTGTAGATCGGGACACCTAGAAGCCAAGTCAAGTGAAATGGATGTGATCCAATGGTTAGGTCTTACTAGATCTAGGTTTTTGAGTGATGACCAAAAGTGGACCACAATTCCTTAAAACAAGGAATGCAATCCCCAAGGTAGATCGGGGCAAAAGGATAGTCTAGACCTAGGTTTCAAGGCATGGGCATTCCAAATCTACGAGAATCTCCAACACCCACTTCCTAGAAGTGGTCCAACTCAAAACTCCCAAGGGGTGCGACTTTCTCAAGGAGAGGCAAAAAGTGGGTTTGGTGGACCATGCCAAGTCCAATGGCCACCAAAGTGTAGATCCGGGGTGCTAGTACCCCGATCTATGTTCCTTCAAAGTTTCAAATGAATCCAATGGGTAGATCTTGGTAGATCTAGGTTTTAAGGTGCCAAGAAGGTCAAAGGGGGGTTTCAACCCCTCAAAACATGGAGAGATGCCCACAAGGTAGTTTTCACCAAAGTAAGGATATGGGTATGTGTTATCAAGTGTCTAGTTGTCAAATCAAGCGGGATCTCACATACCCATGTGCTAGATCTAGCCCAACAAGCCTCTCTCAAGGAAGTGCGCTTTAGGTCAAGGAGAGCTTTTTGTCTTAGAAAATGGGTCAATTTTTAGCCAATCACCACCAAACTATAGATCCAACTAGGGGTGGATGCTATAGAGGTGGGTTTTCAATATCTTTTCAAATTGAGGGCTAGATCTAAGTAGATCTAAGAAATACCAAAAACAAGGGTTCTAATTTGATTAGGGTTTTTGTGATCTAGAAATTATGGAAGATTCAAGGAAGAGAAGATCATACCTCTTGGGACATACCTGGATGAAGAGATGAATGCTAGTTGAGACGAGGATTACTTTGCCAAAGATCAAATGGAGAATTGTTGAAGCCCTCTTGCCAAATCGATTTTTCCAAGCCACATGTGATTCCTTCTAACCTGTCAAGCCAAGGAGCAAAGCATCAATTAGTTTAACAAATTGAAGGTAGATGCAAGCAAGAGAGAGAAAAACATAGAATAGTTGACACAAAGGCAAAACCACTCCCTGTCAAACCCAAAACGACTTCTTCCAAGCTTGAAGGGCAAGCCTCCCCACCAATTCGCACTTGTTAAAGTCGCCCTCTCAACCTGCAAATAAAGTATGGCAAATACGCAAGATAGCTACAATAGATCCTCCAGTGCAATGGACAATAGCATTTACAATCGAAACAACCAACATCCACTCCAATCCAAGCATGTACTCCAAAAGATAGAAATTTTATTCCAAGAGCCAAGAGCCAAAAATCTCTAGATGAATTTTACAATGAGGGGGTCTCCTCCTTATATAGGATAATAAAGACCAAAACCCTAGATCTCAAAACCACTTTTTGAAATGAGTGGTTGAGATTAAAAGATATCACAACATAATCAATGGCTAAGATGAATCCATAACATAATATCACATGGATCACTCAACATAACAATAGCGCCCTCACTAAATGGTACAATAGAGGGTGACGTCATCCCACAAGAGGGGTATAAAGTACAATAATCCACCTCATGATGACTAGGACATGATAAAATAAGCACATGGTGGGGCTAGGAGGTATAAATCCTTGCTAGCTCACCCCAAGGCACAATGAAATAATAAAAATATGTCCAATATAATAATAATGACCAAAACTGTCCTCAGAATCCATGACAGTCGAGCAGTAAATGTCCTCCTGTGATCAATCTGGAGATACCCACATGGTGAAAAATGACTGGAAGATAGTGAGATCAACCTGGAAGACCTCTGTGAAAACCAAATGCCAAAACCTTGCCTCAATTGCCCAAATCGATTTCCGCAGTGACCACTTTATCCCATTTTTTAACTGCCTCGGGAACTGTGAAAGTGCCAAAACTGCCTCCTAGGGTGCTAGCGCTGTCCATCTGAGCCCACCAGGCTCTCCGGGAGGGGGGATAAATGGTAATAACAAGTGGCTGGACCACCCCCTCCATCATCAGCGCCCTAGGTGAACTGGCCTCTCGGGGCCCCTGCTGCTCAGGCTGGGAAATCAGCCCCAAATCTGGTCAACAAGTGTAAAACTGCATCAATCACTGTCAAAAGTGCCCGGAACTGAAAGATAAGTGTCTCAATGGATCCAGAAGACCCAAATCCACTAGGAATGAGTACTCATACACCCTGGGTTGCCCTAATGGGCCAGCTGTAGGGTCCACCATATATGGACAATGTATAATCTGCTGATCTGTAATAATAATAACCTGCTGAACTGGATCAAACATCATCTGTATCATATGTCCATCATATGATATCATCATCAAACATGTGGGACCATAAATCATCACCAATAATCATCATACATGGTCCACATCATCACGGATCCAAGAATATATATAATCAAGGATAAATCACATCAGTAGACTAAGACAATGCTTCTTTAATCACTTCATAGCTAAGCTCAAAGTATAAATTCCATTCAGTGGCATTAATCAAGTTAACATATTCCGTGATTATATAAAATTACTTGCACCCTAGTTCAAATGACAAACTTACCCATTGGACATGGTCAAACTGCTAGTGAAGGATGAAGGCTAGGAGCAAGGTTGGGCCAAGGGTTTGACTTGTCTAACTTAACTCAAAAATACTTTGGACTGGGAGAAGGGGGAAGCTACAAACTCTGTGCTGGACAAAAGAACACGGGGGATGGCTGTGCCTCACAAATGGATAAGTTGTTTAGAGAGTGCTTATTCAACTTAGGCATCATGTCTACATCAAGTTGATCCAAGTTCATTAGGATCATTCAATTTATTTCCATGGCCTTTTTGGCCTACATAACCCTTCGGATTTCAGATGTGCTGAGAAGCACAACTAGTTGCAGCTTGCATCCAGGGCATGTTTTTTATATATTCACAAGGTCAGCAATTGTTTAGATATAGCTTTTAAGAACTATTGCTTTTTGGACCTTTCTTATACTCTTCGAGGAGTATTTTTAGCTTTTCATTGCTCTTGCCCTTTTTTGTTTCCATGGGCGAATTTATTTAGTTTCCACAGGTAGAACATGAGCTTTCAGTTTTAGCCAACAACATCTCAAGTGACTAGGGGGAGTTCGAGCCAATGCCAAACATCGGGACAACCGACCAGAATGATTTAGGCCTACAATCCAACTCACCAAAGGCAAGTTCTGTCACCAACTTAGAGCCGAGACACTAGATAAACAGGGATGTGGTCCAAACACAGAGGTAGAAAAATAGGGAAGTCCTCAGTATCAGAAAGTCAAATGAGACAAGTCAGGGTTTAAAGTCAAACAGGAAGGTCATGTATGGATGGAGATAAGTGAGTATGGAGCCTACACTAGCAGACAACTGGTGTCGGGAAAGACCATGTCTATGTAAGGTGAAATACCAGTAAGTTTTGTTAAATGACCTAAAAGTGCAAGCAATTGTCCATTTTATGATTTACAGTTCATTTTAAGTAGTTTGCCACATCAGGAATAATATACCAAGCACATGCTATAATCATGACTAAATCAACAAGCTAATAATCCACAGTCAGTGAGAACATATCCATAGATCATACAACATCATCATAATAGCAATCATCATGCATCATCTGAAACACTGCTGAAGTACATCTCTAGGCACTGAACTGAAACTGTAATGGGATAAGTGGTCACATCAGTCATCAAATCTGAACTCTCAAGGCTCAGCCTTGACACCAGGTCATACAATATCTGAATAATGTACTGCTCTGATCATGAGTGATCCAATATATATAGCCATGCTCTGGAATAAATGAAGCTCTGGAATGTGCAGATATCTGCTGTACAAGAATAGTAGCCCTGCTACTATGGTGTGATAACAGGAACAAACAAGATATGACGCGGAAAGGAACCTTAAAGTTTGAATTTGTAACAGGTTACCATTGTACTAACCAAACCTTTACCTCAAGTGAAGAAGTTACCAACATACTAACCAAACCTCTGTCTCGAGTGAAATTTGAATACTTCCGAGACAAGCTTGGTGTAGTTCAAAAGGACCCTCCTCGAAAGGGGGAGTAGTATAGTCACTGATGATGAGTTTGTCTCATCGAACAACAAGGTCGATGATGAGGTAACCTATTCTCTACACCTAGATACTTAAAAAATATTTAGATTTAGGACTCTTATACTTAGAATACTTAGTTTTACTTATACACGCTTTTGATGTTAGATATGCATGCTTTTGATGATAGATGTATACATGCTTTTGATGATAGATGTATACATGCTTTTGATGTTAGATATGCATGCTTTTGATGATAGATGTATACATGCTTTTGATGATAGATGTATACATGCTTTTGATGTTAGATATGCATGCTTTTGATGATAGATTTATACATGCTTTTGATGATAGATGTATACATGCTTTTGATGTTAGATATGCATGCTTTTTGATGATAGATGTATACATGCTTTTGATGATAGATGTTATGCATGTTTTGATGTTGAGGATACATGTCTTGATGATGATGATACATGTTTTGATGATACATGTTTTGATGATGATGATACATGTTTTGGTGATACATGTTTTGGTGATGAGGATACGTGTTTTTGGTATACAACATGTGAAGGGATTGGATCATTCCTGGACTTCAGTCCGAAAGAAGAGCCGTAGACGTATGTCTTTGAAAATGAAGTTCTTGGTGAACATGTGAAGGGATTGGATCATTCCTGGACTTCAGTCCGAAAGAAGAACCGTAGACGTATGTCTTCGAAAATGAAGTTCTTAGTGAACATGTGAGGGGATTGGATCATTCCCGGACTTCAGTCCTAAAGAAGAGCCGTAGACATGAGGTCTCCGATAATTGAACGATAGGACTGGATCGTCCCTGGACCTCGGTTCAAAATGTACGTGACAAATCCTAGAATTGCTCTAGGTTACATCCAGCATGAAACAGGGCTGGCTCTGTAGTTGTGATACATCCAGCATGAAACAGGGCTGGCTCTGTAGATGTGATACATCCAGCATGAAACAGGGCTGGCTCTGTAGTTGTGATACATCCAGCATGAAACAGGGCTGGCTCTGTAGATGTGATACATCCAGCATGAAACAGGGCTGGCTCTGTAGTTGTGATACATCCAGCATGAAACAGGGCTGGCTCTGTAGTTGTGATACATCCAGCATGAAACAGGGCTGGCTCTGTAGATGTGATACATCCAGCATGAAACAGGGCTGGCTCTGTAGTTGTGATACATCCATCATGAAACAGGGCTGGCTCTGTAGTTGTGATACATCCAGCATGAAACAGGGCTGGCTCTGTAGATGTGATACATCCAGCATGAAACAGGGCTGGCTCTGTAGTTGTGATACATCCAGCATGAAACAGGGCTGGCTCTGTAGATGTGATACATCCAGCATGAAACAGGGCTGGCTCTGTAGTTGTGATACATCCAGCATGAAACAGGGCTGGCTCTGTAGATGTGACACATCCAGTATGAAAAAGGACTGGCTCTGTGGCTGAAAATCCTAGATCTGATCTAGGTCACATCCAGTATGAAAAAGGACTGGCACTGTGGTTGGGATTGGATCGTCCCTAGACATGAGACTTGTCTTAAAGAGATAAGGATTGATCATCCTAGAACTTGATCTGGATTGCATCATCCATGGACCTATGTCCTAAAGAGAGCAGGATTGATCATCCTGTAATATGATCGTGTGATGACGATGCTGATCGCATGATGACGATGCTGATCGTGTGATGATGATGCTGTCGATCGTATGATGACGATGTTGATCATATGATGACGATGCTGCTGATTGTGTGATGACGATGCTGATCATGCGATGATGATGTTGATGATCGTGAGATGACGATGCTGATGATCGTGTGATGACGATGCTGATCGTGTGATGATGATGTTGTCGATCGTGTGATGACGATGTTGATCATATGATGACGATGCTGCTGATCGTGTGATGACGATGCTGATCATGCGATGATGATGTTGATGATCGTGAGATGACGATGCTGATGATCGTGTGATGACGATGCTGATGATCATATGATGACGACGCTGTTGATCGTGACAGTCTAGATGATGATGTTGATGATCGTGTGATGACAATGTTGATGATCGTATGATGACGATGATGCTGATCGTGATGGTCTAGATGACGATGTTGATGATCGTGAGGATACAGACATTGATGTTGCTATAGTTGTTCGAGTGCTGCAGAAGATAAAGACTCAGTACTGAAGATGTTGATGTTCCAGTAACTGGTTGAGTTACTTATGATGTTGAGAAAGCTTCCAATGATTTATAGATGTATCATGTATGATGTTGATGACTCCTTGCTCGTGCAGATACTGTTATAATATCCTTCTCGTTAAGGGGGAGTGTTGAAATATTGTAACTTCAAAGAATATTATATTTGTATATTATTTATTCTGGAGATGTTCCATACCTCCGATGTGATTATACTATAAATCCGGAGATGTTTATTCCTCCAAGTTGGTTGTGGTAACTAGGGTTATTAGACCCACCATGTGGGGGTCGGCCTAGTCAGTTATAATGGGGTATTTAACCTAATGGTTAAATACAAGCCTACATGTACTTGTGTAAAATACATATAAGAGTAGTGTATAAATAGAGGAGGTGTGTTCCTCATTTGATACACACACTCACTTGAGGATAGCGCACTTGTGGAGGAGAGGTCTGCTATTGTGGAGGAGGAGATCATGTCTCAGGGTTTCATCTTTGTATATTGCTGGTCATCTATATTGTGGAAGCTTTGCTGGGTTTTCTACCCCATGAGGGTTTCCCAGGATAAATCTCTGTCTCTTGTGTTTATGCTGTGCTTGTTGTTTCTTCAGTGATCCTGTATATGCTATTATTGTGAAATAGAATGTAATGCTGCTATTTTCTGTCTTAGCATATTAAATTTTAACAGAAACCCCCTTCTATGGTTTTAAACTCCAATGCTATGCCAAAGTGGGGGGGTCCACTAAGGTGGAACACCAAACTTTGGCTAAAATCCAAATCTTTCCAATGCCCATGGTGAAGGAGGGCGCACCCCCTATGGCAGAAATTCATTTCTCTCACAACTTGCACATGGGGGGCCCCAAAATGTTAGAGTATGGTAACTTCGGGATGTCCTCCATGATTCAGATGCCTTGCATGGAGGTACATCAACACTGTAGGCATCAGGATGGAGTAGAGTGTGAGATGCACTCTACTTAGTGGCATGAGTCTAGTGGTGGCTACATGCGGACCTTCCAGGAAGGTTTGACCTTTGCATGCATGAGTTTTGCATGACCTGTCAGCGATCATTGGATGCATGCAAAAGTGACTTTTGCATGCATCGAGAATTAGGGTTTTGGTAAACCTAATTCATCGGTGAGATTATTTATAGAGGCAGGGGGTCCCTAGATGAGGTTGCTCAATTGCTTTATCAGAGAGTGATAGATCAGGAGTGAGGAGGGTGCACTTGTGCATGTAGTACAACTTTCAGAGAGAGAGAGGAGCCGCTGCAGGAGCTAGGGTGGTTAGATCTGAGCTGGATCAGTGACCATTAGTTCCAGAGGCACTAGTCACCCAGTACTGTGAGCAATGATAGCTCATCAGTGTGATTTCTACTTAGTTTAGAAGAGGACGTGTTCATTTGGAGGAGGGTCCCCAGATGAGGTTGCTCAATTGCTTTATCAGAGAGTGATAGATCAGGAGTGAGGAGGGTGCACTTGTGCATGTAGTACAACTTTCAGAGAGAGAGAGAGGAGCCGCTGCAGGAGCTAGGGTGGTCAGATCTGAGCTGGATCAGTGACCATTAGTTCCAGAGGCACTAGTCACCCAGTACTGTGAGCAATGACAGCTCATTAGTGTGATTTCTACTTAGTTTAGAAGAGGACATGTTCATTTGGAGGAGGGAGCATTTCTCAACGAGGGAGAAGCTCATTTGGAGCCAGATTGACTGATTCTGAGTCTGAGACTTCCAATATAGCCTTGCCTCAGCATTCGAGGAAGTTAGGGATGATCAGACCTCAGATCTACTGAGATCCGGTCCGGTACGAGCATCAAACATCTAGAGGGGAGGGCGCACTTTTGCATGCAGTGGAGGTCGTATTCTTCAGAGGGCAGTCTTCAAAGAAAGCAGATCAGAGCAGTGTGATACAGAGAGGCAGATCAGTCAAAGGCACCTGCAGAGATACTAAGATCCAGTTTACCAGTTAGGGCTTACTCTTCCAGTGCATGCATTAGTTGATGCATGTAGATCTAGAGTCTATCCGGTTCAGGGATTGAGTAACCTTTGAGGTAATACTGTATTGTACTTTTCTATTTATATATATGCTCTGGGCTCGAGAGAGAAGATAGCCCCACAGGTTGCTGGTTTTCCCCGGTTGGGGTTTCTAGGGTATATTTGGTGTTTATATGTGATTGCATGTGTTTCAGTTTGGTAATGAGATCTAGTTGTTGAGTTTATATTTATATGAGCATGTATTGATATCAAGACTCAAACTACTTGAGATATTAGGGTGATTTAGAGGGAGTAGTGATCTCTAGATCTAAGATTTACATGGTATCAGAGCTCTGGTAAGGGTCGGGAAGGGAAATCACATAGAGATGAGTGAAGATGGAGACCAGATCTACCAGATCTAATGAGAAAAGCTCAGATCTAAGGTTGTAGAGGTCAGATCTATCAGATCTGTGGCATTGGAGACTAGATCTGAGATAGATCTAGTAGATCTGTGAAGATAGAGACCAGATATACCAGATCTGAGGAGCACAGCTCAGATCTGGGGTTGTATAGGTCAAATCTATCAAATCTATGAGTTTGGTGGTGAGATCTGGCATGAGCAGAGTTTAGATTTGTGGTAGATATATCAGATCTGAAGTGTAGTGTTCAGATTTGTGAGAGCAGAATCTAGATCGAAAGAGCAGAGTTCAGATTTGTGAGTTCAAACATCAGATCTGTTAGGATAGACACCAGATCTATCAGATCTGTAAGAACAAAGATCAGATTTGGGAGAGCGAACCCTAGATCTGAGAAAGAGAGGGTTAGCTTGTTCACCAAGGCATAGATTTACAGGTTGGTTATGATTTTGAGATTTTGAATCAGCAGTGTTATCGGTTTTGCAGAGTTATGGTCACTAGCTTGAGAGTAGAGTACAGGTTGTTGGGAAAGCCTGTATGTGGGTCCAGGGAGACCTTGGATATAGTTTCAGTATTAATGACAGAGGGAGAGCATGATGCTTCTCTCAAGATGACATTGATAGAGGAGGAGCGCAGATCTGCATATCAGAGTGCAGCAGATGCAGCCAGAAAGTTTTGCAGTTCAGAGGGAGTAGTTGTAGCAGCTTATGATGTGTTTGATCCTGGTGGATGCTTCTCCAACAGTACCTTCCTCGCTAAGAGGGAGTGTTACCGCAGAGATGTGCATGAGATATGCATGTGGATAAGATCTCGCATGTTGCATGTGCATGAGATATGCATGCTGCATGTGCATGAGATATGCATGCACATGAAGACTGAGAGATGGTTGATTGAGGATGAGCAGGTAGCAGCAGCAGAGGAGGTTGATGAGTTTACCTCTCGGTTTGAGAGGGAGTTCTCATTAGCCTCAGTTCAGTCAGGACATGATGGTAGTTTGTCAAAGGCTTAGGTTGATTAGAGTTGGAGAGTTGACTGCATGCTCAGCAGTCACATGATAGGGATGCGGGATGCATTCCTTATCCTAGAGAACACACCCTTGCAGTTGGTTTGGGATGTGCAGGGGATGGATCACTTGGTCACAGGAGTGGGCCGAGTGAGATTTCTACTTGACCATGGAGAGCTCTTGGAGGTATCAGGAGTACTATTTGTTCTAGGATTGAGAGGGAGTATCCTCTTAGTGGCAGCTTTGGTAGTTGCTGGCTACTCAGTAGTATTCAAGCAGGATTAGATCTTCACCTATCCTAGAGGAGTAGACCCAGGCTTGTTGGGTCACAGGATCAATGGTGAATACTTGGTTCGGGGATAGCCTACTACGGGCACATCAGGATGGCTAAGTACATCCTCTTCATGGTTAGAGGGGGATGATGAGCGAGCTGCTCATAGCAGAGATGAGGCCAGGAGGAGTGAGTTCAGTCAGCAGATGGTTGAGCGAAATGCTCACCGTGATGATGAGGATCAGAGGAGTGATTCTGGAGTTTAGATGGATGAGCGAGATGCTCTTGACAGTGATGAGTCTCAGGAGATTGAGCCCTTGGGCTCATATCAGATCGATGAGCATACTGCTCATATAGGAACCAGTCAGAGATTGAGCTAGTATGAGATGGTTGAGATGGACTTAGCTCAGGAGACAGCCGAGTCAGCGCAGAGACAGAGGGAGTTGACTTACAGAGCTGAGTTAGCTCAAGGACATAGACAGATCACCTATAGGGCAGTGGATCCACTTGACAACAGTCTTCAGGACTGGTTACGGCAGTAGAGATTCAGAGGGAATCTGAATCAGAGTGCAGTGACAGAGTCAACAGTGGTTGATCAGGAGGCTTCTTCTGAAGCCACACTTATGGAGATTGATCAAGGTTCTTCAGGTCAGAGGGCAGCAGTGACAGACAGGTCAAGAATATTAGTGTCAGCAGTAGGGGACTTGTTGGATCCTGGCATTAGTGGTAGGACTTCCTTCATTAAGAGGGAGTGTTAGAGTATGGTAACTTCGGGATGTCCTCCATGATTCAGATGCCTTGCATGGAGGTACATCAACACTATAGGCATCAGGATGGAGTAGAGGGCGAGATGCATTCTACTCAGTGGCATGAGTCCAGTGGTGGCTTCATGCGGACCTTCCGGGGTGGTTTGACCTTTGCATGCATGAGTTTTGCATGACCTGTCAGTGATCATTGGATTCTTTTGTATGCACTGAGAATTAGGGTTTTGGTAAACCTAATTCATTGGTGAGATTATTTATAGAGGCAGGGGGTCCCCGGATGAGGTTGCTTAGTTGCTTTATCAGAGAGTGATAGACTAGGAGTGAGGAGAGCGCACTTGTGCATGCAGGGCGACTTTCAGAGAGAGAGAGGATCTGTTGCAGGAGCTAGGGTGGTCATATCTGAGCTGGATCAATGACCATTAGCTCCAGAGGCACTAGTCACCTAGTACTGTGAGCTGAGATAGCTAATCAGTGTGATTTCTACTCAGTTTGGAGGACGTGTTAACTTGGAGGAGGGCACATTTCCCAAGGAGGGAGAAGCTCATTTGGAGCCAAATTGACTGATTCAGAGTCTGAGACTTCCAGGATAGCCTTGCCTCAGCATTCGTGGAAGGTTAAGGACAACTAGAGCTCATATTTGTTGAGATCCGGTCCGATACGAGCATCAGACATCTAGAGGGGAGGGGCACTTCTGCATGCAGTGGAGGTCGCATTCTTCAGAGGGAAATCTTCATAGAGAGCAGATGAGAGCAGTGTGATACAGAGAGGTAGATCAGTTAGAGGCACATGCAGAGATACTCAGATGCAGTTTACCAGTTAGGGCTTACTCTTCCAATGCATACATCAGCTGATGCATGCATATCTAGAGTATATCCGGTTCAGGGATTGAGTTACCTTTGAGGTAATATTGTATTGTACTTGTCCATTTATGTATATGCTCTAGGCTCGAGAGAGAAGATTTCCCCACAGGTTGTTGGTTTTCCCCAATTGGGCTTTCCAGGGTATATTTGGTGTTTATGTGTGATTGCATGTGTTTCAGTTTGGTAATGAGATCTAGCTGTTGAGTTTATATTTATATGAGCATGTATTGATATTGAGACTCAAACTGCTTGAGATCTCGAGGTGATTCAGAGGGAGTAGTGATCTCTCGATCTAAGATTTACACAAAATACCTTTTTTTTTACCTTAGGAACATAATATAAGCTTTAGAACCTTTACTTGGCCACCCACTATAGTCACTTTTTCAAAATTTGGCTCACTAATTAAATGCCCAATTTCTTGATTTCCATGACTGACCCGGGAAAAACTGTCCAAAACCATAGCAAGACTTGTCTGAATGATTTCAAACTTGGCCCAATGGTGTAGGGGGTCTCATGCCATTTACCTTGAGCACCCATACCCCTATACAACATCAAAAGGGATCAAGTAATCCTCTTTTACATTACAACAAATTGTCCCGAGGGACAATTTTTAATGACCAAAAATTAAAAAAACCTATGTAAAACTTAATGAAATTCCGCAAGACTCTGGATAATGTCTAGCATGGTAATATAGAACATTCCTAGGCCCCAATCACCCCATGGAATTGACAACTAGAATGCCTTTCACCACTTTGGAGGTATTTTTGAGTGAAAAACTCAAATAATTAAAATCACTAGAAATGAATTTTAATTATCCAAGTGAAAAAACACTCGATGATAGGACTTCTCTAATGATAAAGTCTTAGGTGATTAAGTTACACAAAACTAGACCCTCATGTTGACATATCCTTACAAAGTCCCCCGTAGGGGTGCGGACATTTCATGGAGAGAAGATAAGAAAAAGAGTTGCCTCGCTTGAATAAATCATTAAGTACTTCTTCTTCATCTTCAAGGTACATTCAAGATATGCATGGTACATCGTTGTCCACCTAGTTGGTTTTGGTGGTCAACATTCTGGCTCCAACTCGGAGATGTGTGCTTGATCATCGGATAGCATGCAAGAACCTCAAAATCTGTGATAAGAAAACTCAACATGCCAAACATAAGCAACATGTGTGAAAAATAAATAAAACGAATGCATATATTACAAAACCAAGAATGCTATAATACATAAATACATCTAAGTCTATACATATGCAACACAAATATAAGAAAATGTAAAGAACCAAAGAACAAGGTTAGAGATACGTTACAGAGGGTACCCCTTTGGGCACCAATGAGTCCTCATCTAAAAAAAAACTTTTGTTTCCCATTCACTGGCAAGTTCATGGGTTCACCATCCAAGTGGCTGAGGTGGAAAGAATTTGGCCATGCTTCATCCTTGATGACAAATGGATCCAACCATGAGTTGTCAAATTTTTCGTGCTTTCCTGGCTTTTCCCTTCTTTTATCCCACAACAAAACTGTATCCCCAATACTGAAAACTCTTTGCCTTGTTGTCTTGTCAAATACCTGTTTAACCTTTTCTTGGTTCTTACAATTTTGCCCACAAGCCTTCCTTCTACTTTCATCAAGTTCCATTATCTGATTAACCTTGTTTTCCATTGCACTTTCACCTGAAATAAAAGTTTGAAGAAGACCATGTACTGAAATCCTAAGATGCACTGGTAACTGAACATCCAAACCATAAACCAATTCAAAAGGACTTTTCCCTGTAGAAGCCTTCTTTGTTATTTTGTTAGCCCATAATGCATATTTAATCTTACTATCCCATGCCTTCTTGTTTTCTCCAACAATTTTCTTAACTATGGTCATTAGATTTTTATTACTTGATTCTGCTTGACCATTTCCTTGGGGATAGTAATTTGATGAATGAGACAGAATAATGTCGTACTCAAAACAAAAAGATGACATCTTTGTTGAACTAAAGGCTTTAGCATTATCTGTTGTTATCTTTGCTGGCACACCAAATATCAGAAAGTCCTCAATAATAGAAAGTCAAGTAAGACAAGTCAAGGGTTAAAGCAAAGTAGGGAAAGTCATGGATGGATGGAGTCAAGTGAAAGTGGAGCCTAAGCTAGCAGACCAATGGTGTCAAGAAAGACCATATCTATGCAAGGTAGTAAACCAGTGAGTTTTGTCAAACAACCTAAATGTGCAAGTAAAATGTCCATTTTATAATTTATCAATTTATATAGTTTGCCACATCATGAATCATATACCAAGCTAATGCTGTGAACATGACTAAAGCAACAAGATAATAATCCACAGCCAATGATCAGAAATCCATAGGTCAGACAACATCTTCATAAGAATAATCATCATATATCATCTGAAACACTGCTGCAATATATCTCTAGGAACTGAACTGAAACTGTATGGAATAAAGGGTCACATCGGTCATCAAATATGAACTCTCAAGGCTTAGCCTTGACACAAGGTCTAACATAAGTTTGAATAATACATTGCTCTGATCATGAGTGATCTCAAAATATAAAGTCATCATATCCAAGCTCTGAATAATCTAAGCTCTGGAATGTGCAGATATCTACTAAGTAAGAATAGTAGCCCTGCTACTATGGTGTGATAACAAGATCCCTCTTGCATGCTTTACAAGTGTCAAGAAGAAGAGAGGGGGGCGCACTTCCTAAAGGAGGGCACATTTGCTAGGAGAGAACAATCGTTGAGGGGGGGGAAACCCCCTTCTATGGTTTTAAACTCCAATGCTATGCCAAAGGGGGGGTCCACTAAGGTGGGACCCCAAAACTTTGGCTAAAATCCAAATCTTTCCAATGCCCATGGTGAGGGAGGGCGCACCCCCTAGGGAGAAATTCATTTCTCTCACAACTTGTGCATGGGGGGGCCCAAAATACCTTTGTTTTTACCTTAGGAACATATTATAAGCTTTAGAACCTTTAATTGGCCACCCCAAGTGACTATATTCACTTTTCCAAAATTTGGCTCACTAATTAAATGCCCAATTTCCTGATTTCCATGACTGACCTGATTTCCATGACTGACCTAGGCAAAAGTGTCCAAAACCATAGCAAGACTTGTCCGAATGACTTCAAACTTGGCCAAAGGGTGTAGGGGGTTTCATGCCTTATCTTGAGTAACCATACTCCTATACAACATCAAAAGGGACCAATAACCATCTTTTACATTACAACAAATTGTCCCAAGGGATAATTTTTAATGACCAAAAATTAAAAAAACCTATGTAAAACTTAATGAAATTCCGCAAGACTCTGGATAATGTCTAGCATGGTAATATAGAACATTTCTAGGCCCCAATCACCCCATGGACTTGACCACTAGAATTCCTTTCACCACTTTGGAGGTATTTTTGAGTGAAAAACTCAAATAATTAAAATCACTAGAAAGGAATTTTAATTATCCAAGTGAAAAAACACTCGATGAAAGGACTTCCTTAATGATAAAGTCTTAGGTGATTAAGTTACACAAGACTAGACCCTAATGCTGACATATCCTTACAAAATCCCCCGCAGGGGTGCAAACATTTCATGGGGAGAGATAAGAAAAAGAGTTGCCTCACTTTAATAAATCATTAAGTACTTCTTCTTCATATTCAAGGCACATTCAACATTTGCATGGTACATCGTTGTCCACCTAGTTGGTTTTGGTGGCCAACAGAAAACATAAGGGTACAACAGCCACATTCACCTACAACAATTAAAACGGTAGTTTGGGCTCATTTTTGGAGCTAAAATGGCATGTCATTCACCTACAGAAGTTCTAGGCTGATCCTAAGCATTGTTGGGTCCACAACAGCATGAATGAACTAATCATGGGTAGTCTTTTGAAGGAAATCAAGGGTAAAAGACCTTGAATCAGCAGTATGGACAAATATAGGCATGAACATCCCTATGTGAAGTAATGAGCAGTAATGAAATGGGCACTGTGAATCAGACCAACAGTGGTAGACTTGTAGCAGCCCTAGTTTCCTTGCTCCACATAGTTGAAGCAGCCATAGGAAAGCAATTTTTGAGGTCACAAGCAGAGGTAAGAGGCTTGGTTTCCAAGACTTAGTAAAATTGAGACATAATTCCACCTTAAATCAATAGACAAGAGTCCTGTCCAACAGTGGATCTCGGCCTCATAAGCCTCAACATCCTAAACAGGTCGCATTTCATTATCCTTTGTGGAAGACATCACCTCACTCCTGCAAATTCAAGCCCATGGTACAATACTCTACTCCCTTAATGGAGGGGGCATCTCATGCCTCAGCCCAATGCATCTAATGGAAGAGCATTAATGATCCTTGATGAGGCACAGGCACACACACACACACACACACACACACACTTGGAAGGGCACAATTGTTGCAGTGGATTGGATATTGTATAAAGTTTTATCTTGGATTCAATTGAAGTTCTTGCATAGAGGGAGGCTTTTCTTTGTACTAATCTTAATCAATATTTTGCAAATCTAACCCCTTCTAGTGTAAGGTTTTTCTCAAAGAAGGAGGTATCAAAGGGACTTGTTCTTCCCCTTGTAATCGCAAGTTGACCCCTCCAATACATCTATGAAGGGTTGGAAGCCTAGAGCACATACTCTTTCTAGGTGATCTTTGAAGCAAGGCCCTCTAAGTTAGTGGCCTATTATTGACTCCAGTTGCCTCGAGTCGGGTTGGATTGGCATTGATCCTTTGATGTGGGTCCCCTTATCCTCCCACCATCCATTTTTTTATATTTTTATACTACAAGGCTTTACTAGGGAAACCTTTTGTGATCACATTTCTCCTCATTGCCTTTTCCCTAGTAAAACCTTAACCATAGGGTACACCCTCTTGAGTTGGAGAAGAGACAACCTAAAGCGAGAAGGGGATCACTGTGGTGACATTGGCATTTCCTCTTGGTTCCTCTGGGCTAGTGTGCATCTTTGGGAATTTTATCACACATGCTAGTTTGGGAGGTAATAGGTACATTGTTAAAGCAACAAAGAGAATCAATCAATATCCCACCACAGTTGATAAACTCTCAACAATTGGCAAATGCATACATGAAACAAGGTGTTGAGACTCTGTGTCAAGTTAGTGAATCATAAGAATGCCCTCAATCCTCTAACAAGGTGTTGTCATGTCATTGGTAGATCCACACTTGTCCTCAATAGTTCCCAATGGTGTCAATCTTTCTAAGAATTTTAATCCCTAGAACTGGTGCTTAATTAAAGATAACCATGAAGTTAAATCTTTCACCTTGGAATGTTAGGGTAGTATTTGGAGATAAAAAACAAATAATTGTTAGGGTAGTCATCCCTAATCTACACTTTGATTTGGTTCTCTTACAAGAAATCAAAATTACTATCTTTTATTTACGAATCCCAACAAATAGTTGTTGGAGTGTAGAATGCAAACCCACAATACATGATTAAGATAAAGGCAATGTAGTGCAGCATCCAGGTTATCCCCTTGTATTGATAGAGAAGAGAATACAATGCCAAGATATTCCCGTTGATCGTTTTTTTAGAGATGGATAACTTTTCATTGATATATAAAAGTTGTGGTCTAACCAGTCCAACATTAAGGAGTACATAATGTCCTAAAACTTCAAAATATAGTGAGACAAAAATTTCTAATTCTTGTTCAAAACAAACATCTACCCATTGACCTTTCTTGCTATTTGACGAATATAACTTATGGACTTGATAACTTATATGTACTCTTAAAAAACTAACCACAAAAGAAAAGAGCATGACACTACATATAGAAAAATTGATTACACTATTCAAAACTATGCATGTTGTGGAATTCTTCTTGTTATGCAATCTCTACTTCTTACTATTTTGATCCATTTCAAGCCCCTTTACTTCATGCTGCATTGTCAAGTCCTCCATACATGCCTCCTTGGATGAGCCAATGGACTTCAAGAAGAGCCTATCCACCATTGACTGCTTGCTTTTGGCGTGTTACCGCTCAAACTAGCACCCGTGATAGTGTTGCATATCACAATGCAATGAGTTGCAAGCACGGGAGAAGATAGGGCCCAATGTCACCTCAACTTAGATTCTTGAACGCTTTAGGTCAACTCCTGAGACCAAGGAAGAGTCCCTAGAACTTGGTGAACAATATTTGCAATTCCCTAGACAATACACAAACACATTTCCCAAGAAGCCTCTCGATGTAGATCAGTGCCTTATCGAGTGAAAACAATTAAGCATAATAATCCTTGAAGGAGAGGGAGGAGTGAAAGATCTTTATCACGGATCCCAAGAAATGTAACGTCAAAATGCTATTGTTGATATAAGATTGCAGCAGTGAATATATCTCAGAAAACTTGATAAAAATCAATCATAACAATGTCACCCTTAGCATATGAAGAATATATTGTGTTGTAGGGTGAGGGGGATGAGCATGAGTGAAGAAGAGGCCTCACAATAGTTCTCAAAATTGAATATTAGATCTAATATGAGCTTTATAACAGCCCTAGTGTGGTGCCTCTCAACACATTTCTTAATGAAATTCCAACACCCCAAGACTCAAAATAGGCCTAGAAACCACTTTTCTGACCTTCAAACTCGTCTGAAATGATCATTGTACCTATTGTACTTACAATAACAGATCTGCAATACAAAACCCTAGCTGGCACAAATATCAAGATATCACAAAAATCAACCACAAGATAAAAACGCTCTTCAAGATCCACCATTAATTCACCTAGGGCACATCTTTTTATGGGAGTGAAATTTCCAATTTCCAAATATTTTTTACATAATTTTTTACAATTTTTAGGGATTTTTTAATATTATATGTTTTTTGGATTTTTTTGTAATAAATGTATAGGAGAATTTTGATAAAAAAGTGTCAGAGAAGGGGTTATGACCTTAGTCAGAGAAGGGGTTATGACCTTAGTCTTTTCAACCCAGGGGCAATTAGAGATTGAGGTCAACGTCCCTACTCGATTTGGCTATTCAAGATTTACCAACTAGGGAAAGAGGATAGTAACCCAATACTAGCTCGAAGTAACCGAAAAACCTAATTAGGGAAAATGATGACCTCCAAGGCCCAACGTGGAGAGCTCTTTTAAGAGGAAGGTCTCCTCAAACAAATTGACAAGAGCTCTTTCAAGAGGAAGGTCTCTGTTATCACATATATAGTAGCCGGGCTACCATACATTATTTTTCAGATTCCAGAGCACATTTCAGCCAGTTCCTTTACTTTGAGATGATGAGATGAGCAGCTATCTATGGATCACTATCAGATTTTGGATAGCATATGTATTCCCTATGCCATGACTGAGTCTCAGGACACTCAGAGAGATGACCAATGTAGCCATTATACCATTGGTACAGAGCAGTCAGTAGTGCCCAGAGTTACAGCAGCAGTTTCAGAGGATAGATGATGGTACAAGTTGATGAGCTTTCAGGTATATGACTCAGTAGGTATATCATTGTGTTATGGTTATATTGCTTTTATACTTATTCTTATAGCATGTCTTAGCACTTAGTGTCATGATCTGGCGATCATATAGATATGTGGACCTGGTTGATCTTATTATATATATATTATTGTCCCTACTCAGACTTAGAAGTTCACTATTCATACTCATTGGTATTACCCTCCTTAGGGAGAATAGAGGTGATCATTCCACCATACCTTGGCTTGCTAGTGTCGGCTCCATCATTCATTGTCTTCATCCATCCATTACCTACCTTTTAGTTTATCACCCTGACTTACTACTTGACTAGTGACATGGAGGATCTTTTCCCCACTGTAGCCTCTGTATTAGATGAGCTTCCCTGTTTATTGTGTCTCGGCTCTGAGTTGGTGACAAAACTTGCCTATGGCGAGTTGGAGTTCCTTGTAAATTCCCCCTAGTCACTAAAGTTGTGTTGGCTAAACCTAAAACTTTTAGTGCTGCCATGAATACAAAATCTGGAAAAATGAAATGCTATATCTTGTATGAAAAGCCCATTCATGCAATGTGTTTCTAAACACACATGAATGAGAGGCATGCCAAATGAACATGGCAATGAAAATAAAATGTTATATCTTTTGGAAAATAAATACCTAGGTAAACAAGCTGTCCATGACACACCTAGAAGTGCTCAGGTAAACAAGTGCCTTAAAAACACACCTGCAGCAGAAAGCCTAAAGAAAAAATGTAAATCTATGCAATGTGTTTGTAAACACACATAGATCAAGGCTATGGAAACTTCAGGCCCAAAAAAGCAATGGAACTTAAATGCTATATCTAAACAATTGCTGGCCTTATTTGTATTATGGATTGTGCGCATCTGTGAAGGTGAATAAACCTTCTTTAAACAACTCATCCATTTGTGAGACACCGCCATTCCCTGTGTTATTGCTCATTCAGTATATACTATGGTGTATTCCCTTTCCCTTGCCAAAGTGTCACAAAGTCAAGACAGTTAAGTCATCCCTTAGCCTAGCCAGTTAATTTAAGCCTTCACCCTTCACTAGCAAATTGATCACAACTATGAAGTGAGTATGATCCTGAAAGTCTAGTTTGAGTAATAATAATAATTAACGACACTATATATTTGGATTTAGATCGCCAGTCATGATTTCTCTGTGTTATATTTGTTATTTGAATAAGTTGTAGAGCATATATTAACCTTGACACTTTGCAGCAGCTATTGATGATGATCTGAGTTATATTTGGTCTTGGTTAGACTTAGTTTGACCATGGAGGACCATGGGACATGAGATGTTGGACCTTATGATGATATGGATAGATGATATATGGTCTATGTATACATACATGATGACTCTATGTAGCAGCTACAGGGTTATGATGATGATTCTGGGGTTACAGCAGTGTTTGTATATGTACAGCGCATTATTATTGGCCTTGATCCGGTATATTAGATATTTATTTTGATCATGCAGAGATTCATATGGTGTATGAGTACACATCTTGGATGGATTTGGACCTTCTGAGTCCAATGGGACAGTTTGTTTTCAGTTCCGGGCACTTACAGTGATGATTTAGCCTCAGTAGGCTGTCCTAGTGCAGTTTTGGCCTGTCGGAGGCCCTGTCGGAGCAGATGTGATTTTTATCCGGTTGACCTAGGGCGCTGATGATGGAGGGGGTGGTCCAACCACTTGTTTTTACCATATTACCCCCTTCCGGACACATTGGTGCCCTCACCTTGACAGCGCCAGCACTCCAGGAGGCTGTTTGGGGCAGTTTCACGCTTCCCGAGGCATTTCAGGATTGGTAGAAATGGCTATTGAGGAAATCGATTTGGGCTACTGAGGCAAATTTATGGCATGGGATGATCAGTGATGATAGATCAAGACCTTCCACACCTTCTCCAGCAGTTTCAGCTTCATCGGGGCCCGCATCCATCACTTATGGCACTTTCTGTGGATTTTTTGAGGTCTTTTGAGGACCACGACTTCACTATGGATGCACGATTTGGTACATTCATGATTATTTTTTGGTTATTGTGCTATGGGTATTGACCAAGGAGGGATAAAATTACCCCTTGGACCCACCATAAGCCTCTTATGATATTTTATCATCATGATTTGGTGGGATTCCCCTCTTATAGGGCGATTTTGTCCACTTACATTATATTTTATTAGTGATCCATGTATTTTATTGTTGAGCTCATCTCAACCATTGATTAGACATTGGTATCTTTTAATCTTAGCCACTCATTCAAAAAGTGGTTAGGATTATGCTCTCTCCCCATCCTATTTAAGGAGGGAGCCTCTCATTGTAAAATTCATCTAGAGATTTTTGGCTCTTGGCTCTTGGAATAAAATTTCTATCTTTTGGAGTACATGCTTGGATTGGAGTGGATGTTGGTTGTTTCGATTGTAAATGCTATTGTCCATTGCACTGGAGGATCTATTGTAGCTATCTTGCAGGTGAAGAGGACGATTTTGACAAGTGCGAATTGGTGGGGAGGCTTGCCCTTCAAGCTTGGAAGAAGTCGTTTTGGGTTTGACAGGGAGTAGTTTTGCCTTTGTGTCAACTATTCTATGTTTCTCTCTCTCTTGCTTGTATCTACCTTCAATTTGTTAAACTGATTGATGCTTTGCTCCTTGGCTTGACAGGTTAGAAGGAATTACATGTGGCTTGGAAAAATCGATTTGGCAAGAGGGCTTCAACAATTCTCTATTTGATCTTTGGCAAAGTAATCCTCGTCTCAACTAGCATTCATCTCTTCATCCAGGTATGTTCCAAGAGGTATGATCTTCTCTTCCATGAATCTTCCATAATTTCTAGATCACAAAAACCCTAATCAAATTAAAACCCTTGTTTTTGGTATTTTTCAGATCCACTTAGATCTAGCCTTGCAATTGAAAAGATATTAAAAACCCACCTCTATAGGATCCACCCCTAGTTGGATCTATAGTTTGGTGGTGATTGGGTAAAAATTGACACACTTTTCAATGCAAAAATCCCTCTTGAACCTAAATCGATTTTCCTAAGAGAAGCTTGTTGGGTTAGATCTAGCACATGGGTAGGTGAGATCTCACTTGATTTGCATTCTAGACACTTGATAACCTAAACCCATATCCCTACTTTGGTGAAAACTACCTTGTGGACATCTCTCCATGTTTTAAGGGGTTGAAACCCCCTTTTGATCTTCTTGGTACCTTAAAACTTAGATCTACTAAGATCTAGCCATTTGATTCACTTGAAATTTTGAAGATACATAGATCAGGGTACAAGCCACTTGGATCTACAGTTTGGTGGCCATTGGACTTGATTTGGTCCACCAAACCCATCTTTTTCCCTTCCTTGAGCAAGTCGCACCCCCTTGAAGTTTTGAGTTGGTCCACTTCTAGGAAGTGGGTGTTTGAGATTGTCGTGGATTTGGAATGCCCATGCCTTGAAACCTAGGTCTATACTGTCTGTTTGTCAAGATCCGCCTTGGGGATTGCATTCCTTGTTTTAAGGGATTGTGGTCCACTTTTGGTTATCACTTAAAAACCTAGATCTAGTAAGATCCAACCATTGGATCTCATTCAACCCACTTGACTTGGCTTCTAGGTGTCCCGATCTACACTTTGACATACTTTTCGACCCCATAAGCCCATCCAACAAGGCACTAGTCCTTCTCCAAGCAAGGCGCACTCCTTGGGATTTGTGTCAAACCCTAGATCTAGTACATGGGTACTCCTAGAACCAACTCAAACTCCTAGATCTAGCCTATACCTAACCTATAGTACCAACCTCACACCTAACTTCACCTTGTGGGTCCACCTAGAACCATTTCAGACTTCCCAAGAAAACAAGACCCACTTGTGTAAACACATGGTACTATACCTAGTAATCATACCTCATCATGCGGCCTAAACCATACATAGGTTGAAACACTACTATCCATTACACCACCTTCAACCATTCTTTAACTCTTAGGTCCACTTAGCCTTGCATTGGTTTCCGTAGCTCATCATTTACCTACCCTTAGAAACCTTTGTTTGGGTCCAATCGACTGTGATTGGGGTATAGGGTCTCCCCCTTGGTCTAGTTACACCTTGACCTAAACGAAGAGTGCCTCGGTTGACGTGACTCCCACATTGCATTGGGAACCGTGGCATCTCTCAGGTCACCTCTTTAGTTGCCTATCTCCTCTATCGTCCCGGATGGGATACCTCTAGGGGCAACTACAAGTTGTGTGATAACAGTCTCCTCAAACAAAATTGACAAGATGCCGATAAAAAACCCTAATTTACCTTGCCCAAGGTGCAAAAGCAACACCAAACAAGAAAATGGAGAGATATTACCAACATCAACCAAAAACGAGAGCAAGAGATACTTGTTAGGTCCTTCCTTAGCCACGAGTTATTACAACCATTCTTAGGATCAACCTTGCAAGACGGTAGAAACCCTAGAAAATTCACCATTCATCACATGCCAAAGAGAGAGGTGTGCATCACTCAAAAGCTCCAATATACCAAGAGGAAAACAAAAAGATACATAATTTGAACCCTTGTCCATGTTTTACAAATTAGGTGAGGTTGTCTTATTTATATGAGACAACGATCAACCTTTTACAAATTCAAGCCTACAATTTAATGACAAATTATAAAATTTTAGGTTTGTGCATCCACAACCTAGGGACTAAACCACATAATGGCATAAAATAATAATAAAAATGTGCAACTAGGCTCTACCAAGTTCAAAGTGAGCCAAAAGGACATCATGCTCCAACTAACCCCAACAGATGCTTTTCCCTCAACGTCCTCCTTTTTTAACCATGTAGGCTTATTCTTTAAAGGAATGACGTCATGGGTTTGGAGATGAGGAGGAGGGGTTTTGCGTCACAATAGTCGGTCCAAGTGGGAAAAATAAGATGTGCTAAGATGAGTATGACGACCCTTACACATGCAATCACCTCTACAAAGAAAAATATGAGTGTGGCCATGTGTCCCATTGATTTCTAATGGAAAAGTAGTTTCAATCACCATAGCCATACATCCAAACCCAGATACAAGAATTTCTCACAAGAATCAGATTTTATTCCAATAGCCAAGTGCCAAAAGTCCCTTTACAATGAGGGGGGGTCTCTTCCTTAAATAGGAATGAGAGAGACCAAAACCCTAACTACCTTTTGAATGAGTGGTTGAGATTAAAAGATACATCAATGATGATCAACGGCTAAGATGAGCCCGAATACAATATGCATGGATCACTCAAAATACAGGGGGCGCACTCACTAAGATGCCCTATAGGGACGCAACACATGACAAGTGACTAGAACACATGACATAAGCACATGATGGGGCTAGGAGGTGTAACATGTCCTTCTCTGGCATGACCCCATGGCACAATAACATATAATAACTCAAGATAATATCCCAATGTGACCATCTGACCAAATCATGCCCCCTCAATGACATAATAAAAATGCCCAAAATAATAGCCTGGAGTGTATGTGGACCCCACTGAATGCTGCAAGCTGTGCCGGAGGGTGTGGGATGCACCACAAAAATCCTCTTAACAAACCTCATGCCAATTCCTTGCCTCATTTTCCCAAATCAATTTCCTCAGTGACCTGTTATCACACAACTTGTAGTTGTCCCTAAAGGTATCCCATCCAGGATGGTAGAGAAGATAGACAACTAAAGAGGTGACCCAAGAGATGTCACGGTTCCTGATGCAAGCTGGGAGTCACGAAAATCGAGGCACTCTTCGCTATAGACCTAGACAGATCAAGATCAAGGGGGAGACCCTATGGCAAATCAAAGAAGATTTAGCCAAAGCAAAGGTTCCTAGGGAGATGTGTAAATTGGGTTACGGAAACCAATGCAAGCTTAAGTGAGCCCAAGAGTTTAAGTATGGTTGAAGAGGCTTAAGATATGAGAAATGTTTCAACCAATGAATGAGTTAGGCCACCTAGAGAGATCAAAGAGATAGATCTAGTACCAAGAAATACACAAGTGGGGCCCACTTCCTTGAAATGTGGAAATGGCCCAAATGGGACCCACAAGGTGAAGTTAGGGGTCATGTGGCACTAAGGGGTGTTTGATGAAGTGGATCTATGGATCCGAGGTAGATTAGGCAACACCACTAGTTCAAAATGTACGTGATGGGGATTGGATCATCCCGGAACCACTAGTTCAAAATGTATGTGATGGGGATTGCATCATTCCGGAACCACTAGTTCAAAATGGATGAGAGAGGATTGTATCATCCTTGGACTTCAGTCCTAAACTGATCCGCAGACAGATGTCTTCGAGAGTGAGAGGATTGTATCATCCCTGGACTTCAGTCCTAAACTGATCCGCAGACAGATGTCTCCGAGAGTGAGAGGATTGTATCATCCCTGGACTTCAGTCCTAAACTGATCCGCAGACAGATGTCTCCGAGAGTGAGAGGATTGTATCATCCCTGGACTTCAGTCCTAAACTGATCCGCAGACACATATCTCCGAGAGTGAGAGGATTGTATCATCCCTGGACTTCAGTCCTAAACTGATCCGCAGACAGATGTCTCCGAGAGTGAGAGGATTGTATCATCCCTAGACTTCAGTCCTAAACTGATCCGCAGATAGATGTCTCCGAGAGTGAGAGGATTGTATCATCCCTGGACTTCAGTCCTAAACTGATCCGCAGACACATGTCTCCGAGAGTGAGGATTGTATCATCCCTGCACTTCAGTCCTAAACTGATCCGCAGACAGATGTCTCCGAGAGTGAGAGGATTGTATCATCCCTGGACTTCAGTCCTAAAACAGATCCGCAGACAGATGTCTCCAAGAGTGGTCCTTAGACTTTGTCTAAGTTGACAAGTGGACTGCATCATCCCTGACATGATATGGTGTCTTAAATAGATCATGTGTGTTGCAGGGTATGCTTCTATTGTGTTGTTTATCGAGAGGATCCAGTTGATGTTATTATGCTGTTGATCGAGAGGATCCAGTTGATGCTATTGTGCTGTTGATCGAGAGGATCTAGTTGATGACGATGATGCTGATCGTGTGATGGCGATGATCCTGATTGTGTGATGACGATGTTGATGATCGTGTGATGATGATGCTGATGATCGTGTGATGACGATGTTGATGATCATGTGATGATGATGACGATGATCGTGTGATGACAATGCTGTTGATCGTGAGGATCCAGATGTTGATGTTGCTGTAGCTATTCAAGTGCTGCAGAAGATGAAGATTCAGTACTGAAGATATTGATGTTCCGGTATTGAAGATGTTCCAGTAATTGCTTGAGTTACTGATGATGAATAAAGAAAGCTTCCAATGATTTATAGATGTCTCATGTATGATGTAGTTGATGACTCCTTGCTCCTGCATATGTTGTTATAATATCCTTCTCGTTAAGGGGGAGTGTTGAAATATTGTAACTTCTAAGAATATTATATTTGTACTTTATTATTCCGAAGATGTTTCATTCCTCCGTGGAGAATGTGGTAACTTGGGTTATTAGACTTCCCTAGTGGGGGTCGGCCCTGTATAAGTCATGTGGGTTAAAGGGGTTACTAGACCACCCTAGTGGGGTCAGCCCTACCACATTATGTTAAGTGATTAAGTTGGGGCCGACCTAGTAAATGTAAAATGCAAGTCGGAGTTGTGTATAAATAGAGGAGGTGTGTTCCTCATTTAACACACATTGCACTCACTTGTGATTGGCGCATAGGTGAGGGAGAGATTTGCTATGGAGGAGAAGGAGCTCATGGTTGAGGTTTGCATCTTTGTATTTGCTGGTCATCTATATTGAGGAAGCTTTGCTGGGTTTTCTACCCCATGAGTGTTTCCCGGGATAAATCTGTGTCTCTTGTGTTTATGCTGTGCTTGTTGTTTCTCAGATGAATGTTATGCAGAATAGGTTGATTTCCATTGAAATATCTTGTTATCACACAACTTGTAGTTGTCCCTAATGGTATCCCATCCAGGATGGTAGAGGAGATGGACAACTAAAGAGGTGACCCAAGAGATGCCTCGGTTCCCAATGCAAGCTGGGAGTCACGACAACCGAGGCACTCTTCACTTTAGATCAAGATGAAACAAGAACTAGGGGGAGACCCTACAACCAATCAAAGGTGATTGGACCAAGACAAAGGTTTCTAGGGAAATGCGAAAGATGAGTTACGGAAACCAATGCCAGGTTAGGTGGACCTAGAGGTTTAAGTATGGTTGAAAGAGGCTTAAGGAATGACTAGTGTTTCAACCAATGAGTGGTTTAGGCCACATAATGAAATTAGATAACAAGATCTAGTACCATAAAAGGCACATGTGGGACCCACTTCCTTGAGATATGGGAATGGTTCAAATGGGACCCACAAGGTGAAGCTAAGGGTGAAAATGGTACCAAGGGGTATGCAAAGACTAGATCTATGGATCTAAGATGAAATTAGGGATACCCACATATGGGATCTAGCACTTGACACAAATCCCAAGGAGTGCGAATTGTCCAAGGTGGACCAGTGCCTTGAAATGGATGGGCAAATGGAGTCAAAAGTATATCAAATTGTAGATCGGGACACCTAGGATGCAAATCAAGTGGGCTACTTAAGATATGATGGTTGGATCTTACTAGATCTAATGTTTCACTATGTGACCCAAGTGGACAACAATCCCCAAAATGAGGAATGATACCCCCAAGGCAGACCTCCACAAAGTGAGACACTAGATGTAGGTTTTAAAATATGCTCTTTCCAAATCCAATGGGATCTCAACCACCCATGTCCTACAAGTGGGAAAACTCAAACCCCCAAGAAGTGCGACTTTGCCCAAGGAGGGCTAAAAGCATGGAAAAGTGTGTCAAATCAAGTCCAAAGGCCACCAAAGTTTAGATCCAAGTTGTTTAGGGAAGTATCAATGTGGATCTTGAAAATCAAGGGGATCCAATGGCTAGATCTCCATAGATCTGAGATTGAAAGTGCATGACCAAATTGACCCAAGTGGGGCACAACCCTCAAAATGAGGAATGGGGCCCACAAGGCAAAAATCAGTGGGGTGAAGCACTAGGGGTAGGTTATCAAGTATGGGGATCATAAATCAAGTGGGATCTCACCTACCCATGTGTTGGATCTAACCCAATTAGCTTTTCCCAAGGGGTGCGATTTGCTTCAAGAGGGCTACTTTGCCTTGGAAAGTGTGTCAAATGGAACCCAATCACCACCAAACTATAGATCCGAATTGCCGTGGATACTATAGAGGTGGGTTTTCAAAATATTTTCAAAAGCCAAGCTAGATCCAAGTAGAGCTAAGAAAAACAAAAATGAAGGTTTTGAATTTTAAGGGTTTGTGACCAATGAAGAAGAATGGATGGATCTAGGCACATACCTTGTAGAACTTACCTCAATTCCTTATGGCCACCTTGCAAATTGATAGCATTCTCCTATGTGTATATTCAAAAGTGAGATCCAAGAGCTCCAAGCAAAACGTCCTCCTCCAAGATGCCAAATTGTCCTCCTCCTACAAGACAAGATCAAGTGAAACAAGCCAAGTAAGATGATTATGAAAATGATGGAAAGATGTAATAGAAAGCATCAACTATGTCACAAAGATACAATAATGATACTCCCTGTCACCAAGATCAACCCAAGAGAAAATATGTGGATCCCTCCAACAATAATCCTCTTCAAATCGTCCTCCTCTCCACCAATTCGGCCTCCCTGCAAGAAAACAAGATGTAGCTCCAAAATCCACAATGATACATAGAAGAGATACTGTATACTCAAGATGCAAGAGAATCCACAAGACAAGAGAAATATGCTCCACAAAGAAGTGTTCTATTCCAATATTCCAGAGCTCCAAAGGTGAGCTATACAATAGGGGGTCTCCTCCTTATATATGATAATAAAGACCAAAACCCTAGATCTCAAAACCACTTTACAACAAAATGAGTGGTTGAGATTAAAAGATCTCAATATATAATCAATGGCTAATAATGAACCATAACAATATATCACATGGATCACTCAAAAGGTGATGACGTCATAGCTAAATGGTACAAAGTGAGGGTGACGTCATCCTCTAAAGGGGGCAAAATACAATGGGCCCACCTCATATGACTAAGACATGACTCATGAAGCACATGGTGGGGCTAGGAGGCATCAATCCTTGCTAGCTCATCCCCATGGCACAATAAAATAATATAATATGTCCAAAATAAATACAAATGATCAAATCTGTCCTCAAAATCTGTGATAGGTATGCAGTAAAAGGCCTCCTATGGCCTCTGTGGACCCACCCAAGTGATGAAAAATGGCTGGAAGATAGTGGGTTCACCCTGGAAGACCTCTGTGAAAACCAGGTGCCAAATCCTTGCCTCAATTTCCCAAATCGAATTCTTCAGTGACCCTTTTATCCCATTTATGGACTGCCTCGGTAACTATGAAAGCGCTGAAACTGCCTCTTAGGGCACCTGCGCTGTCAAACTGAGCCCACCAGGCTCTTCGAAAGGGGGGGTAAATGGTAATATCAAGTGGCTGGACCACCCCCTCCTCATACAACGCCCTAGGTGAACTGGCCTCTCATGGCCCATGCTGCTCAGGTTGGGAAATCAACCCCAAATCTGGTCAACAAGTGGAAAACTGCATCTATCACTGTCAGAAGTGCCCAGAACTGAAAGATAAGTGTCTCATTGGATCCAGAAGACCCAAATATACTAAGAATGTGTACTCATACACCATGGGTTGCCCTGATGGGTTAACTGTAGGGTCCACCATATATGGACAATGCATAATCTGATTATCTGAAGTAATAATAAAACTTGCTGAACTGCATCAATCATCATATGAATCATATGTCCATCATATGGAATCATCATCAAAAGTATGTGGGACCATCCATCATCATCAATAGGTATATATGGCCCACATCATCATGGATCACAATAAATGACCATAGTCAAACTGGGTTTGACTAGGTCAATATACAACCAAGGATAAATCATCTCAATAGACTAAGACATGTTCCTCTAAGCATACTCACAGCTTAACTTAAAGTATAGCATTCACTAAGTGGCATTAATCTTGTTAACATATTCCGTTTTTATTTATAATTACTTGCACAATAGCTTAAATGACAAACTCACCCATTGGACATGGTCTAACTGCTAGCTAAGGATGAAGGCTAGGAACAAGGTTGGGCAAAGGGGGTGGCTTGTCTAAACTCAACTAAAAGACACTTTGGACTGGGAGAAAGGGGGAGCTACAAACTCTATGCTGGACAAGATAGACATGGGGGATGGTTGTGCCTCGCAAATGGGTAAGTTGTTTAGAGAGTGCTTATTCAACTTAGGCATCATGTCTACATCAAGCTGATCCAATTTCATTAGGATCATTCAATTTCATTTCATGGCCTACATAACCTTTCGGATCTCAGGTGTGCTGATAAGCACAACTAATCGCAGCTTGCATCCAGGGCATGTTTATACATATATAAGGTCAGCTTGGTAATGGTTTAATTAGGAAATTTCAAATTGTGATAAAAGTGTAATCCGGAAGCGCAATTTGGCGTAGGGATGCTCGTTTTCACGCTTAGAGTGTCTTCTTTACCCTGGGACCTTGTCTTCCTATGTTTCGGGTGATTAAATTATCACTTGGAGCATTTTTTCTTATCAAGCCTATAGAATAGCATTTAAATGCTAAATGGTGCGACAAATTGCACCAATATAAAAAATATATATATAATTGAAAAAGCAATTAGCATGTGCCAAATTGAGTTGGCACCTTATCCAATATGGAGGGTGAATATATCCCTCAATAAAAGCGTCACCTTTGATTGGATTTGGAAGTCAAGATTGGATTTTCTAAATGCACCCTCTCCAAGCTTGGGCGTCATCCTCACGAGGCATCTTGTGATTGGTTTGTGATAACTCCAAAGTGGGGGCGCCTACCTCATTGTGAGGTGGCACAACCCCATTGTTGTGGCTTCTAATCGAACCTCAATCAAATCCAAGCATTAAACGTTAACTCTCCCATCAAGCAATTGCGCCCTCTCTTGGATTAGCGTCACCCTTTGATTCGATTTGGAAGTCAAGATTGGATTTTCTAAATGCGCCCTCTCCAAGCTTGGGCGTCATCCTCACGAGGCATCTTGTGATTGGTTTGTGATAACTCCAAAGTGGGGGCGCCTACCTCATTGTGAGGTGGCACAATCCCATTGCTGTGGCTTCTAATCGAACCTCAATCAAATCCAAGCATTAAACGTTAACTCTCCCATCAAGCAATTGCGCCCTCTCTTGGATTAGCACCCCCCCTCTTGCTTGATTCTCTATAAAAGCGAGTCTCTTCTCCATTCCTTGAAATGAGAAGGTGGAACCTCTGCTAGTTTGGCTTTGTAATTGTTGTGAAGTTTTCTACTAATGAGAATAAAGGCTTTGGAGGCTAGCTGATGTATGGATCCTCATATGTGTGGATGTTATGTCTTCTTTCGAGCTTGAGGTAACCTGTATTTTGGTCATTTGCATTTGATTGTTGGTTTATATCTGGCCTTTGAAAAGGAAGTATTTCCTAGTAGGGTAGAATGATAGATTGATCTATTATTTCTTCTATTAGATTACAATAGATATATTATACTAGTGTTACGATGGTACTGTTATCACACCATAGTAGTTGGGCTACTATTATTGTTGAGCAGATATCTGCACTTTCTAGAGCTTAGTTTTTACAGATATCAGTCATGATGAGCAGAGTTATTTGAGATCACTCACAGATCAAAGAAGTATATATATATATATATATAGCAGACATTGAGTAGACCTTGTGCCAAGGCTAAGCCTTGAGAGCTTAGATTGGATGACCAATGTGACATTTTGTTTCATACAGTTTCAGTTCAGTGCCTAGAGCTTCAGATGTTATTATTGCAGCAGTGTTTTCAGTTGGTTATGGATGATGATTATTGACATGATATGATGTGACCTACGGACTTGTGATTGTTATCATGGATTATTATCTTGTTGTTTTAGTCATCTTCATAGCATTGACTTGGTATATGACTCATGATGTGGAAGCACTATCTAAATAAATAAAATGAAATATCTTGGTTGTTATAAAATATAAAATTGGATGTATTTCTTGCACTCTAAGGTTTTCTGACAATATTCGTTGGTTTCATTACCCTCCTGTGAGCATGGACATGGTTTTTCATGACATATTTGTTTGCTAGCCTAGGCACCACATACACTTGACTCCATCCATCCATGACTTTCCTTGTTTTGGTCGTCAACTTGACTTGCCCTCTTAACTGCTTGATGTGGAGGACTTCCTCATTTCTACCTCCTTGTTGGACCGCATCCACGTTTGTTTTGTGTCTCGGATCTGAGTTGGTGACAAAACTTGCCTTTGGTGAGTTGGACTTTATGCCTAGATCACTCTAGTCGGTTGCCCTGTTGTTTGGCTTAGCGCGGAATTCCCTCTAGTCACATGAGTTGTTGTTGGCTAAAACTGAAAGCACATGTACTACTTATATTGGAAATCTATTATGAAAGCCTGTGAACTTAAAATTCGAGAATGTGTCTTTCAACACACGTGAATAAAGGCTAAAGCCAATGAACTGCTAAAATACCCCACGAAGGGTATAGAAAGGTCTAAAAAGCAAAGGTTAAACAAATGCTATATCTAAATATTGCTGACCTCATAAACGGAAATATGCCCCGGATGCAAGCTGTGATTAGTTGTGCTTCTTAGCGCATGTGAAATCCCAAAGGGGTCGTATAGGCCAAAAAGACCATGGAAATGAAACGAATGATCCTAATGAAACTGAATCAATTTGATGTAGACATGATGCCTAAGTTGAATAAGCACTTTCTAAACAATTTACCCATTTGTGAGGCACTGCCCTTCCCTTTGTTATTTTGTCTAGCACAGAGTGTAGCTTCCCCTTTCCCCGTCCAAAGTGTCACTTAGTTGAGTTGGTTAAGTCATCCCTTTTGCCTAGCATTCTTCTTAGCCTTCACCCTTTGCTAGTAGTTAGGCCATGTCAGTTGAATGAGTATGTCTTTGAAGCTTTTGTGCAAATAAATTATAAATAACAATGAAATATATATGTATTAATTGCCACTGAATGATGTTTATACTTTAAGTTAAGCTGTGAATATGATTAAAGGGACATGTCTTAGTCTTATGTTATAATCTAGTCTTTGGTTGCATTTTGACCTAGTCAAACATAGTTTGACCCTGGTCATTCTTGGGATCCGTGATGAGACGGGACCACTTGTGCTTGGATGTTGATCTATGGTCCCACATACACCTTTTGATGATTCCAAATGTTGGACATATGCTTCAGATGATGATTGATGCAGTTGGTTAGTTTTATTATTATTTCCAGATCATCATATTTTACACTATCTGGGTATGGTGGACCCTACAGATGACCCCACAAGTTATCACATGGTGTATGAGTACTCATCTCTAGTGTATTTGGGTCCTTTGGTTCCAATGAGACACTTATATTTCAGTTCTAGGCACTCCTGGGCATGAAAGCAACAGCTATCCACCTGTTGACCAGTTTGGGCATGTTGATCCAGCCTGTCTAGCAGAGGCATTGGAGGCCAGTTATTGCCTATGGCGCTACAGAGGAAGGAAGTGGTCCAGCCACTTGTTTTTACCATTATACCCCCCTTCTGGACAGCCTAGTACACTCAGTTTGACAACGCAGGCACTCTGGATGGCATTTTGGGGCACTTTCAGGGTTTTCAGGAGGATAAAAAAATGGAATAAAAAGGTCACCGAGGAATTCGATTTGAGCAATTGAGGAAAGGTTTTGGCACTTGGTCTGCTCTGAGTTCATCCATGGTGAACCCCCCATCTTCCAGATTAGTTGGCATCAGTCAGTGGGGTCCATAGTGGCTACAGGAGGTCTTTTACTGCATGTCTCTCTCAGATGTTGGAGACAGGATTTGATCATTTGTGTTATTTGGACATGTCATAGACTTATATTTTATATTATTGTGCCATGGGGACATGCTAGGGAAGGAGATTAATGCCTCCTAGCCCCACCATGAGCTTTTAGTGACTTTTCTTTGTCTTATTGTGTGGCACATGTGTTATTAGCCACCCCTCATGTATGAAGCCACCCTCATTGAGTCTTTTCTAGCTATGATGTCATCACTTAGTGAGTGATCCATGTGATATATTATATTGGCTCATATTAGCCGTTGATTAGATTGTTATATCTTTTGATCTCAACCACTAGTTTCAAAAAGTGGTTTTTTGGTTTAGGGTTTTGGTTTTTATTATCCTATAAAAGGAGGAGACCTCCCTATTGTAAAAACTATCTAGATATTTTTGGCTCTTAGCTATTGGAATAAAAATACTTTCTTGGGCATCTTGGGTCTTGGAGTTGGAATGCTTGTGGTGATTGTAAATGCTTCTTCCTTTGCACTGACAGATATTGGTGGCCATCTTGGATTTTATCTTCAATAACATTCTTTTGCAGGCAAAGAAGACGTCTTGGGGGAATTCGCATTTGGTGGGGAGGTCTACCCTGCTTGCTTCAATAAGTTGTTTTGGGTTACAGGGAGTTGTTTTGTCTTTGTACCAATAATTTCATGTCATTCATCTCTTTTATTTGCATCTACTTCCATTGTTGTCAATTGATTGATTTGTGTGTCCTTGATTGACAGGAATAGGGAGGTCGATTTGGGTGAAGGAGGAAAAACGTTAACAAGAAGGGCTTCATCAAATTAGACCAATGGTGAGTTAGATCTATGGAAATTAAGTGGACCCAAGAGTTTAAGGTATGGTTGAAGAGGATTAGGAAGTGACAAATGGTTCAACCAATAGATGATAAGGGCCACTTATGAACTTTAGTCAATAGATCTAGATAGATCTAGTACCATGAAAAATACCCAAGTGGGCCCACTCCTTAAAAAGTGGAAAATGTTCCAAATGATCCCACAAAGTCAAGTTTGAAGTGAAATGATACTAAGGGGCATGCAATGACGTAGATCTATGGATCTAATATGAAAGAGGCAATACCCACATATGGGATTTAGCAAAAGATCATCTACCCAAGGAGTGCGATTTACCCAAGGGAGACTAGTGCTTTAATCTGAGGGGGCAAATGGAGTCCAAATTCCACCAAAATGTAGATGGGGATAGTTAAGACAAATATCAAGGTGGGTTTAAATTATCAAGTCCAAATGCTTGCTAGATCTCCATAGATTTAAGATTGAAAATGCATCACCCAATGACCCAAGTGGGGCTCAAACCTCAAAATGAGGAATGGGGCCCACAAGGAAAAAATTGAAGAGGTGAAGCAATAGGGGTAGGTTATCAAGGTTGATCTATCCAAATCAAGTGGGATCTCACCTACCCATGTATTAGAACCTAACAAACTAGCCTCTTCAAGGGAATGCGAATTGCCTTGAAGAGGCTAATGTGCCTTGGGAAACGGATCAAATGGAGGCCAATCACCACCAAACTATAGATCCAAATTGCTGTGGATGCTATAGAGGTGGATCTTTAAAATTATCCCCAAAGGCTTGCTAGATCCAAGTAGATTTAAAAAAAATTAAAATGAAGCCCTTCTTGCCAACGTTTTGCCTCCTTCAACCAAATCGGCTTCCCTATTCCTATCAATCAAGGACACAAAGATCAATCAATTGACAACAATGGAAGTAGATGTAAATAAAAGAGATGAATAACATGAAATTGTTGGTGCAAAGACAAAACTACTCCCTGTAACCCAAAACGACTTGTTGCAACGAGCAGGGTAGGCCTCCCCACCAATGCGAATTGCCCCAAGACGTCTTCTTTGCCTGCAAAAAGTGTTAGTTGAAGATAAAATCCAAGATGGCCACCAATCTCTGTCAGTGCAGAGGAAAAAGCATTTACAATCACCACAAGCATTCCAACTCCAAGATCCAAGATGCCTGTTATCACACAACTTGTAGTTGCCCCTGGTGGTATCCCATCCGGGACGGTAGAGGAGACAGGCAACTAAAGAGGTGACCCAAGAGATGCCACGGTTCCCAAGGCAAGGTGGGAGTCACGTCAACCGAGGCACTCTTCGCTTTAGGTCAAGGTGTAACAAGACCTAGGGGGAGACCCTGTAACCAATCACAGTTGATTGGACCTAAACAAAGGTTTCTAAGGATGAGTAAATGATGAGTTACGGAAACCAATGCAAGGCTAAGTGGACCTAGGAGTTGAGGTATGGTTGAAGGTGGTGTAAGAGATTGTTAGTGTTTCAACCTACGTATGGTTTAGGCCACATGATTGGGTATGATGACAAGGTGTAATACCATATGTTTACACAAGTGGGTCTTATTTTCTTGGGATGTGTGAAATGCCTTTAAGTGGGCCCACAAGGTGAAGTTAGGGATGAAATTGGTACTAGATGTTATGTTATTAGTAGATCTATAGATCTAAGTTGATTTTAAGAGTACCCATGTACTAGATCTAGGGTTTGACACAAATCCCAAGGAGTGCGACTTGCTTTGAGGAGGACTAGTGCTTTGTTGGATGGGCTAATGGGGTCAAAAGATATGTCAAAGTGTAGATCGGGACACCTAGAAGCCAAGTCAAGTGGGCTAAATGAGATCTAATGGTTGGATCTTGCTAGATCTAGGTTTTCAAGAAATGACCCTAAGTGGACCACAATCCCTTGAAACAAGGAATGCTACCCCTAAGGCAGATCATCACAAAATGATACTCTAGACCTAGGTTTCAAGGTATGGCCGTTCCAAATACATAAAAATCTCAACCACCCACTTCCTCAAAGTGGGCAAACTCACTCACCCAAGGGAGTGCGACTTTGCTCAAGGAGGGCTAAAAGGTGGGTTAAGTGGAGCAAATCAAGTCCAATGGCCACCAAACTATAGATCCAAGTGGTTTATGCCCCGATCTATGTGGATCCCAAAAATCAAGTCAATCCAAGGGTTAGATCTTTGTAGATCTGAGTTTTGAGGTGCCAAGAAATTCAAAAGGGGGTTTTGACCCCTTAAAACATGGAATGATGTCCACAAGGTAGAATTCACCAAAGTAACAATCTGGGGGTAGGTTATCAAGTGTCTAGATTGCAAATCAAGTGGGATCTCACCTACCCATGTGCTAGATCTAACCAAACAAGCCTCTCACTAGGAAGTGCGATTTGGGTTCAAGAGGGCTTTTTGCCTTGAAAAGTGTGTCAATTTTAGGCCAATCACCACCAAACTATAGATCCAACTAGGGGTGGATGCTATAGAGGTGGGTTTTCAATATCTTCTCAAAAGCAAGGCTAGATCTAAGTAGATCTAAGAAAAACCAAAAACAAGGGTTTTAATCAATTAGGGTTTTTTGTGATCTAAAAATTATAGATGATTCAAGGAAGAAGAAGCTCATACCTCTTGGAGCATACCTGGATGAAGAGATGAATGCTAATTGAGACGAGGATTACTTTGCCAAAGATCAAATGGAAAATTGTTGAAGCCCTCTTGCCAAATCGATTTTCCCAAGCCACATGTGATTCCCTCTAACCTGTCAAAACCAAGGAGCAAAGCATCAATCAGTTTAACATGTTGAAGGTAGATACAAGCAAGAGAGAGAGAAACATAGAATAGTTGACACAAAGGCAAAACTACTCCCTGTCAAACCAAAACGACTTCTTCCAAGCTTGAAGGGCAAGCCTCCCCACCAATTCGCACTTGTCCAAAATCGTCCTCTTAACCTGTAAATAAGATATGGCAATTATGCAAGGTAGCTACAATAGATCCTCCAGTGCAATGGACAAAAACATTTACAATCGAAACAACCAACATCCACTCCAATCCAAGCATGTACTCCAAAAGATAGAAATTTTATTCCAAGAGCCAAGAGCCAAAAATCTTTAGATCAATTTTACAATGAGAGGCTCCCTCCTTAAATAGGATGGGGAGAGAGTACAATCATAACCACTTTTTACATGAGTGGCTAAGATTAAAAGATCATAAGATCTAATCAACGGCTAACAATAAATCATAACAATATATCACATGGATCACCCAACATAATGATAGCGCCCCCACTAAATGGTACAAAAGGGGGGTGACGTCATCCACTAGAGAAGTATAGGTGCCAAAATCCACCTCATGATGACTAGGACATGACAACATAAGCACATGGTGGGGCTAGGAGGCATCAATCCTTACTAGCTCACCCCAAGGCACAATAAAATAATAAAATATGTCCAAGATAATATAAGTGACCAAAAATGTCCTCCAAATCCATGACAGTCAAGCAGTAAATGACCTCCTGTGATCAATGTGGGCATACCCACATGGTGAAAACTGACTGGAAGATAGTGATGCCACCCTGGAAGACCTCTGTGAAGACCAAATGCCAAAACCTTGCCTCAATTGCCCAAATCGATTTCCTCAGTGACCACTTTATCCCATTTTTTAACTGCCTCGGTAACTGTGAAAGTGCCAAAACTGCCTCCTAGGGCACCTGCGCTGTCCATCTGAGCCCACCAAGCTCTCCAGAAGGGGGGTAAATGGTAAAAACAAGTGGCTGGACCACCCCCTCCATCATCAGCGCCTTAGGTGAACTGGCCAATCATGGCCCCTGCTGCTCAGGCTGGGAAATCAACCCCAAATCTAGTCAACAAGTGTAAAACTGAATCAATCACTGTCAGAAGTGCTCGGAACTGAAAGATAAGTGTCTCATTAAATCCAGAAGACCCAAATCCACTAGAAATGTGTACTCATACATCATGGGTTGCCCTAATGGGCCAGCTGTAGGGTCCTCCATATATGGACAATGTATAATCTGCTGATCTGAAGTAATGAATAAACCTGCTGCACTACATCGATCATCATCTGCATCATATGTCCATCATATGATATCCTCATCAAGCATGTGGGACCATGAATCATCATCAAAAAGCATATATATATGGTCCACATCATCACGGATCCCAAGAATATACAACCAAGGATAAATCACATCAGTAGACTAAGACAATGCTTCTCTAATCATTTTCACAGCCAAGCTCAAAGTATAACATCCATTCAGTGGCATTAATTAAGTTAGCATATTCCGTTGTTATATAAAAATTACTTGCACAATAGTTCAAATGACAAACTCACCCATTGGACATGGTCAAACTGCTAGTGAAGGATGAAGGCTAGGAACAAGGTTGGGCAAAGGGGTTGACCTGTCTAACTCAACTTAAAAATACTTTGGACTGGGAGAAGGGGGAGGCTACAAACTCTGTGCTGGACAAAATAACATTGGGAATGGCTGTGCCTCACAAATGGATAAGTTGTTTAGAGAGTGCTTATTCAACTTAGGCATCATGTCTACAACAAGTTGATCCAGGTTCATTAGGATCATTCAATTTTATTCCATGGCCTTTTTGGCCTACATAACCCTTCGGATTTCAGATGTGCTGAGAAGCACAACTAGTTGCAGCTTGCATCCAGGGCATGTTTTTCCAATACATATAAGATCAGCAATTGTTTAGATATAGCTTTTAAGAATCATTGCTTTTTGGACCTTTCTTATACTCTTCGAGGAGTATTTTTAGCTGTTCATCGCTCTTGCCCTTTTTTTGTTTCCATGGGCGAATTTTTAAGTTTCCATAGGTAGAACATGAGCTTTCAGTTTTAGCCAACAACATCTCAAGTGACTAGGGGGAGTTCGAGCCAATGCCAAACATCGGGACAACCGACCAGAATGATTTAGGCCTACAATCCAACTCGCCAAAGGCAAGTTTTGTCACCAACCTAGAGCCGAGACACTGAATATACAGGGATGCGGTTCAAACACAGAGGTATAAAAATCGGGAAGTCCTCAGTATCAGAAAGTCAAATGAGATAGGTCAAGGTATAAATCCAAATAGGAAGGTCATGTATGGATGGAGTCAAGTGAATATGGAGCCTACACTAGCGGATAACTGGTGTCAAGAAAGACCATATCTATGTAAGGTGAAAACCAGTGGGTTTTGTTAAATGACCTAAATGTGCAAGCAATTGTCCATTTTATGATTTATAGTTCATTTTAACAGTTTGCCACATCAGGAATAATATACCAAGCAGATGCTGTAAACATGACTAAATCAATAAGATAATAATCCACAGTCAGTGATAACATATCCATAGATCATACAACATCATCATAATAGTCATCATGTACCATCTGAAACACTGCTGAAATACAGCTCTAAGCACAAAACTGAAACTGTATGGGATAAAAGGTCACATCGGTCATCAAATCTGAACTCTCAAGGCTCAGCCTTGACACAAGGTCTAACATAAATCTGAATAATATACTGCTCTGATCATGAGTGATCCAAAAAATACATAGCCATGCTCTGGAATAATGGAAGCTCTGGAATGTGCAGATATCTGCTGAACAAGGATAGTAGCCCTGCTACTATGATGTGATAACATCTGGCTCCAGCTGGGACAAGTGCTCCAAGGTAGAGAGCGCTTGAGAAGCTCAGAATCTCTGGTCTCGAACTGCTTTGCATCAATCTTCAATCCAGCGCTGCACCAACCTTGCTTTCAGCTTTTATTTTGCACCTGTTCCTGCTCTCACAAACACTAGAATACCTCATGGAGCATGTACGGGAAAAATAAAACTGAAACTGAAATCTAATCTAAAGCATAAACTAAAATGCGTAAAAGAAAAATATAAACTAACATGGCATATATTATTTATTCATCATTCATTATTTTTATTACTGTGCAGGAGGAAAAGAGAACTTTTTCAAGCAGGCAATCTCAACTTGCATAGGCAGCCAAAAATAGAAATGACAACTAACAATACTTAAATGTATGCAGGAGAAGAGACAAGCTTAGGAAGGAGCAAGGCTCAACTCAATAAAGAAGAAAAACAAGCAGACACTCCAAGCAGAAAAGAAAAAGGGACAATACTCATCACACAGAAAAAGAAAAATCACACAAATCCTACTGCTCAAGTGAGCTTATTTAGAAGCTACCTACTCTAAACAGGCAAGGCAAGGTACGGAAGATCAGGGATGATAATCCCTTAGCTCCCTTTGGTTGATAGGGAGTAAGATACGTTGGCCAGTCCCAGTGGTGAGAAAACACATCTCACCCATGCAGCGCTCAACAGTGAGCGGTCCAACCCAAAAGTCACCTGATCCCCTGGATCGTATATAAAATAAATCATTAGGCATTACAACCTTATCACCAATTTCGAACCTTCGATGATTTACAGATTGAGGGATGGTTTCAATAACACGTTCAGGAATAGGTTGGATATCGGAATTGCATCGAGGTTGAGGTGTAACTATGCTTGAATTCCTATTAGGAGGAATTGCATCAAATCTGGGAGATCCACCGTCTAAAGGTACAGCTACCCTACCAATCAAGACTTCTCTTACTATTCTCCTAGGAGGACTTTCTACTTGTGGGTGAATGATGTACTTTGGAGTTTCCCCCACAGTCCAAAAGTCTCTATCAACATCCTCATCCGTTTCAGTATGGGCTATGGGCGGCGGGTTTTGATTTTCAATACTTCTGCTACTACCCTCTCCAGATGGGATAGGAATGGTCATGTTTTCTAAAACTGCCAGATGGTCAGTAGGAATGGACACATGACTAGGAATCATGCTAGGCATACTTTGAGCTCTCATACCCAAAGATGTTGGTGAAGAATAAAGTGCATATGTGGAGTCCATATTCTCTTCACCAGTAGGTAATTCACTAGGCAAAAGGAAACTAGGGTAAGGTGGAAGCAAACGTGGCTCAGCGGGTTCTTCCTGAAAAATCGCTAAATTATTCAAATAAGAATCCTCCCCAGGACAAATGGGACAAATGATCAGGGACATCAGAGAAGTGATAACTAACTGGTTCTTCATTATTCCCTTCAGATGAGGGAAGGTGTGTTCCTTCATTGTTATTTGCCCAAGGAGTGATGTGAGGTAAGCCTTGTCTTCCTCTTTCCGTGTTAAGGTTAACTAGGAAAAGCCACTCATGTACTATCCTAGGTATATACTCACCCCTTCTAATTCGATCAAAGTTATCCTCAGAAGTGTTTAGCTGGATAGTGGGCTCGGGTTGTTCAATGTGTGGCCCTACACTACTAGGTTGGTTCGAAGTCCTAAGCTCTTCTGACACTTCATCCCGAAGGGACTCAAGGTTAACAGCAATAGCTCTTTCCCTTTTTGGACTAGGATTATCATCATGGCCACCCATGACCATAAAGATACCTTCAGGTAATAACTCACCCTCACCAAAAGTGTTCCTCACACCATCCTCATAATTCTCAAGATGTCCATCATAAAATGGCTCCCGGTACACCCTAGCCAAAGACCCGTCAGAGTTGGGAATAGTAGCATATGATAAATCCATCTGAAGATGTCCCCCTAGCCCAGCGGACCACTTCCTACAAAGGAGCATACCATAGGCTGGAGGGAGATCTATAACTACTATATCCATTAGCATGGATATGTCAGGGCATGAAAACAGGTCAGCTCTCAAGTTTTTAATCAAACCGAAGACTTTAACTGGTTTAGAGTCAATCCCACAAACGTTCCCATACGGTCTAGTTATTTTTAATCCCATGGCTTCCATGACTTGCAAAGGCATCACATTCATGGAAGCACCAGAATCCAACATACAATTATGAAGAAGGGTATCACCAATGTGAAGTGTAAGATAAAATGGTTGGTGACCACCATTCTTCCTCTCATATAGGGCAGTCTGGATGTTAATGGGAGGGTGATCCTCTTCATCAACCATAGCACTGGGTGCTGGGTTTTGAGAAGATGAACCTTCACCACTACTTGTGGCAGTCTCAGGGATACTCTCGAAAAACTCTACCACTTGCTCCTTTATTGATGGGATTTTCATTAACTCAGTGAGTGGAATGTTATGCATAACTTTGTCCAACTCTCTCTCGATGTTGATATCAAAGTCATACTCAGGCAAAGGGAATGGCTCACTCACTGGACTGGGAAGCTCATTGCTTCTCTTTTCACTAAAAGGTATAGGCTTTTGGCTATCTTTTCTTCGTTGATAGGTTTTATGGGGAACTTGACTACTACTAACTTGCTCAGTAGCATATATGGAATGACCAGGGTTGGTTTCTTCTATGGTGTCTTCTTCATGATCTATCAAAATCCTTCCGAAGTCCTTATCAAGTTTTAAGTCATCAACCCAATTAATGTTCTTTGGAGAATCTGGAGTGTCATCACCATGGATGGCATACTCAGGATCTTCCAACTTTTGCTCTTCAGACCAGTTTATGATAGGAGGTTCGGGTGAAGCTTGGCTCACAGGGTTTCTTCTATCACCTTCATTAGGCTTCCTTTGTTGATTCCAATAAGGTTTAGGGCCATAGGGCTGCCTATATCTATCCCCCTCTTTGCTCTTAGCTAGATCCCTAGTTAGGAGAGTTAAATTTTTCATCATTTCATGCATGCTCTCCATCATTTCATTGGGATCTTTGCTAGGCTCCTTATTCTTCTTAAACTTAGGCTCAGATCTGGATGAGGAAGGTCCACTGATTAGGTCAAAGAAATTTTGTTTTCCCATGGAGGCAGCGTTTGCTTCAGCTTTCTTAGCATTATCTTGGGCTATCTTCAAACTACTAGGGTCTTTGTCTTTTAGATGGTAACCCAAGTACCCTTCATATGCGTTAAGGTAATGGATCAAGATGGCTTGATCAAGGGGCCTTATGTTACTTGGGATGTTGGCAACAGTCTTATCAAATCGTTGGTTAAACTCATGGACAGACTCATTCTCCTTCTTTTTGATGTCAAAAAGTTGGTGTAAAGGGAAACGCCCATCTAACTTGACTGACCACTCTTGCTTGAGTTTATCGGTGAATACATCATATCCATTGATTGATGATGGAGGCAAGCGGTCAAACCATTTGCGAGCATCACCCTCCAAGGATGCAAAGAGACCCCTTATAAACACATCTTCTTCCTCAGCCCCATAAGCTTCCATATGAGCCCAAACATTGTCTATGTGGTCCTCAATAGAGGTGGCACAGTTGCCATTAAATTTTGGGATCTTTTCAAAGTACTTGTCTGGCATGCTATGGGGAGCACCCAAGATCTGAGAAAAATCTAAGGGAGAGGCCCTAGCCTTGTGTCCAAAGGCACGAGCAACAGGTGGATTGTTTTGGTTGTTGTTACCGGAGTTAGATTGACTTTGTCCAGCCATTTGGTTGACTGGAATTGAACTAGAGTTATGATTAGGAGATGAAGGAGGAACTGAATTGAACAAAGGAGCGCCCAAGGCACGGTTTGGAGAACCTGAGTTAACGAGTTTCCACAAGAAATTAGTTGATTGGGCTTTAGGATCTCTTTTGTGATAGGTGAGTGGAGTTCCTTCTAATTGATTTGAATTTGATTTACTTCGAGTGTTGTAAGGGTGACTACGAGTTCGTTCCTCAGCGGAGTCACTACTAGGAGTCGCCAGGTAGATTTTTAAGCTCTACTACCAAGATGTATGTCGTTTGAGTATAGGGAGAGAATGAGACACAAAGGTGTGTTGAACCAAGGTAGGCCTCTACTTCCCCGACAACGGCGCCAAAGATGTTATCACACAACTTGTAGTTGCCCCTGGTGGTATCCCATCCGGGACGGTAGAGGAGACAAGCAACTAAAGAGGTGACCCAAGAGATGCCACGGTTCCCAAGGCAAAGTGGGAGTCATGTCAACCGAGGCACTCTTCGCTTTAGGTCAAGGTGTAACAAGACCTAGGGGGAGACCCTGTAACCAATCACAGTTGATTGGACCCAAACAAAGGTTTCTAAGGATGAGTAAATGATGAGTTACGGAAACCAATGCAAGGCTAAGTGGACCTAGGAGTTGAGGTATGGTTGAAGGTGGTGTAAGAGATTGTTAGTGTTTCAACCTACGTATGGTTTAGGCCACATGATTGGGTATGATGACAAGGTGTAATACCATATGTTTACACAAGTGGGTCTTATTTTCTTGGGATGTGTGAAATGCCTTTAAGTGGGCCCACAAGGTGAAGTTAGGGATGAAATTGGTACTAGATGTTATGTTATTAGTATATCTATAGATCTAAGTTGATTTTAAGAGTACCCATGTACTAGATCTAGGGTTTGACACAAATCCCAAGGAGTGCGACTTGCTTTGAGGACTAGTGCCTTGTTGGATGGGCTAATGGGGTCAAAAGGTATGTCAAAGTGTAGATCGGGACACCTAGAAGCCAAGTCAAGTGGGCTAAATGAGATCTAATGGTTGGATCTTGCTAGATCTAGGTTTTCAAGAAATGACCCTAAGTGGACCACAATCCCTTGAAACAAGGAATGCTACCCCCAAAGCAGATCGTCACAAAATGATACTCTAGACCTAGGTTTCAAGGTATGGCCGTTCCAAATCCATAAAAATCTCAACCACCCACTTCTTCAAAGTGGGCAAACTCACTCACCCAAGGGAGTGCGACTTTGCTCAAGGAGGGCTAAAAGGTGGGTTAAGTGGACCAAATCAAGTCCAATGGCCACCAAACTATAGATCCAAGTGGTTTATGCCCCGATCTATGTGGATCCCAAAAATCAAGTCAATCCAAGGGTTAGATCTTTGTAGATCTGAGTTTTGAGGTGCCAAGAAATTCAAAAGGGGGTTTTGACCCCTTAAAACATGGAATGATGTCCACAAGGTAGAATTCACCAAAGTAACAATCTGGGGGTAGGTTATCAAGTGTCTAGATTGCAAATCAAGTGCAAGGGTTAGATCTTTGTAGATCTGAGTTTTGAGGTGCCAAGAAATTCAAAAGGGGGTTTTGACCCCTTAAAACATGGAATGATGTCCACAAGGTAGAATTCACCAAAGTAACAATCTGGGGGAAGGTTATCAAGTGTCTAGATTGCAAATCAAGTGGGATCTCACCTACCCATGTGCTAGATCTAACCAAACAAGCCTCTCACTAGGAAGTGCGATTTGGGTTCAAGAGGGCTTTTTGCCTTGAAAAATGTGTCAATTTTAGGCCAATCACCACCAAACTGTAGATCCAACTAGGGGTGGATGCTATAGAGGTGGGTTTTCAATATCTTCTCAAAAGCAAGGCTAGATCTAAGTAGATCTAAGAAAAACCAAAAACAAGGGTTTTAATCAATTAGGGTTTTTTGTGATCTAGAAATTATGGATGATTCAAGGAAGAAGAAGATCATATCTCTTGGAGCATACCTGGATGAAGAGATGAATGCTAATTGAGACGAGGATTACTTTGCCAAAGATCAAATGGAAAATTGTTGAAGCCCTCTTGCCAAATCGATTTTCCCAAGCCACATGTGATTCCCTCTAACCTGTCAAAACCAAGGAGCAAAGCATCAATCAGTTTAACATGTTGAAGGTAGATACAAGCAAGAGAGAGAGAAACATAGAATAGTTGACACAAAGGCAAAACTACTCCCTGTCAAACCAAAACGACTTCTTCCAAGCTTGAAGGGCAAGCCTCCCCACCAATTCACACTTGTCCAAAATCGTCCTCTTAACCTGTAAATAAGATATGGCAATTATGCAAGGTAGCTACAATAGATCCTCCAGTGCAATGGACAAAAGCATTTACAATCGAAACAACCAACATCCACTCCAATCCAAACATGTACTCCAAAAGATAGAAATTTTATTCCAAGAGCCAAGAGCCAAAAATCTCTAGATCAATTTTACAATGAGAGGCTCCCTCCTTAAATAGGATGGGGAGAGAGTACAATCATAACCACTTTTTACATGAGTGGCTAAGATTAAAAGATCATAAGATCTAATCAACGGCTAACAATAAATCATAACAATATATCACATGGATCACCCAACAAAATGATAGCGCCCCCACTAAATGGTACAAAAGGGGGTGACGTCATCCACTAGAGAAGTATAGGTGCCAAAATCCACCTCATGATGACTAGGACATGACAACATAAGCACATGGTGGGGCTAGGAGGAATCAATCCTTACTAGCTCACCCCAAGGCACAATAAAATAATAAAATATGTCCAAGATAATATAAATGACCAAAAATGTCCTCCAAATCCATGATAGTCAAGCAGTAAATGACCTCCTGTGATCAATGTGGGCATACCCACATGGTGAAAACTGACTGGAAGATAGTGATGCCACCCTGGAAGACCTCTGTGAAAACCAAATGCCAAAACCTTGCCTCAATTTCCCAAATCGATTTCCTCAGTGACCACTTTATCCCATTTTTTAACTGCCTCGGTAACTGTGAAAGTGCCAAAACTGCCTCCTAGGGCACCTGCGCTGTCCATCTGAGCCCACCAGGCTCTCCAGAAGGGGGGGTAAATGGTAAAAACAAGTGGCTGGACCACCCCCTCCATCATCAGCGCCCTAGGTGAACTGGCCAATCATGGCCCCTGCTGCTCAGGCTGGGAAATCAGCCCCAAATCTGGTCAACAAGTGTAAAACTGCATCAATCACTGTCAGAAGTGCCCGAAACTGAAAGATAAGTGTCTCGTTGGATCCAGAAGACCCAAATCCACTAGAAATGTGTACTCATACATCATGGGTTGCCCTAATGGGCCAGCTGTAGGGTCCACCATATATGGACAATGTATAATCTGCTGATCTGAAGTAATGAATAAACCTGCTGCACTGCATCGATCATCATCTGCATCATATGTCCATCATATGATATCCTCATCAAGCATGTGGGACCATGAATCATCATCAAAAAGCATATATATATGGTCCACATCATCACGGATCCCAAGAATATACAACCAAGGATAAATCACATCAGTAGACTGAGACAATGCTTCTCTAATCATTTTCACAGCCAAGCTCAAAGTATAACATCCATTCAGTTGCATTAATTAAGTTAGCATATTCCGTTGTTATATAAAAATTACTTGCACAATAGTTCAAATGACAAACTCACCCATTGGACATGGTCAAACTGCTAGTGAAGGATGAAGGCTAGGAACAAGGTTGGGCAAAGGGGTTGACCTGTCTAACTCAACTTAAAAATACTTTGGATTGGGGGAAGGGGGAGGCTACAAACTCTGTGCTGGACAAAATAACACGGGGAATGGCTGTGCCTCACAAATGGATAAGTTGTTTAGAGAGTGCTTATTCAACTTAGGCATCATGTCTACAACAAGTTGATCCAGGTTCATTAGGATCATTCAATTTTATTCCGTGGCCTTTTTGGCCTACATAACCCTTCGGATTTCAGATGTGCTGAGAAGCACAACTAGTTGCAGCTTGCATCCAGGGCATGTTTTTCCAATACATATAAGGTCAGCAATTGTTTAGATATAGCTTTCAAGAATCATTGCTTTTTGGACCTTATACTCTTCGAGGAGTATTTTTAGCTGTTCATCGCTCTTGCCCTTTTTTTGTTCCCATGGGCAAATTTTTAAGTTTCCATAGGGAGAACATGAGCTTTCAGTTTTAGCCAACAACATCTCAAGTAACTAGGGGGAGTTCGAGCCAATGCCAAACATCAGGACAACCGACCAGAATGATTTAGGCCTACAATCCAACTCGCCAAAGGCAAGTTTTGTCACCAACCTAGAGCCGAGACACTGAATATACAGGGATGCGGTCCAAACACAGAGATAGAAAAATCGGGAAGTCCTCAGTATCAGAAAGTCAAATGAGATAGGTCAAGGTATAAAGCCAAATAGGAAGGTCATGTATGGATGGAGTCAAGTGAATATGGAGCCTACACTAGCGGACAACTGGTGTCAAGAAAGACCATATCTATGTAAGGTGAAAACCAGTAGGTTTTGTTAAATGACCTAAATGTGCAAGCAATTGTCCATTTTATGATTTATAGTTCATTTTAACAATTTGCCACATCAGGAATAATATACCAAGCAGATGCTGTAAACATGACTAAATCAACATGATAATAATCCACAGTCAGTGATAACATATCCATAGATCATACAACATCATCATAGTAGTCATCATGTACCATCTGAAACACTGCTGAAATACATCTCTAAGCACAGAACTGAAACTGTATGGGATAAAGGGTCACATCGGTCATCAAATATGAACTCTCAAGGCTCAGCCTTGACACAAGGTCTAACATAAATCTGAATAATATACTGCTCTGATCATGAGTGATCCAAAAAATATATAGCCATGCTCTGGAATAATGGAAGCTCTGGAATGTGCAGATATCTGCTGAACAAGGATAGTAGCCCTGCTACTATGATGTGATAACAATGCCCAAGAAAATATTTTTATTCCAATAGCCAAGATTCAAAAATCTCTAGATAGTTTTTACAATAGGGGGCTCTCCTCCTTTTATAGGATAATAAAGACCAAAACCCTAAACCACAAAACCACTTTTTGAAACTAGTGGTTGAGATCAAAAGAGATAACAATCTAATGAACGACTAAGATGAGCCAATATAATATATCACATGGATCACTCACTAAGTGATGACATCATAGCTAGAAAAGACTCAATGAGGGTGACGTCATACATGAGGGATGACTAATAACATATGTGCCACACAATAAGACTAAGACAAGTCACTAAAATCTCATGGTGGGGCTAGGAGGCATTAATATCTTTCATTAGCATGTCCCCATGGCACAATAATATAAAATATAAGTCTATGACATGTCCAGATAACACAAATGATCAAATCCTGTCTCTAAAATCTGAGAGAGACAAGCAGTAAAAGACCTCCTCTAGCCACTGTGGACTCCATTGACTGATGCCAACTGATCTGGAAGATGGGGGGTTCACCATGGATGACCTCAGAGCAGACCAAGTGCCAAAAACTTGCCTCAATTTCTCAAATTGAATTCCTCAGTGAACTTTTTATTCCATTTTTTTATCCTCCTGAAAACCTTAAAAGTGCCCCAAACTGCCATCCAAGGTGCCTGCACTGTCAAACTGAGTGTACCAAGCTATTTGGAAGGAGGGTATAATGGTAAAAACAAGTCGCTAGACCACGCCCTTCCTCTGTAGCGCCCTAGGAAACGACTGGCCTCCAATGCCTCTGCTGGATAGGCTGGATTAGCATGCCCAAACTGGTCAACAGGTGGATAACTGCTGCTATCATGCCCAGGAGTGCTAAGAACTGAAATATAACTGTCTCATTGGATCTAAAAGACCCAAATCCACTAGAGATGAGTACTCATACACCATGTGATAACTTGTAGGGTCATCTGTAGGATCCATCATACCCGGACAGTGTAAAATATGATGATTTGGAAAAAATAATAAAATTGACCAACTGCATCAATCATCATCTGAAGCATATGTCCAACATATGGAATCATCAATAGGTGTATGTGGGACCATAGATCAACATCCATAAGTAAAAGTGGTCCATCTCATCATGGATCCCAAGAATGACCATGGTTAAACTATGTTTGACTAGGTCAAAATGCAGCCAAAGACTAGATTATAACATAAGACTAAGACATGTTCCTTTAATCATATTCACAGCTTAACTTAAAATACAAACATCATTCAGTGGCAATTAATACATATATATTTCATTGCTTTTTATAATTCACTTGCACAAAAGCTTCAAAGACATACTCATCCAACTGACATGGCCTAACTGCTAGCAAAGGGTGAAGGCTAAGAAGAAGGCTGGGCAAAAGGGATGACTTGACCAACTTTACTAAGTGACACTTTGGACGGGGAAAGGGGAAGCTACATTCTGTGCAGGACAAAATAACAAAGGGAAGGGCAGTGCCTCACAAATGGGTAAGTTGTTTAGAGAGTGTTTATTCAACTTAGGCATCATGTCTACATCAACTTGATCCAAGTTCATTAGGATCATTCATTTCATTTCCATGCCCTTTTTGGCCTATATGACCCCTCTAGAATTTCACATGCGCTAAGAAGCACAACTAATCGCAGCTTGCATCTGGGGCATATTTACAATCATGAGGTTAGAAATATTTATATATAGTATTTGTTTAACCATTGCTTTTTGGACCTTTCTATACCCTTCGTGGGGTATTTTAGCAGTTCATTGCTTTAGCCTCTATTCACGTGTGCTGAGAAACACATTCTAGAATTTTAAATTCACAGGATTTTCATAATAGATTTCCAATATAAGTAGTACATGTGCTTTCAATTTTAGCCAACAACAACTCATGTGACTAGAGGGAATTCCACGCTAAGCCAAGCCAAACATTGGGGCAACCGACTAGAGTGATCTAGGCATAAAATCCAACTCACCAAAGGTAAGTTATGCCACCAACTCAGAGCTGAGACACAAAACAAACGTGGATGCGATCCAACACAGAGGTAGAAATGGGGAAGTCCTCCATATCAAATAGTCAAGAATGCAAGTCAGGGTGAAAGCCAAAATAAGGAAGGTCATGGATGGATGAAGTCAAGTGAATGTGGTGCCTAGGCTAGCAAACAAAGATGTCATGAAAGACCATGTCCATGCTCACAAGAGGGTAATGAAACCAATGAGTATTGTCAGAAAACCTTAGAGTGCAAGTAATGCATCCAATTTTATATCAAATCATCCAAGATATTTCATTTTATTATTTAGATAGTACTACCACATCATGAGTTATATACCAAGTCAATGCTATGAAGATGACTAAGGCAACAAGATAATAATCCATGATAGCAATCATAAGTCCATAGGTCACATCATATCATGTCAATAATCATAATCCATAAACAACTGAAAAACTGCTGCAATAATAACATCTGGAACACTAGGCACTGAACTGAAACTGTATGGAACAAAATGTCACATCGGTCATCAAATGTTAAGCTCTCAAAGCTCAGCCTTGGCACAAGGTCTACTCAATTGCTAACATATACTGCTTTGATCTGTGAGTGATCTCAAAATAACTCTGCTCATCATAATTGATCTCTATAAAAACTAAGCTCTGGAAAGTGCAGATATTTGCTCAGTAAGAATAATAGCCTAGCTACTATGGTGTGATAATAGGTACTAGATCTATCTAGATCTATTAACTAAACTTCATAAGTGGCCCTTATTATCTATTGGTTGAACTACTTGTCACTCTCTAAGCCTCTTCAACCATACTTAAACCCTTTGGGTCCACTTAATTTCCATAGATCTAAATCACCACTGGTCTCCTTGATTTACTTCACACATTTTCCTAGGAATCTATTAACTAAACTTCATAAGTGGCCCTTATTATCTATTGGTTGAACTACTTGTCACTCTCTAAGCCTCTTCAACCATACTTAAACCCTTTGGGTCCGCTTAATTTCCATAGATCTCACCATTGGTCTCCTTGATTTACTTCACACATTTCCTTAGGAACCTTTAGGTTAGCTAGTCTTCATTGATTGGCTAGGGTCTCTGCCTTGATCTAAAGTGAAGAGTGCCTCGGTTGACGTGAATCTCAGCTTGCATTGAGAACCGTGGCATCTCTTGGGTCACCTATTTAGTTGTCCAACACCTCTACCATCCTGGATGGGATACCTTTAGGGACAACTACAAGTTGTGTGATAATAGGTACTAACACCAGCGTACCTGTAGAGGTGCCCCAGGGAGAGGGTGTCTTTTTTCTGACCAGGAGGGATGTTTAGCCAGCTCATTCCGAGGTAGGGGCATGGCCAAACCCTTTGGCTTCTCTTCTGGATGTACTATGGCTTAATGGCATTGCTAACTGCCTCATGAAAGGGTTTGAAACCCCGAGATTGGTGTCCGAGTCTTTCAGGGGTGGGTCATTGAGTCACATGCCCCCCACCTTGTTTCAACACTCCAGCGACAATTGTTCCAGCACTGAGACTCACTCTTATCTTCCAGAGCACATCCAACACCCTCCTAGTCCTGCAGTTCAGCAGCACCCTCCCTCTGGGCCCACCTTCAGAGGATGACGTCATCCTCCTGGCAGATTGTTTGCTTGCTAAAAGGGGGGGCGTTGAGGGTTTTCATCGTTGTTGGGGTTAGTTGGGACATGATGATCCCCCCTGTACAGTCTGGCCTTTCGTTTTGTCAAATTTGGCGTTGTTTAGCATATTTTAGCACCTAGGGAGTAAAATACCCTAGGTAGCCTACAATAGGCCATCTTTAGATTATTTTATATTATTTTTGTTATATTTTTAAATTGACATTTTTAAATATTAAATTGACTTTATTTTGTGAAAAGTGAGTGTGAGATCATATAAATAAGATCTCCTCACTTCATATTTAGATATCAACTTTTGGGATAAGATCATTATGTCTGTTATTTTCCCTAACTAGGGCTCTTTGAAGGAAGGGTCTCCTTGATGAAGGATATTTTGCAAGTTTGAAGCATTTCTTGGAAGTTTTTCTTTTGTTCATGCCATTGCTAAGGTGAAGCTAAATTTATTTGCTTAACACATACACTTGGAGGTATCTATACTTTTTTGTTTGATGTCTCTATGTCAAATGTATGAAAGTGATGCTTGTTAGGGTTGAATGGAAGCCATTGTTGCTTCCTTTTGTCTTGATTTGCAATTCATTTTTGTGATTGGTCACCCTAGCATTCAAGCTTGAGCTTTAGGTCTTCAAGTCTTGCTAAGACTAGGTTTCCTCAATGAATCCTAGAGATTATTGAGGTTAGCCCTCATTGACAAGCTTGCCAAGTACCATCTCAAGGAGAGTACCTCCTCTCATTGATACCCTAGGGTTTGGTAGCTAGTTTTCTATTGATGCCCTAGTTGTTCAACTTCTTCATTAAACCTAAATTCCGAATTGTGTAATTTTGTAAATATTATGCTTAGGTTAGTTTTAATGGTTTTCTCATGCTTATATTAATTTTCCGAGTTCGGCTAGTTCATTTTATTTTTATTTCTGGGGTTATAATTTTAATGAATAAATTTCTGAGTTAATCTTTTAATTTTATGTTAACAAAACCTAAATTTTTGAGTGTTATCTTTGTAAATATTATTTGGATAAGGCTTGTTAGTTGTTTTTTTCTAAGTTAGTGGTTAAATTTAAGTGTTAAGAAACCTAGAAAATTAATCTAAACCCTAGCTGCTCGCTGCTCCCATCCGCATCTTATCCCTGCTTCCGAAATCCCCGCGGCTCCTTCCATCCGTGGCTTCATTTAATTGCCCTAGCTCGCGGCATCCTCTCTTCTGCTGCCCGAGCTCCCTCTAACTCCCGCTTCCCTCCTTCGCGGCCCTAGCTGGCACCTGCCACAACCATCCTCCTATGCCGGTCGGTTCTCCCCTGCAATCCCACAGCTTTGAATCCGCGACCTTTGCTCCACGCGTTGCCTTTTGCCTATCCCTTACCGCGGCTACGCCCTAACCCACGGCCTCCGCTCTTCCCTTTCTCGCGGCCTCTCCGTCCGCAGACTTCCCTTCTCCCTCGGCTGTCATCCCACCTCTTCTCCCTCAAAACCCTGCAGCATCTTCTTCCTTGCCGGCCATCCGCTATCTCTCCAAACTCGTGGCCACTCCCTCCTAGCTACGGCCTCCTTTCCTCTTGCCCTAAACCCGCGGCCCTTGCTCACTCTTCGCGTCCATCCTCTCCTACTGCCCGATCCGCAACCTTGCCACCGATCTCCTCCTCCCTCTCAGTTGCCCTACCCGTGGCCTTCTCCAAGACCTTGCTGCCCTTTATTTCTGAAACCGCATCCTCCAGCTAACCTTTACACAGGTCTGCATTTATATGCAGACCTTGTGTGTTGACTTTCTTTTCTTCTCCGTACACCTCCTAAAAACAAAAATAAAATTAGTATTATAAAACTTGACTTTATCATTGTTCAAATTTCTTATTAACGCTAACAAATACTATTTCTGCTGCATGTCCAAAACCAACATTCGTATGATCCCAGCTTTACTGTATTCCAACTTCTTGTTCATTGGTTCAGCATTGTGGAAGTTTTGATGCAAGTTATCTAATAATGAAGGATCTTACAAACTAAGTTGTATTAAAATGCCATGTTTATTTTATGAGACATAGATCTGGAAATGCATCAGGTTACATATTTAATCCGATATAAACACCTCTTTGACTGGATGTTTTTTTAATCATCATTGCATAATTTGACTTGTTTATATCGACCTCATTTACATTTATTTGCTGCTATATCTACTGCTGTCATAACTAAAGTATAGACATTGATAATTGTAACTTAATGCTTATTTAATAGTTGGTTTGATTGGTGATTCTATTTCTGTTGGTGTAAGGTGTTTGAAATTGAAAGTTAAATATCGACAATTGGAGCTTTGGTACTTGCACCATTTAGATGTTTGCTTTATTATTGATTGTTAAAATCTGATATCGTCTTAATATCTTCATTAACTAATACGGGGTGGATTATTGTGCGTTATTTCAACTATACATTGATCATTCTCACTTAATACATTGAATGCATTTGGTTATTGATCAATACTTGTTTATATGATTTTTACATTTCATCTCTTAGTTTATGATATATATGTATAATTACAATTTGGTTATTGAAATTATCATGCACAAATCCAATGAATGAAAGGTATCGTAACTAGATTTAAGGCATACTTGGTTGTCGGTTAATGATTATTGGCAATATAGTCTTTTGATCCAATATTGATTATTTGATATATATTTCATTGGTTCATTGACTAAAGTTGAATGCATTGACTCCATCTAGGCACTGGTCTAATCATAAAGATTGCATAGAAAATATAGTTTGTGGTTGTCTCAGTGTTTCTACAGGACTTTATAAGGATACTTCTCCTGGAGGTTTCAACTTCCAAAGAAGTTAGAATGGTGACCGAGGTGACATTGAGTCACTGGTCTTATTTTTGCTTACTGGGAATTAGCCCTGCTAATTTGCCCGGTAACAACTAGCATGTGATTTTATCTAAATGCATGTCTTTTCTGGATTTCTATTGTAGTTCATACCGGTGCTCTTAACCCCTCTTTGCAAGTTGCTGTGAGATTTCAGGTTGCTTAGGTTGGAGAATAAGCGGAGTGTGTTAGCATCCTCTCATCCTCTTGTCTTCAAGCTACCCTTTTACAAGAAGTTTTTCCCTCTGATCCCCACTTCAAGCGACTCCATTGCCCAAGTTCAAAGGCTTAAATCACTTCAAGTCTTCTCATCCTCTTCTTTAAATTTTCTTGGTTAGCGACTCTATTGCCCCCAAGTTCAAAGGCTTAAATCACTTTAAGTCTTCTCATCCTCTTCTTTAAATTTTCTTGGTTATCAACCCCATTGCCCAAGTTCAAAGGCTTAAATCACTTCAAGTCTTCTCATCCTCTTCTTTAAATTTTCTTGGTTACTTATCTCAGATTTATGTTTATAAGCAAATTAAAAGTAGATCTAATTTATTTCACTAGATCCTAGTTGGTTTTTCAAGTCTCAAATATAGATCTAGTGTAAGCATTATTTTGTTACAAGTTAATTTTTTCATATTCCAAGGCTTGAACAAGTAGTATGTTTAGATCGATTTAAAAGTTTTATTTGGCTGATTTATGAGTTTTATTTGCTTCCCTAAAAGGGCAAGCAAAGATCCCAAGAAACAAGCTTTCTAGCTTGTCTCCTTGGATCATTTTGAATAGTCTTTTCTTAGTTTAACTTAGTTTTTTTATTTTTGCAATTTTTAGATGGCAACCCAAAGTTACTCTTAAAGTGCTTCGGGTCAATTTTCTACTAATTACTCTTTGTTGTTTTTAGCTTTTTGTTGAATAGGTAGAGAGGCTTGTTGGTGGATTTTCGATGATTTGAGCCATCTGGAGCATTTTGGGAACCCTCCTCTTTATCCAGTGCATTTTATTTGAAACTATTATAAACTTGTTACTCCCAAATCTTCAAGGGATTACAAATACTTCCGAAAAGCATTGTAAAATAACTTTTAAACGAGAGCAAGTGGTCTACCTAGTGCCCACACCCCATCCCCCAGGGGAGATTCGCGTCGCCTCGCTTTTCGTGTTTTGCTTTTTAGTTTAGATTTTATTTTTCGCTTTTAATAAAACTAACAAACCAAAATTAACCTTGTTGGTTCCGTTTCAGCGGCAGATCACAACTGTACTTAGGACCTCACATTTACTTATTTAAATTGCCTTTCATGCTACGACAATTTCTCTAAGGCAACCTCTTCAGTTAACTTTGCCCTTCATTGCACTTGCCTTAGTGATCCTATCTTAGGGACGCCCCCCTTGAGTTGGAGAAGAGCCAACCTGAAGCGAGGAAGAGAGGAGTGCAGTGACAGTGGCTGCTCTTTTCACAGTTGTCACCAGGTTGGTGTGCTTACTTTTGGACTTTAGCACACACACGCTAGTCTTAGGCGGCAATAGAGGGTATTTAGAGTTGAATTCTTACCAATAGAGTAAAAAATGCTTACAAAATCATTGGATGACGCTCAGAAGAAGGTGGAAAACTACTTCTTTGAGATTCAGCGGAAATTACTATTTGAGTATGATGAAGTCCTCAATAGCCAACATGATCGTATTAATATAGAGCGCATCCATGCTCTTGAAGCCGATAATCTTCAACCATAAATGATAGGATATGCAGAACTTACCATGGATGATATTCTAGAGGCAAACATTAGTTCAGAAAATTCAGAATAAAATTGGAATCTTGATGCTTTTGTTGCAAAATTACGACAGTAATGTTATTTGTTAAACGATTTGACAGCAATGTTATACTGGCATCCCATCTTGTCTAAGTTATGATTCGCTGGTTGTTTGCTCGCCATCTTTGATTTTTGAGTTGCCCCCTATATAGCGAACTTCCTCATATCTTCCAAATATGGTAGACTTCAATATTCTTCAAGTTCCAAACGGGAATACGATTAACATGAGAAACAACCCTTTGGTAATGCTCCTCGTAAGTTCCAAATGGGAATACGATTAATTTGGCGTGGAGAAGAAATGTGTATCCTCTGGCAATGCTCCTCGTATTTCTTACTTCTACGTCTCCTTGGTGTTCTTGGATCAACCTGTGATGACCTCATGACTCATGCAAACATAGGGCATGTTGTCGAAACGATCTACAACCTACAAAAATGGAGATACGCAATCCCTCTTTGGTCCTTGAAGAGTATTAATTTCATCTCATTTGTATCAGCGAAGGGACGCAGGGCTTGAAGCGGACTTATGGCGATGCACCATGGGAGTTTTCTAACAACAGCAGCGGAAACAGAGTGCGCGAGACTTTGGTCCGAGTGGGAGTGATCCAGAAAGACCGCAGAATCAAGTTGGGTTTCTCCACCTCTGCTGCAATATGATGGTCACAAGAGGTTATTTGCACAGATAAAATGTAGATAATGAATAGCATGTGGCAATAGAGAGTATGTCTGAAAATAGACCAGATCTACCAGTACCACAGAGGTAGAACTCAGATTAAGGTTTGCATATAATAGAGGAGGTTAAATGACTCATACACACTAGTTAATGCATGAGAGGTAACACATAGGTCTCAGGTCTAAGACACCTAAGTGCGTAGGTATGAAAGGCAACGGAGGTAGTCGAATGACGGCCGCCAAAATATAAGTATGGCAGAACCAGGCAATCAAGGAGCTAAAAACTACAAACCATAGCTTCCTACAGACTTGGAATCCTGTGTTGTACTTTCCATTAAGATTAAACATAGATGTATTTATCAAGATATTACCATTCCTTTTATCTTTCAAGAGTTTTTATTTAAGATACGACCCTTCCTAACTTTATTATGACTCTCCATATTCACTTATGAATAGCAATAATAATACAATAAAATTTTATCAACTTAAACAATTAGGTTTTTAATAGATTATAATTTTGCAACCCATGGGAGTAGTGATGAGTACAAGTGAAAAGAAAAGGTTAGTCAAATTCTCTTATGACTCTCCATATTCACCTATGAATAGCAATAATAATACAATAAAATTTTATCAACTTAAACAATTAGGTTTTTAATAGATTCTAATTTTGCAACCCATGGGAGTAGTGATGAGTACAAGTGAAAAGAAATGGTTGTCAAATGGTGGTTCTCCTCCATAATAAATAGATGAAAGGATCCGATAAGAGGATCCATTGTTCTATTCTGGGTGTTCTGAGCTTCTTTCTGGACTGATTAGTTAGGATAGCTAGTCTAACACTCCATCAGTTATACAGAAGTGATACATAATAATTATAGCCCTCCATTGCCCTCCGTTGGCTTTTCACAACCCTTCCTACTTGGCTTTACCCAACCCAACCTTACCTGACAAGCACACATAATAACAACATAGCTTGTTGCCATTGGAGTTTGCAGCCTAAGAGAATATGTAGTTAACTTTGATGTTACTTTTTTCTTGAAATTTTCTCAAAAATAAGGAGGTGAATTTGTTGAGACTCTGAGAGTGTTGTTTAACACACTTGTTGAAGGTTTTGAGGTGCATGAGAGGGATACTCATGTTCATAGTTTGATAACTAGCATAGATCCATCTTAAAAGGGATCTACAAAGCGCCAAGAGGGATCAAATCTCTAGAGGTGCAAACCCTTCTTCAACATTTACACTTTGGATATTATTGAAGTATGTAATCCAATGTTTATGGTTTTAATTTATCTAATTTGTGTAGATTTACATATATGCCGTCTTAAATGTTTTAAATCTAATTTGAGCTGACATTTTATTTTTTATAATATTTTATTATATTTTAAAAAAGACACGTGTCAGCTCCAAGGTGAGCATGGAAGGAGTTACACATCTCCTCACTGGGCTATAGAATGTGCCTCTTTGGCGCAATAACCCTTATGGGTTGTTGTTACTTTTACCACTAACTTTGTATTTCATGATCAATGAATTGAGATGCATGTAGAATCAATGATTGATTTCAATCGTATGGCAAATGGGAGTACTAATAAGCATTGGTGATGGGGTTGTTGGATTCTCTCACGAAGAGGACATTGACCTTGGTGGGGTTGTTGGATTCTCTCACGAAGAGGACATTGACCTTGATGTTACTCTTGCATCAAGATTCTCTCAAAAATAGGGAGGTGACCTTGTTGAGGTTGTTGTTTTAGTTGACATAGGTTTTAAGGTTCATGAGGGTTTCTCATGTTCATAACTTGATCACAACCCTTTATGTGTTGTTGTTACTTCTACCATCATCATGGTATTTCATATCAATGAGTTGAGATGTATGCAAATTTTTTATCTTGTATTTGATAGATTTGATTGTAATTCCCTCGCCCTTGGAGAGGCATCAGTCATCGTATACTACATTTCCCATTATACTACCCAAATTTACTCTTAGCTCTTTTGTGAATTCCTTCATAGAAACATATCCAACAACAAATTTCATAGTTCCTTTAATTGTAAACTCAATGATACCAAAAGTAATTGTTCATACAAAAAATTTAACAATTCACATAACATAGATTTACACATACCTTCAAGATTTCTTTAAATTATAAGAAATCAAGAGACAATATTGTAGGTAGACATGTAAATTTAGAAGATGAACATAATATTAAGGATCCAAATTTACTCTTAGCTCTTTTGTGAATTCCCTCATAGAAACATATCCAACAACAAATTTCATAGCTCCTTTAATTGTAAACTCAATGATACCAAAAGTAATTTTTCATGCAAAAATTTTAGCAATTCACATAACATAGATTTACACATGCCTTCAAAATTTCTTTAAATTATAAGAAATCAAGAAAGACAATATTGTAGGTAGACATGTAAATTTAGAAGATGAACATAATATTAAGGATCCAAATGTATTTGTTATCCAACAATTTGCAACTAGTGGCTAATAAATAGCTACAACCATCAACAATGAAAAATTGTTGGGGCAAGAAATCCCTTCCATGTTATAACTTAATCTCTCACCCAAGGACTGAAATCCTTGGTGCATAAGGTGAAGATCATTGTCACACCACCGATCCCTTGAGAATTATTCAGCACAAGGGAGGATTCCCTACATGAAATAGTCTATATCTTATAATCCAGGATTTACTAAATCTTGGTAGACTAAACACCACTACGGTGTTGGTGATATTCTACAATGTATTTTCCAGATTTTAAAGGCTTTGAACAACAACCCTATAAACAGATTCTGAGGATGATTTAAGAGATGAATCAAATCTACTTTGACAAACAATATTATCTTGTTTGTATAATTGCATATTTTATTAATATGATTCAAGCTAGTTTAAAGTGATAAACAATGAAGGATAACAATGGAATTTGTAGGTTTAAAAATTTGATCTACTTTTAGATATCAAGTATGAACAACAACCCTATAAACAGATTTTGAGGATGATTTAAGAGATGAATAAAATCTACTTCGACAATATTATCTTGTTGGTATAATTGCATATTTTATTAATATGATTCAAGCTAGTTTAAAGTGATAAACAATGAAGGATAACAATGGAATTTATAGATTTAAAAATTTGATCTACTTTTATAATATTTTTGTTAGTTAAGGATGGATTAGCGCTTAGCAACACATTCAGCATATGGGGTCAAAAGATAGCAAACATTATGGAATCTTCTTCAAAAGGAAAGAGGTGTGCAACTAGATAAGTGGCTTACAAGCCAATCACTTTGTTGATTACTAAACATATTTAACTAGTGATGCAAAAACACTTTCTCTACAACATGGATCTAATTTATGAAAAGACATCAACAAATAACCCTATAACTTTTTTTTCATTCATTACTAGTTAATCAATATTGGATTCCATTCCATGATCCAACAATGCAACTCAACCAAGTAAATTTCAACATCAATATTCCAAATGTATTATCTCCAAGATATCTCCAATAGCACCAAATAACATTACCATAGTTTCTCTAAACCATCAACAACCTTAGTCTATTGAGTTGATGTTATATCTTAGAGTGATGCTAGCATGTTGAGGATCTTTGGCAGAGTGACCAACTCTGCTTTGGAGTGATTGGTAGCTAAAGTTGATTAGTAGTGACAAATATGTATTAGGCATAAGATACAGAGAGAAAAGAGGAAATCATTCATTACTAGCTAATTCAATTCAATATGTTACCAATATCATATTCCATTCCATAAGAAGATATCCAACAATGCAACTCTGGTTTGGAGTGATTGGTAGCTAAAGTTGATTAGTAATGACAAATATGTATTAGGCATAAGATATAGAGAGAAAAGAGGAAATCATTCATTACTAGCTAATTCAATTCAATATGTTACCAATATCATATTCCATTCCATAAGAAGATATCCAACAATGCAAATTGACCAGTAAATTTCAACATTAATATTCCAAATGGATTATCTTCAAGATATCTCCAATAGCACCAAATAACATTACCATAGTTTCTCTAAACCATCAGCAACCTTATCCTATTGAGTCTATTGAGTTGACGTAATATCTTAGAGTGCTAATAGCTTGTTGAGGATCTTCAACAAAGTGACCAACTTTGGTTTGGAGTGATTCCTAGCTAAGAGAAGTTGGTAGCTAGGATTTTCTTATGGTTTTACTAGCTAGGATTTTGAGAGCTTGACTTGTACTGGTTTTGTGATAAACTTGTGGTGTACTTGTACTTAATTTCATATATTTATAAAGTTTCCAACCATTGATCCACAAAGTGGATTCAGGAAAAGACACTAAGGGGCAATAATGGGGATGGAAACTTAGGTATCTCTTAGAGTCCTAAAAGCATTTTGTGATGAACTTGTACTTAATTTCATATATATAAAGTTTCCAACAATTTATCCACAAAGTGGACTTAGGAAAACACACTAAGAGGAAATAATAGGGATGGAAACTTGGGTACCTCTTAGAGTCCTACAATCATTGTGTGCATTGTTAGATTTATTAAATAGCTAAGTTAGTGAAGTTGTATATATATAAAGTTAGGTTTATTAAACATACTAAATGGTGCTTCCCACAATAATAAAATGTTATTTCATGGTTTGTGTTGGTCTTTATTTTTAACTTTTTGTTTGTTTGTTTGCCTTTTTCAAAAGTCCATAATCCCTAGGTTTTAGCCTCATCATTAGTTAACCTTTTTTCCTCTACCATAAAAGTTGAAATAACATATGGTTATCGGCACCAACCTTCTATTTACTTACAAAACTTTTTTTCTTCGACGGGGGCAACGCCATCTTTGTAATCCCGAATTTACCATCTTCTTGGATCGCTACCTTTCAAGTTTTTTAATTTCAAAGATTGAATAATACAGTGTTCTAAAAAGTAATTTTATCAATTTGTTTTTCAAGGTAATGGGTTAATAATTATTTAATTTAATATTAATTAAGAAGTATTTCAAATGCATATGTTTCTTGTGACATTCTATTTATAATTTTTCTTACTATCAATTGCTCTGTCCTCATGAGTAATATTTTTAACATTAATGTTATTAATATTATTAACATTAATATTAATAATAATGTTATTAGCAAAACCACAATTTTAAAAGTTGCTAATGGTGCCTATTGATGTATATCAACCACTTTTTAAAATGTGGTTGTGCTAGTAAGAAGCCTCATTATCTTGATTTCCAGCAAAGGCCGGATCGAAGCGTTACAATCCATTGTCCACATTGTTTCTTTGTGAAATTGGAATCATCCTTGTTTAAATTAATTCCATTACAGTTTTCAGATGACAACAGGGGGTGTTACTGATGCCAAAGATTAATATAAACTTTCTTCTAGTTGCTCTTTGTTGTAAAGTGAGCAACCATTTGGAAAAAAGAGAACACAATCAAACTTTCGAGGATTATTTGTTGACACTGTATAGATTTCCTTTTGTGATTACATTCCTTATGTTTGGAATGGATACAAACTTTCTTCTAGTTGATCTTTGTTGTAAAGTGAGAAACCATTTGGAAAATGAGAACACGGTGAAAATTTCGAGGATTATTTGTCGATATAGTATAGATTTACTTTTGTGATTAATTCTTTTAATTTTGGAATGCATAGATTTTAGGTTGATTTCAAGCTTTTGCATGTTTTACATACATTCAATTTCTTACATGATACATATGATTCGCTGCATCATCTACAGAAAAACAAAACTTTGGAATGCATTGCATAAATTTTTGAAGTGTTTACATCACTTGAAATATTTTGATCAGCGCATTTCAGTTACTTTTTTCGAACTTTCTATTAAATATCGATGACATCTTTGTGACATTCAACTTCGATTTTCATTAGTCATTTCAAACCTCACTTACTATACTCTCAAGTTTTATATTAATTATGGATGACATTTTGTGACATTAAGCTTTATGGATGACATCTTTGTGACATTAAGAATAACAACCACATTAATAATATGTTTAGTATACTAGGTGATTTATATTTCATGTTTTATATAGAATGTGTTAAATATATGCTTATCTCCGTGAACACGTTAATGTTATTCAGATTTTCGAGGGAGAACTTATATCAATGGAGTTTAGATTCTCAAAGTATGTTATGTTTTGGACTGCAAATCTGAATTACTTCTCATCATCCCTATTTAGGTTACGATGATGTTTCTCTATTTCAACAGCTTCTCAGATACGTCTTTCATTATAATTATCTTATGTTGCAATTACTTTTGCATCTTCAATGAAATGTGATTGTTGGCCACCTAAGAGTGTTTTTGTAAGGTTGACATCTTGGAACAACAATGGAGAATATATACACAATGCTCTTTTATTCTTACCTTCACTGATCGTCAATTCTCACCGATATACACTTTTTGCAAGAGCATGGAAATGAATATACTCCCCTTTTTAGTCTCAGATCAATAAGATATTTATCCTTTTCTAATAAGTTTCTTAAAGAGTTCGGGGGAGAGAAGGCTATCCTCATTTTCTTTTTTCTTAAGAATCTTAGCTATTTTATCTGTTGTCCCTTGAATGTAAGGGATTATAACCAATTTTTCGTTCACATTTACATGGTTTCTTTTCTCATAATTTCGTGCTTTTATAAATGACTTCTCGATTTCTTTACTTTTATAACAATTTGTGTTAAGGACCTTTCTGAGGTGCTTCAATTCTTCATTAAGGTGTTCCATATCAGTGACTATGATTACCCTTATGGCCAGTGCGTTCAAAAAGTTTTTTTCCAAATGATGGTGTGAATGTGTTAATGTGGTTGTTAATTGTTACCCCTTGGTGTGGTTTTTGGGTGCATTAGGTCCACGATTTGTGGTGGACGGAGCTGAGGGTGATCTATAGTGGATTGAACCTCCTTTTACAACTAGTGTTTGAGCTACAACATATAGGATTACCTTCTTAAGAGGGATAGTAAAGTTGGTTATGATAGGGGGTGGGGCAAAGAGGCCTTTGGACACTTCCTTTAACAAGGAAAAGGGGCCTTGTTCAAGGTTTCTACAACAACAAACCCACCTCTACTTAGACTCAGAGCATGCAGTTCAACCTTTGGTTATAGGATTTGATGGTTGAAATGTTCGATGGGATATATTAGGAATGGAAGTCCATTGAGGTTTTGATAGAAGTGTGTAGGACTCCTCAATAATACATCCAATGACTAGAAAGTGGATTAAATGTTTGATTTTTGACATAATGAATGAAGTTTCAAGTTGGAATTAGAAGCTTCTCCTAATAGTCATTTTCTCTCATTTATTGATTTGTCTTGGAATGATATGTATGGTATGGGGCAATTAGACATTGTAAATTGATATATTTGGAGATGAGGTCTACAACATACATGAAGATGATTTATAGAACTACCAAGGATTAGTCACTCGATAAGCTTTACAATGTCATAAGCCATAACTAAAATTGTATCAGAATGGGGGAAATAGATAGTAGCAGCTGCATGAAATGTTCATGATTTAAATGACCATAGATGAGCTTGCATGCAACTGCCTCTAGGTTCTTCTCTATGGAAATCCTTTTTGTAGAAGGGTTTTTCTCTTACAAGAGTCTTTAGGATTTTGTCGAAGATGGTTGAGATTTTGTTACAGGATATTTTCATAGTGACAAGGATTGACCATAGTTCCTTTTTTCATTTAATTCTACCATTTTCATTATTTGGATTGAAATCGTCAATCTAATATAAACTAGGGTGCACTTAATCTTATATTAATGACCATATTTTATTGTAGGTTTTAGTTGCCATGAAAAAATTTGTTTTGTTGTTTTATTCATCAATGTCTGTACCTGCTAGCTCATTCTGGAGACCTAGCCGATCTGCACCTTTCCATCTTGTTGCCCATCGAATTTTAAATTAGGTTCAAAGATGATCACAGAGTAAACTACTAAAAATGACATTGGAAACTTATCATTATCATTTATCAATTATAAAAAACCTTATGGCAACTAGATCCAACCCCTTTCTCCTCCCCCCGTCAACTTTTTGAAGGGTTCGTCCTAAAAGGTGTTACCCGATCTCCATGAAGTTATATTAGCTATTACAAATAGATAATTTATATATGATCTATTGAGTAGCATTTCCATCTCAAAAACACAAGCACTACAAGAGGCACAAACTATATAATTGAATGAAAATTCTCCAAAGATTTTAGAATTTTATGAAAGATTCTCAAGACTTTACAATGTTTTATAAATCAAAAAAAGATTCACCAAGATTTTATAATTTTATGAAAGATTTGCCAATATTTTATAAGGTTTTATAACTTAATGAAAGATTTGCCAATATTTTATAAGGTTTTATAACTTAATGAAAGATTTTCCAAGTTTTTATAATTTTATGAAAAAAATGGCCAAAAAGTTATATATACATATTATATTCTTGATAAAATAGCCCTCAATGTTTCCTATGTATAGGGATTTGCCCAATTATTATACATATAAATATAGGGGTTCTTAAAATCATCCATGTAAAAGATTACATAATTTTATTGCAAGATGTTGTAAATCCATGGTTTTCATCCTTACAACATAATAATAATAATAATAATAATGATGGAAATTACATAATAATAATAATAATAATAATGGAGATAACTTCTTCCATTTGTTATTATTTTGGCAAGAATTAACTGATTATAAAGATGATGGCGACGACACCATAACGTGATCCCAAGATTTCAGAAATGCCATGAATCTTAAAGGGTTTAAGCAATGCAGATAAAATATAGTGAAACTTTTCATGAAATCTTATGCATCAACCATTAGTTTGAAGAACGAAGCATCAGAATTCGCCAAGTAGAAGTGGATAGCTTGCTACCTTGAAGGCATCATGGTTCTTTAGATAATAGTACATATCCAGAAAAAAAATTACTCATCCATTCCTAATTAATTTCTTTTGTGATGATAAAGTGACAACCATTAGTTTGAAGAACGAAGCATCAGAATTCGCCAAGTAAAAGTGGATAGCTTGTTACCTTGAAGGCATCATGGTTCTTTACATAATAGTGCATATCCAAAAAAAAAATTACTCATCCATTCCTAATTAATTTCTTTTGTGATGATAAAGTGACTTGATTTATTATTGATCAATGGCTAAAGCAAAGACTTTGGAAAAAAGAATGGTTGAATATTTCAATATCTCATATATTGTATATTGTAAAAGGTGAGGTTGTTACCATATGGTTATTTAAAGGGTATTGTTGAATGAACTACCAGATTCGAAGGATCAAATGCATCAATGTCAGAATTTATTAATTTTATAATAGCGCAGCCATGCATTTAAAATATAGGGTGACCATGCCAGAAATGCCAGGCCCAAAGTGACGGTGTAGGCCACAAGTTTAAGCTGTCACTTATATATATTTAGAAGTTATGCAATTTCCTTTACATTATAAAAAAGCACGGCGAGATCACAAAATTCTTTAACCCCCCTCTATCCCACCTATTATTGTTTTTGAATTCTTGCAGATGGACAACCATTGGATCAAATAACCAACTCAGATTAGGTTTCAGAAAGCTAACTTTGAGATTAGGGTTCCTCACAAATTCGTCCGGGAGAGCTGGAGAAAGCAAGAATGAGGAAGATAAGGATGACCTGCAAACATTGTGCGGTGCCCGTTCTGCAGGTATGTGTATGCTTCGGATCTCTATTGTATTTTCAAATTAATGTGAATGTTGTGTCTGCAATCAAATTCATGGTGTAAAGTTTTCACAGGCGAGAAACCAAAGATAAAAATAAGGTCTTTTATGTTTACATGAATTGTAACATTTGTGCTATTGATGTAGGGAATTGACCGTCCTCATTTTCCCGAAGGGCCATACGAGATGTCACTCTGTTTCCTTCCTAATTTACTCCCTAACTCCCCTCACTCCCCTCACTGAGGAAAGAACCTGCGTTAACCATTGATTATTATCTTTCAAGGTCATAGAAATCTGCTCGCTCTATCACCATAGAACTCAACAACTATCGAAATGTACATAAACATAAAGTACCATCGAAGCATAATTTACCTAATCTGCTATTGTTGGATGTACAATCTATTTTTGTTGTAACTCTACTTAATCCTGGATGTAGAACTATGCATAAAAATCCAGTTTCCGATCTATCTGTCTTTCAAATTCAAATGCTAAAAATGATACTTAAAATAATTATTATTTAATTTTAACCTGCAATCTTTCATCGCTATAAAATGCAAGTCACTGTAACATGGTAGATCCCTCAATAATTTTAAAAAATAAGTGTATTAATCTCTGGTCGATTGTTCCAAACGTTAAGAAAAATTGCAGATAACTTATCATGTATATTTCTTTGCTCTTAGATGGCATGCCAATTTTTTTTATTTGGTGATCTTTAACTAGTATACAATTTGGTTAGTTTCACTTCTTATTTATCAACATTTTTCATGAAATAATTAAAATATTTACTGTGATTGCGTCAAAGAGGCATTCTACAGTCTAGTAGGGGATGTGTAACTCTTTCTGTGCTCATCATGGGGATGTGTAACTCTTTCTGTGCTCATCATGGAGCTGACAAATGTCCTTTAAAAAATTCAACATTTTCACTCTAAAAAGAGATTTGCACCTTGACAGATTTGATCCCTCTCCGCTCTTGGTGGATCCCTTTTTAGGATAGATCTATGTCGATTTAACAAATTTTGTAGGATTTTAAAGATGGTTGGAATTACAAATTTTGAGTATGGAGTTTTTCCAATGAAATTGTCCAACAATTCATTTATAATACAATTTTAAAAATTACAAAATTAATTCTCAAAACTGTTGAAATTTGGTTGAGCTTTGATATTTAATTCTTTTAGATGCAAATACTTGAAGCAATGAGACAATTTAATCCATGAAATTGATACAACCATAACACAAGATATACCCTGGGAAAAATTCTCAAAATTATGAGAACAAAAACCCCAACCATTCTTCTCAGGATAGCAGAGAATGCTTTCTTTTACAACATAGCAGATTGATTTAGGAAGATAAGAGATCACCAATATTCTTGGTGAATATACGAAAGCAATAAAGAGATCAATCGGATGTGTGCCCAACACAACAATAACAAGCACGAACAATACCCTGCACAAACAAAAGCGCCTTGCCTTCGATGGAGAAGAGAATTCGCTTCACACTGGATTTAACAATATTGTATATCATATTTATACATTCTTCTCTTTTATTTTTAACTTCTAACTTTAGGATAAACTCGCCCTCAAACTGGATGTATTAATCTTGCATGAAGTGGTGCGCCCCACTTCTCATGCAGTGCTTCATCTCACTGAGTTGTCACTTAGGATGAAACCGCCTCTTAGCTGAAAGCTTGACCACTTAGTCAGGTGGCTAACTTAAGTGTCGACATGCAAGTGTCACAACTAATGTGTCATCTTTTAGTTTAACATAAGTGCCATCATGCAATAACACTTTGTTAACTAGATCTTTTTAACTGAAGTGTCGTTTTTTAGTTTAACTAAAGTGTAAATACTTTAGTTAACTAGTCCTTTTTATTTAACACTTACCACTGTGAGTTCTTTAGTTAACTGAGGCATATCTTTAATAGATGCTTTAACTGAAGCATTGATACTTAACTGAAGCTTTAACAATCAAGTTCTCTTTAATTAGCTGAAGTGTCTGCATGGGAAATTTCGAATTCTCTTGATCTCTATGCTTTATCTTTTATTTCTTTATCTCTTACTACATGGTTAATATGTGCTAACTTTAATTATCCATCACATTACATTATACTAAGAAGAATTATCAGATGCTGTGATCATATTATATTATTCTGGACCAAATAATCATATGCTAAAGTAATTCACTTTAGAGGTGATCAATCTCTAAAGGAGACTTCATAGCAATTTGGTTATCATGGTTAATAATATATCACACAACATTAAATGCTTTTAACAAGTAAAGCATGACCTTTATACAGAAGGTCCACCTCTATACTGGAGTTCCATCTCATGGATACCTTTATAAGGAAGGTTCACCTCTATACGGGAGGTCCATCTCATGGATATCTTTATACGAAAGGTTCACATGATAATCATGACTTGACATAGACAAGTTCGGAACCTTGTCCAACAAGAATTTACAACATCATTACTTTGATCAATTACCTCTATACAGAAGGAATAACTTTTACACGGAAGGCAATCAAAGTGCTCACCTCTATACGGGAGGATCAATCTTGGCTACACAATATTGGTTTGGAGAATGTCTCATGATGCTGTATATTTAACACTTTCTCTCAGCGAGGGAGGAATTCTATGCCATACCAAGTTTGTCTCGGATGTACCTGAACTTCGTCACTGATAGAGGCTTTGTTAACACATCTGCAATCTGTTCATCAATAGTAATGTACTGAAGTTTCAATGTACCTTTCTGGACCATGTCTCGGATGAAGTGATACTTAATTTCAATGTGCTTCGACTTGTCATGAAACACTGGGTTTTTGGAAAGCTTGATGCAACTCTGATTGTCACACATAATAACTGTAGGCTCAAGCTTTTCACTGAACAACCTTGCAAGTAGCTTTCTAAGCCACATTGCTTCTCGACAGGAAACACTAGTAGCTATGTATTCTGTTTCGGTAGTGTTCTGGGATACAGAGCCCTGCTTTCTGCTGGACCAAGATCTGTAGCCAGATCCTAGGTTATAATAGTAGCCAGATCTGTGCTCTTATGGTCCACAATGATTTATCCCCAGTATGAGTCTGTATAACCAAGTAACATGACTCCTCCACTGAAGGCATATCTAAGTCCATATGAAATTGTACCTCAAAGGTACCTAAGCACATGCTTAGCAGATGTCCAGTTTCTGTGTCTCAGATCAGACATAAGTTGACTCAGAATGCTCACAGCATAACATATACCAGGCCTCGAATCTATCAAGTACATTAGTGAGCATATAAGCTGTCTATACAAAGTGGGATCTACTGGATCTGATCCAGATCCTGACTTATGAAGTTTCCTCAAATTGGAAACCATCGGTGTAGTCATAGATTTGCAATCTAGCATGCCAAACCTGTGCAATATATACACACTTTACTTCCCTTGAGATATAAAAATTTCATCTTTTATTTTCCAAACCTCAAGGCCAAGAAAGTAGTGCATTAAACCTAAGTCTTTCATCTCGAACTCTGAGATGAGCTCCCTCTTGCACCAAGCAATCAGATGTTCCTCTCCAATGAGAAACAAATCATCAACATATAGAACCAATATCAACGATTGGTTATTCACTACTTTGAAGTACAAATTTGGATCAACTTCACTCTTACCAAAACCCAGTTTCTGAAGGTGGCTATCAATTATGGAGTACCAAGCCCTGGGGGCTTGCTTAAGCCCATATAGAGATTTCTTTAGCTTGCAAACATGGGATGGATTGTGGTGTACCTTGCCACAGGGGAAAAGGTCTCATCATAATTGATGCCTTCTTTCTGAGAGAAACCTCTGGCAACGAATTTGGATTTATACTTCTCAATGCTACCATCCCCAGCATGATTTATCTTGTAAATCCATCTAGAAGTCACAATGGACTTTCCATCAGGTTTGGGAACAACCTCCCAAACATCATTCTTCATTATAGAGTTGTACTCTTCTGTCATTGCATATTTCCAAACTTGTTTCTTTGCAGCTTCTTCATATGAGGATGGTTTTGGATCACTGATGTGACTCATCAGTTCAACATACCTTGAATATCTGTCAGGTTGCTTGTGCTCTCTAGATGATCCTACTAGTGCGCCATGTTTCTCCTCATTTTGTAAGATGTCTCGGCACCAAGCAGATCTTCTTTTAGCGGGAGGTTCATTATGTGACCTCTCAACCAATTCTACTGGTTCTTCAGGAGCTAGCGAATCTGAGGCATCTTCTGGTTTCTCCCTCTCTAACTCTAAAGGGGGAGAATTAGACTAGGGATCCTCCATCTCTGAATCACATTGAATCTTTTTCGATCTTTTGAAAGAAGCTTCCTCATGGAAAGTAACATCTTGGCTGAATTCAATGTGTCCCTTGCCAGATACATATATTCGGTATGCTTTGGATGACTCGCTATAACCCACAAAGGTGCCTTTCTTTCCAGAAGGCTCCATCTTTGTTCTCTTTTCTTTCGGTACATGAATGTATACTGGGATCCCGAAGATCCTCAAGTGTGAGATGTCTGGCTTCTCACCGGTAAACACTTCTTCTGGTGTCTTCTCATATAGAATGGCATGCGGGCTTCTATTATGGATGTACACAACTGTATGTGTGGCTTCTTCCTATAATGAGGTAGACATATCTTGATCATGCATCATGGATTTTGCAGCCTCACATATGGTTCTATTCTTTCTTTCGGCAACCCCATTTTGCTGAGGGTTGTATGGTACTGTTAATTGTCTATATATTCTTGCATCGCTACATAGCTCATTAAATGCATGTGAATCAAATTCACCTCCATTATCAGACCTTAATGCACGGATGTGCTTTTCTTTCTGATTTTCAACTAGGGATTTAAACTCTTTACATTTTCTAAGAGTTTCACTTTTAGCCTTCATGAAACAAATCCATGACTTACTAGAAAAATCATCTATGAGCAATACATAATATAAGAAGCCACTCAGGGAGGGGGGTGACATGGGACCACATACATTAGAATGTATTAAATCTAAAATCCGTTTAGATCTAGCAGAACTGCTAGAAAATATTTTCTTAACATTCTTCCCAAGTGCAAAACCGCGACATACACTATCATGTTCAAAATCAAATATGGGCATACCTTTTACCATCTTTTGAAGTCCTGGTAGCACTTTGTAGTGTAGGTTTCCAAGCCTTCGGATCCATAGCTCACATGGACTGATAGTGTGGTGAATCATAGCTTGAATGTACTTCCTGGGTACCTTGTAGAGTCTTCCCTCTCGAACTCCAATCACAGCAACAGATTCTAGGATTTTGTTCTTTGGCCATAAAAGTGCTTTGTTGTCCATGAAGATAACTCGGAAGCCTTTGTCTTCAAGAACCGAAATTGAGAGGAGGTTCTTCTTCAATCCTGGAACATATAGAATGTCCTCCACATGTAGAATATCACCAGTGCTTAGTTGGAATGAGGTGGATCCAACTCCTTGGATTGAATAAGTTGAGTCTTCCCCCAACTCTACCATGCATGCGAATTCTTTCTCTTTTAGATAAGTGATGGTACTCTTGTAACTAGTCATATGTTTGGATGCACCACTATCAATCAACTATGTGTCTGCATTTGTGATGACGGATCTTGAGAGTGATGAGAAAAGATAATACTCCCTTCTTGTATCCTTTTGTTCGGATGCATTCTTTTGAGTGATTTCATCTTCTATGGCGATAGAAGCATGAAACTTTCCTTTCCGTTGTGCTTTACAATCTCTTGAGAAATGTCCTTTCTTGTTGCAATTGAAGCATCTAGATTTTGACTTGTCAAATCCTTTGTTGAACTCCTTCTTCTTTGAATGAGAGAACTTATTTTGGAAGAAGGGTTTCTTTCCTTCTTCATTCTTGCCGCGAGGGAAAGATTTTCTTCTTTGATGCGCATTGACTTGCTCTGGATTTTACCCTCCTCTTGGAGGCAATCATGCCACAACCTTTTGAAGTTAGGTTGTACCTCTCGTCCATTTACCACAGCCAAGAATATCTCCCATGAGGATGGGAGACCATCAATAGCGGTTTGGAGAAGATCATATTCATCCACCACTACTCCAATACTAGCAAGCTGATATCTTACCTGAGAGATATTGGAGAAGAAGGAGGCCACTGTCTCATCCGTCTCCATCTTTAAGTTTCGAAGCTTATTCTTCAATGCCCTCTTTTGACTCGGGGCCTTCTTCTCATATAGATTAGTCAATGTATCATAACATTCTTTCGTGGTCTTCAACGGTGTAATCATGGGCATCAAGTTATATTTTACCGAATCATAGATGATATGTTTAGCCTTAGCTTGATTCTTCTTGAAATTGATGCGCCCTACATTAGATGTAGGCTCCTCCACCACACTGGATACATAGCCATCCAAATCATGTTCCTCTAGGATGTTGGGAATCCTATCCTTCCAAGTGTTGAAGTTTGAGGTTCCCTTAAGACGATCTTCCGATCATACAGAGACTGATGCCACAATCTTCAAATCTTGTGTTCAACTTCTCAAGATCTACGTAGGCTCTAGATGGCATGCAAAATTGAGCTCCTTCACGCCCTGAGCTCTGATACCATGTTGAAATTTGGTTGAGATTTTATCTTTAATTCTTTTAGATGTAGATACTTGAAGCAATGAGACAATTCAATCCATGAAATTCATACAACCATAATACAAGATATACCCTGGGGAAAATCCTCAAAATTATGAGAACAAAAACCCTAGCAATTCTTCTCAGTATAATATAATGGATAACAGAGAATGCTTTCTTTTACAACATAGCAGATTGCTTTCGTAAGATAAGAGATCACCAAACTTCTTGGTGAATATATGGAAGCAATAGAGATATCAATCGAATGTGTTCCCAACACAACAATAAAAAGCATGAGCAATACCCTGCACAAAGAGAAGCACCTTTCCTTCAATGGAGAAGAGATTTTGCTTCACAATGGATTCAACAATCCTGTATATCATATTTATACATTCTTCTATTTTATTTTTAACTTCTAACTTCAGGATAAACTCACCCTCAAATTGGATGTATTAATCTTGCATGAAGTGGGGCGCCCCACTTCTCATGCAGTGCTTCATCTCACTGAGCTGTCACTTATGATGAATTCGCCTCTTAACTGAAAGCTTGCCCACTTAGTTAGGTGGCTAACTTAAGTGTCGACATACAAGTGTCACAACTCACGTTTCATCTTTTAGTTTAAGATAAGTGTCGTCATGCAATAACACTTAGTTAAAACTAGATATTCTTTTTAACTGAAGTGTCATCTTTTAGTTTAACTAAAGTGTAAATACTTTAGTTAACTAGTCCTTTTTATTTAACACTTAATTAACTAAAATCATGCTGATTGATTTACTTGAAGCGACCACTGTGAGTTCTTTAGTTAACTGAGGCATATCTTTTTAATGGATGCTTTAACTGAAGCATTGATACTTAACTAAAGCTTTAACAATCGAGTTCTCTTTAATTAGCTGAAGTGTCTGCATGGGAAATTTCGAATTCTCTTGATCTCTATGCTTTATCTTTTATTTCTTTATCTCTTACTGCATGGTCAATATGTGCTAACTTTAATTATCCATTGCATTACATTATACTAAGAAGAATTATTGAATGTTGTGATCATATTATATTATTTCGGACCAAATGATAATATGTTAAATTAATTCACTTTAGAGGTGATCAATCTTAAAGGAGACTTAATAGCAATCTGGTGATCATGGTTAATAATATATCACACAACATTAAATGCTTTTTACAAGTAAAGCATGACCTTTTTATGGAAGGTCCACCTCTATACGAGAGTTCCATCTCATGGATACTTTTATATGGAAGTTTCACCTCTATATGGTAGGTCCATCTCATGGATACCTTTATATGGAAGGTTCACATGATAATCATGACTTGATACACACAAGTTCGGAGCCTTGTACAACAAGACTTTACAACATCATTACTTTGATCAATTAGCTCTATATGGGAGGAATAACCTTTACATGAACGGAAATCAAAGTGCTCACCTCTATACGAGAGGATCAATCTTGGCTACACAAGATTGGTTTGGAGAATGTTTCAAGATGCTGTATATTTAACAAAAACCACTAATTGTCATAAATAGATTCCATCAAATGACTTTCCAAATTTCATCAAATTACATACCAGAATTCTTTTTTGCTACTAATCCATCTAATATTTCTTCAAACTTGCCAAGGATATACCAAATAGACTACTCCATTTAATATTGCTTCAAACCTTCTAAGGTCTTACACTACCAGAATCTAGTGACTGCTAGGAATCTCCAGTTCTATTCTCACTATCATTAGAAAGAGCTTGTCTCAACGGTGGGTTATGATTATTGTTAAAACTGCAATATAGAATTCCTTTAATAAACCTAGAAATATAATTTTGAGAAATTACTAAATTAATTATAAAAATTACTAACTAGATTTCATCAAATTACCCATCAATACAACACAAGACTTACTGTAGACCCTCTCCACAACTTCAAACACAAGACTTTCTCTTATTGAAATCTTTGTTTATTGTTTATCATGTGCAATGGGATATTATCAGTGATAGATCTTGCGCATTGCTAGGTCGGAGAATATTTTCAGTGCATTTTTATGTTTGATTGGTCGGTCCTCATACACTTCGGAGCGATCTGTTATGTTTCTATATTGTAGTTTCTATGGTAAGAATATGTTTATGAGTGTGAGATTTGATTAGTTAGAAACATAGTATTTAATGAGGAGATAGATCACTGGAGTTCTTAGGCTATGAATTCACTAATATGAGCATCCTTATCACATTGCAAAGGATGAGAGAAAATCAATTTTAGATGGATTCCATAAGAAATAGAATTACATTTTTATGTTTTCCTAAGGTTGTTCCCATTCATAGTTGAAGCTAAAAAAGTATCTAAATCTAATAGCTTTCGTTTTCAGGCACTAGATATGTTAGGGGAGCAACTTAGTAACGCCAAATATAAAGAGGTGAATAACATGACACTACTGATAATAATCGTAAATAAGGAAGCTCATAAATATGTGGACTGATGTTCTTTGAAGTAAATCCTTGTGTAGGATTTCATTCAAAGATCGCAAGGAGTGAATCTCTTTACTTGCAGATGGATACCGACATATAGGGTAGCCAAATCCCTTATATGCCTCTGCCATGGTCAACATCGCATAGCTTTCCAATCCATTGTACATTGTAGGCATTGTAAAGTGAACCTAATTATTATTATGTAAATTCTCAAAGATGGATTTGACTGTTTTGTCTACATATATATAGATACCTTACCTCTGTAGATAATTAGAACATGTGATTTTCAATAAAATAACACATATACTCTTCATTGTTAAACCCATTATATTTATTTAGTATTTCAAGATTATATTGTGTAATTTGTTTTCTTTTGATGATTGCAGGATATGGCATAGAGTGCATCATTTTCATGGTAGGTACTTGGACTGTGACTATTCATGATTACTCTAGATCCAAGAATGAATATGAACAGGATGTTAGTTAATCAACAATATATGATAGAGATTATTTACTGAATTTATTTGTTAATTTATCATGTAATCAAATAACCCAATTGGACCTATTCATAGACACAGGAGTGAGGCTTGCAAAGGTCGGGTAAGCAGTATTTGGTATAAATCATGAAGGACATGGAAAATTTGTTGGAACACATTGTTACAAAAAATGCTTCGATGAACTTGTAATTGATTGTGAAATTTTTTTCAAGAGCATTGCCGGTATCCATAATTGGGATGTTGTTGCGCATGCAATATATTTAAATTTTATTGTGATTTGATGAAATCTAGTTAGTAATTTCATCAAATTACCCACCAATAAAACTATATTTAAATGTACCAGTGCAATACGATACATGGAAATAGAATTCCTACATGGAAATGGAACGCAACAAAAGACATTTAACTCTCCAGATTTACTTATAGTTTTAAGTAAAGGACGATCATCTTGAGTCAATTCTACAGTTTAAAGAAAATGAAGCTTAAATTCGAGAAGAAAAAAGGATAAAGCAAAGCATACTCTTTGGAGAACATCATTTCCAGTCACATAGCCAAAATTCTGCCAATTACAACACGTAGAACAAGTTAATTTCCAAAAAATTAATTTCTTAAGAGATTATAATTGTACTGAAAAGAAAAGATATGGAAAAAAATGGGCTCCATAGATTTTTTACCACAAGCTTTTTCGTAGCTTCACATATTTTGTAGACCTTTGCATCAGACAATCCTTTGATGCTCGTCAAACTCTATACAAGTCTTCCTTCAAAAAACGAGAGCATAAAAGATGAAAATTAAATACTATTGTAATTTTAAATAAAATTCATGCGAACCTTTTTGGTACACATCATTAAACCATTGCATGTGTAAATGCTGACATCCTAAAGCTTCTTGATGTCTCATGCGTTTATCCCCAGTTGTGTGACTGTAAATTAAAACTAATATTTAAATTTTGAAGAAGCATTAAGCTTCATATAGCTTCAAAGGAGTTGTCTTCCTTGTCGATATCTTGATTCAGTTCCATGAGTTGAAGTTGTTGATTCTCCCAATAACATTAGCAAGAGTCTCACAACTCCAGAATAACCTTTGAAACCCTATTCTCCCAAATTGAAACCCTATTAAACTTTGAAACCCTATTCTGTCAACATATAGGGACGAAATTGGTCCCATTATGTCCCTATGCCAGGATTTATGGACGAATTTCTATAAAAAATGCCCCAGAAGGAAAATCCAGGGGCGATTGACACTGGTATTTGGATTTACAAACAAAATATTGGGATAAATTTCTATGGTTAACCTCCATGGCCAGAAAACATGGGCGAATAGATAATTTTACGTGAATTTCTCCATGCAAAAGTAATTTTTCCCCAATTTTCTTAGTAAATAAGACTAGGCTAGCCCGCTTTGACCATTTTTTGGGTAAATAAATTGTGAGCTAAATTTTAACAATGAAAAAAGGGGTTCAATATAAAAAATTCTTCCACTAATTTTCAAAACTCCCTAAAATTCGCCCATGGGCTAAAATTCGCCCCTAAAATCATCTATGAGTTCCTCAATGATCACGATTTTGACAGTGATAACCATGGAAGATTTCAACTGTTGTTAACTTGTCAAGGGCATGTCCCAACAATAGCAATGGAACCATGATTTAGAAATGAAGTCCCGAGGTAGATGGCGAGGACTGAAGATAAGTGTGTATAGGTGTAAGAGGATGCCCTTCCAATACTGAGCAACTACATAAAATGCCCCCAAAGCCAAACTTTATGCCTTTGAAAAGGAAGCTCCCAAATAGTATAAAACTCACCAACTTCTTAGCAAAGGGTCAGATGGTGTCCAGAGCAACAAAAATTCCACGCAGGGAGGGATTAATGTTGACCTCCAAGAAAACCCCCAAAGTAGAAAGGGGTGACATGGCAAACAAAATATGTGGAAAAAAGGTTTATGTTCCTAGGAATGGTTTAGGGTGCAAGATGTTCCCCTAGGACTGTATAAAACCTTGATTCAAATTGTCCTTAGGACAATTATGAATCATCACAAGCAAGATATTTCTGGTGATTGTATGAAGTTGGTGATTCACTGGGTTGAAGACATGGCCATAGATGTCCCTCATCTACTGGAAAAAAAATTGCATTTTGCACTGCAAGAGAGAAAAATGAAGAGAGTAAAGTTTAGTTACCCTGGTACATTACAAAACATTATTAACTTATATCGACACAACGCTGTAGAAGCAAGTTGTTTTAAAAAGACATACATTAGGAGGTCTAAAATAGAGAAAATTAACTAGGAAGTTCATCAACAATCTCCAAAGTACAATGTACAAGTAGCTGAAGACCCTTTGGAGAACTATATGGAAGGTATGGGAAGTGACCCTACTTTAGAAAACTATGAATAAATTGATGTTGTCTCAACTCTGGAAGGATTACATAAAGGCACTGAAATTAATGGAAACGAGTCACATGCTTTTGAGGATTATGAATAGGAACATAGTGATGATGATATTTCCGCGACATAAAAAATTCAACTTGGTATAGTTACACCTCCATTGTTGGAAGTTGAGAAAAATTCCTCTCCAAAATATTTTGTTGATGGTCGATTCGTTTTTAAGCTATTTGATGAAATGTTTCATTTCAAAGAAAAAGCTACCATGGAGGAGGAACTCTGTACAATAAATGATTTGCAAATTATGGACCTCTTAAAGGTATGGGCTATTTTTAATGCGTTTTTCCAGAAGCAAAGTTTCCAAATTCCATTTTTGATGGGTTAAAAAATGTTTACTCTAAAAATTGCTAGATTTTTTGTATAAGCTACATCATAAAATCCTTAGAAATTAAAATATTTTAGAATTGTATCGCTAAATATTTTATTGTTGGAATTTTAAGAATTGGAAAGATCCGGCAAGGTTTATACACTTTGAAATATGTATGGATCCTTAAAATTTTCCCTGCTTACAGGAAGTTGCAGGGTTACAAAAATCACTTGTGGATACTGAGCACCGTTCAAGAAGCATAATAGATGGAAACGTCCAAGAAATTGATGTTATGTGTACAAAATTTGATAGAATTGTAATTGATTTAAAAAAGGAAAATGCACAAGCCAAAATAGCATATGAGACTGAATTGAAGAAAGATGCAGAAACCATAACAAGACTGGAAAATGAGCTAAGAAAAAGACCAGAGGTTTTGAACATGCCACCTCTAAAGATTGTTATTAGCGAGGAAACGAGATTGAAGAATGCACTCAAGCATAAATACAAATTAATTGAAAGTTTGAAGAAAGAGTTTGCAAACAAATGGAGTGAAGAGGTCAATAAACATGTAGTTGAGATAGAGAAATATAAAAGAAAAGCGGAAAAAATGAAAAAAAACCATTTCTAAGAAGGAAGAAGAATCTAAAATTTGTAAGGGACAGAGTATGGGTCTAATTTTTGCTCGAATTTATGATCCCATTGCACACCAAAAGGCTTTATTTAACTATGAGTGTTCGATACAATCCTGAGAGAAAGCACTAGATGAAGTTGTTAAAGCAATAGAATTTGGTCAAGAAGTCAAAGAGCAGTTGAAAAAGTATCGTTCCTTCTTAAAAATGCGAGAGAAGTCCTTGATGGAAGCTTTTGCAACAATGAATGTTGGAGGGGATATTTTTAGGTCATCAACCATACATGAAACATTGAAAAAGAAGGTAGATGAGAGGGACGCTGAGATTAGAGAGCTAAAAATGAAAATATTGGAGAACAAATAGGCACAACATTTGGGATGTAAGAATGAGATATAAGAACTAAAATACCAAATTGCCACTTTGTAGTAGAAGAACATTCTTCAGGCTGTAGCAGTTGTATATACTCCAAATGATATAGAGTTGAGGGCACAACGGTTGGAGACAAAGACACAGCAACTGAAGAAAGTTTTGGTTGAATTTCAATCTAAGTTGAATTATACAAAGAGTCTTCTTCAGCAAAAGGAAAATGAACACTCAAAGAAATATAAGAAGAATGTGGAATTGTTGAAGAAGTACATTGAAGATAAAAGTAGATTGCAAGACAAATTGGTAAATTGTAGGAAGACAGTGAAAGAATTAGAAGAAAAATTAAAACATGCATATGTTGCAGCTTCTAAAGAACCAGAAGCTTTTAGACAAGGCAAGAGAGAACGTTCAATTTTTCCTTGTATAAAAGAGGAGGGCTTGCAGCCTATAACTCTTGAATAACATTATTTATGTATGATGTGTAAGGAAATACTTTAAGGTTTAATACATAAATTGATATATGTGTGTGTATTTCTCGAAGATGTATCTGTCTTTGATGCATTTAATGTGAATGGTAATTTTGATTTTTTTTTTTTCAGATGAAAAAAACCACTGCTTGTTATTCATTTCAATCAAAGTAGATATTTCCTTTACATCAACTTTTTTCCAAGAAAAACACAATTTCAAAAAATTCAAGATGGACAAAAGAATGTGTAAAATAGTAAAACATACCATTTAAAACTTAAATCACCAAAAAAGATCCAATAATGAGGTCTTAGTGGGCATTTTTATGAACTGAGTAAAATTGTGTTCAAAACAGAAAAGTTGCCATTTTGTCAAATTAACCGTGGGAAAATGAAACAAAATTTTAGGAATCAGAAAGAGGTTTTTGTCAAAAATATATATATCTTCAATCCCATGGTATTAAGTTCAATTAATGTCAATTGTACAGAATCTTGTGTGCATTTTAGAACACCTAGAATTTTAACCAGGACTTCAAAGTGAATGCTAATTGATTTTTTTCCTTCTGAAAACAACTGTATTTTTATTACTGAAAGCGAAATTACATACTTAATATACCTTATGTTCATGGAACTTGAATATCAAATAATAGGATGAACATTGATATGACATAAAAAATAGGAAAAGGAATGAATACACAAAGTTCACAAACTGATTTTCTTCATACATCCATTCAAAAGACTATTTGCATTCAGAATGATATTATGAAAATAAATAAAATATATTTGAATATCAACGATAGACTATAGGAAATCACAATAAGTACCTCACAATAAGTAAAAGAATCCATGCTCTGAAAGACAATAAAAGCTAAGCTAGAATTGTATTTGTATTCAAATAGCAGAAATAGAGTTTGGCATACACAAAGTTACATGATCTGACCATCAAGTAGCATGCATTTTGATTGTAGCATATTACAGAGTATTAAAATTTTTCCTTTTACAAAGCTTCCCAAAACTCACTCATGACCCTCTGCACTCGAACCCCCCTTTCGGGCATGGTTACAACACAAAATTCACAAAATATTACAAAAACACATTTTTGTGAACTTCCTATAGCGCTTCTACGATTTTCTATAAGGAGATACCAGAAATTATGGAAGGATTCTTGTAACCAACAGTTCAACAATTAACCCCGATACAACTCAATACGCAAAATATCCTACCATCTTCCTTATAAATGACCTCGACCAAAATACGAAATGCTTATTACCTGTGAACATTCTTATTTATAGTCTTCGTAAAGTCTTGGTTAAGCATGCTCAGCTGCCTCTTCCAGAATTATGAGGCTATATGGTGCTTGATGCCTACTTTTCTCCTGTAAACACTTTTCCTTCAATACTCTATTCCTTTTTAGCAACTTCTTGTTTTGTTTATGCAACTAGTTCTTCTTCTTGAATGTCTTTTGAGCCCAAGCACACAATTTGTTATGCTTAGCAATAATTTTATCTAGTGTTTTCTTAACATTTTCTCCTTCCCTTTTCATTGTAATTTTTCCATCCTTTAGATGTTCATTTAACTCCTTATACTTATGTAGTCTACTTTGGAGTTCTTCCACTTTCTTAAGATTTTCTTTTAAGGGTGAGGTGAGACATTAAACGCCCGTACCTCTACTTCTTTAAGGTGTGAATTCTCCATTCGCTCAGAGTCTTCATTGTATGAATATGGTATATTTACATCATTATCCTCTGCTTCCTTCACATTATTTAGATAGGGTGAACTTGGATCTATTTCCTCTAGCTCATGCTCTGTTTTAGAATCTATTTGGTCACTATGATCATCTCTAGGCAATTCTAGAAATTCCTGTAACCCTTCCTCAATATTTGTTAAAATATGAGAAATATGATTCTCTATCCTAACAACTCATTCTTCTTCTTCATCTGAATCATCCTCAATAGTGATAACAATGTTTTTATTCAAAGATGGATCCATAGCATCCTTGGCATTAAGCCTAAGCTTATTAGTAGGGCGAGTGTGTGGCCTTCTGAACATAGGCTCTTGTTGTATCTTCTTCCTAGTTTTCTAAGAGAATTTCTTGGAATTTTTCTTTGCAATTGTGCTACTAGAAGGTTCCAATAAGTCTTGAGCTTGACCTTCTTGTACAGGCTCTACTTCAAGACCCTTAACAACTGAGTCAGTCAATGTAACTCCTCCTTTGTTTCTAGTATATGGCTTTTCAAATCTAGGAATTGAAATTTTTTGTTCTGGAATATAATATTCTATCCATTGTCATATCTGCTTCCTCAGACTCAATATTCCTCTTGCTACTCCTGGTTCTTTTTGCAACTACTTATTATTTCTGCTTCGCATTTGAGGATTCACCAACAAGGCTATTTAGGGTTTCAAGAGTCTGATTTTCTAGCATGGGTCTCTATTATAGTTTCCTTAATCTCTTTACCTATTGATGTATATGTAACTTCAGAATGTATTTCATTTATATATTTATTGTACTCCTATAGAGATGTATTATTCCTCTATATGGAAGTGTCGTCATTTGTATTGACAAGTGTCGCAAGTGGGTTGACTTGCCGATGGGTTATTAGACCATCTTGTAAGGGGTCGGCCCGATATAATGTAATATGAAATTATTGTACCTAGCTAGACAAGTCGACCCCATAAGGTTATTGGGCAAACAGGACAAGTATAAATAGAGATCGAGAGATCTCTATTTGGATCACTTCAGAACTCACACTTCCTTCACTCAGAAAGTGGCGCACATGTGAGGAGGAGGATCAGCTGCTAAGAGGAGTATATCTCTTTTACTTTGGTTGAGCTATTGCTCTATCTATGTTTGAGGAAGTTGTGGGGTTTTTCACCTTAGGGTTTTCCCCACGGAAAATCTGCGTGTCTATTGTTTCTCATGCTTTTGCTTCTTGTGATGATTGACATGCTTGTTATGATTGATATGCATTGATATACTGTACATGTTATTATCTCAGTAAAGATCCTAGAGTATTGTGAATTAATGCTCAAAATTTAACATGGTATCAGAGCTAACCTGAGAAGAAGACATTGTGCAGTGACGGAAACTAGGGTTTCTTGTTTATTGGGTTTCTCTCCACATATTTTGGAAAAGCAGTATAGTAGTTTGAATCTACTCATCAAGGAGAATCTATCTGTCCAATCAGAATTCAATTCTGAGCATTTTCAGATTTGGCCCTAAAAATTAGGGTTTCCACAAAAATAGGAATTTCTAAAATCTGAAGACATAACTAGAAGCTCCTTGGAAAAATCGAAGTTTAGAGCTTTGGATCGATATTTTTGGCTGGGTAAATCTTCGGGAAACTCAAACCCTAATTCAGGGTCCTCCCTAGTGAACTAGGGTTTTCCCCACGGAAACTCTGCGTGTCTATTGTTTCTCATGCTTTTGCTTCTTGTGATGATTGACATGCTTGTTATGATTGATATGCATTGATATACTGTACATGTTATTCTCTCAGTAAAGATCCTAGAGTATTGTGAATTAATGCTCAAAATTTAACATGGTATCAGAGCTAACCTGAGAAGAAGACATTGTGCAGTGACGAAAACTAGGGTTTCTTGTTTATTGGGTTTCTCTCCACATATTTTGGAAAAGCAGTATAGTAGATTGAATCTACTCATCAAGGAGAAACTATCTGTCCAATCAGAATTCAATTCTGAGCATTTTCAGATTTGGCCCTAAAAATTAGGGTTTCCACAAAAATAGAAATTTCTAAAATCTGAAGACATAACTGGAAGCTCCTTGGAAAAATAAAATTTTAGAGCTTTGGATCAATATTTTTGGCTAGGTAAATCTCCGGGAAACTCAAACCCTACTTCAGGGTCCTCCCTAGTGAACCTGGGAAGACTAAAAGGCATTTCTGAAGGGTGAAGCTTTGCAGATCTCAAAATCTGAATACACCAAGCTGATCAGATCATCAAGGTGCATATTTCTTTCCTTTTAGAAAGTTGAAATTCATATTTTGAATTTTTAAGGTTTTTTCGATAAACCCTAATTCGGGACCAGATCCAGTTTTCAACAAAGCAAGTGGTAAGACCTAAATCTTTTCTATTTCCATTTGAAGTACTATTTAAGATGTCTCACCACACCAAGCTTGAGGATAAGCTTGAAGGGGATGATAAATTCCGAGCCTGGAAGTATAGGATTGGGTTAATCCTGGAAGAAAATGAATTGGACTCCTACATCAACTCTGAGGTCCCTATCCCAGAGGATGAAGAGGCTAAGGTATTGCATAAGAAGAACTTGGTCAAGGCAAAGAGAATCATTGCTGATTCTATCAAAGACCATCTCATACCACATGTGTCATCTCTAAAGACACCCAAGGAGATGTTTGACTCCCTGACCAAGTTATTTAAAGGCAAGAACATAAATCGGAAGATGACTCTGCGGAATCAATTGAAAGGGGTCAAGATGTTGAATGGAGAGACCATTCAATCTTAATTCTCCAAGGTCTCTCAGATCAAGGAACAACTTGAAGCTGTGGATGAAGTAGTAGACAATGGTGAAGTTGTTATGATCACTTTGAATGGCCTACCTAGGTCATGTGACTCCTTTATTCAAGGAATCTGTGCACGAAAGAAATTGATCTCTTTCAGTAGACTGTGGGAGGAATGCTCTCAAGAAGAAGCTAGGCTTGTACCACGAGAAGAAAAGATGGGGAATGAAGATCAAGCTCTCACAGCTCACACCAAGGGAAGCAAGGTTAAGAGGGAGAAATCTCATAACAAGAAACATTCTCACCCTTATCACAAGAAGAAAGATCTATCTCATGTTCGATGTTTCGAATGTAATGAGAAGGGACACTTTGCTTCAGAGTGTCCCAAGAACAAAAGGGACAACAACAAAAAAAACAACTTCAACAAGAAGAAGAAGGGAAACAAAAGAAGCTATCATGTTCATGCTGTTGAAGATGATGAACCTCCAAAGAAGAAGGCTAGAGCAGAAAGTGATGATGATGATTCATCAAGCGAAGAAGAGTATGTTCTTATCTCTGCTCTCACAGGTACTATTTCTCATGGTTGTAATGATTGGCTTATTGACAGTGGTGCTTCCAAACACATGACTGGGTTTAAAGAATCTTTTGTAAATCTATCTGAACATGAATCACCCCATAAAGTGAAACTTGGGGATGACTATCAATACGCCATCAAAGGAAGTGGTGAAGCCTCCTACAACCTAGATTCTGGAAAGTCTTTGAAGATGAAAGAAGTGCTTTATGTGCCTGGGCTCAAGAAAAACCTTCTCTCCATATCTGCATTGGATACAAAAGGTATGAGGGTTTCATTTGTGGATGGCCAAGTCCTAATGTGGCCAAAGGGAAAGGCCATAGATGATGCAGTGGTGATTGGAGAGCAAGAGGGAGGTTTGTATAAATTGAAGGGACAACCTAAACATGCCATGGTGCATGATTCCATGGAGCCAAGTGAAATTTTGCATAGAAGACTTGCACATATGCACTATAGAGCATTACCAATTGCAAGTAAAGCTATAGAAGGTCTTCCCGAAATCAAGACCAAGCATGAAGGTGTTTGCAAAGGATGTGCAAAAGGAAAGAACATAAAGAAGGCATTTCCAAGCAGTGAAAGCAAGGCTAAAAGCATCTTGGAAATCATCCACTCTGATGTATGTGGTCCGATGTCATCCAGTTCTCTGAGTGGGTATGTTTACTATGTCTCTTTCATTGATGACTTCTCCAGGAAGACTTGGGTTTACTTCTTGAAGAACAAAGATGAAGTATTTGATAAGTTCAAGGAATTCAAAACCTTGATGGAGAACCAAACTGATAAGAGAATCAAGACTTTCAGATCCGACAATGGTGGAGAATTCACCTCAGGTGACTTCAAGAAGCTATGCAGTGATTCAAGGATTAAGAGGGAGTTGAATGCTCCTTACAATCCACAACAGAATGGAGTTGCAGAAAGAAAGAACAGAATAATCATGGAAGCAATAAGGGCAATGCTGCATGACTAGGATCTACCTATGCATTTATGGGAAGAAGCAGCTAGAACAACTGTATATGTGCAGAACAGAACACCCCACAAGATATTGGACAACAAGACACTAGAAGAGGTCTTCTCTAGTAAGAAACCTGAAGTCGGCCATCTCAGAATATTTGGTTGTCCAGTATATACTCATGTGCCAAAGGAAAAGAGGAGTAAGCTAGATCCTTCAAGAAAGAAGGGTATCTTTGTGGGTTACAGTGAAAGCTCGAAGGCTTACAGAATATACTTTCCAGGGTTCAAGAAAATTGATGTCAGCAGGGATGTAACATTTGATGAAAATTCAACATTCATCAAATCAAGGAAGACACCTGTTGAAGTTTATGAAGAACCTAAGGAAACTAGATTTCAAGACACTACCATGACTGAAGCAATTCTAGATGTTGATCGTGAAATTGAAGATCCGCAACAACCTGTAGATCCACCCTGTGAGAATAACTATCACAAGAGAAAACTTGCATGGGCTAGAGAGCTCATCCAAGATGCAGAAAGATATGGCATTCCAGAAGAAGAACACAGAGCAAAGAAGAGAACTAGATTACATACCAACTATGTTGCTTTACTCTGTGATATCATGAACAAAGAACCTTCCAGTTATGAAGAAGCAGCAGAAAAGAAAGAATGGAAGGATTCCATGGTCGAGGAATACCAATCAATAATGAAGAATGATGTTTGGGATGTTGTCCCAAGACCTAAAGGGAAGTCTGTCGTGACTTCCAAATGGATCTACAAGATCAAGCATGCTGTAGATGGTAGCATAGAGAAATACAAGGCAAGGTTCGTAGCTCGTGGATCTCTCAGAAAGAGGGAATAGATTATGAAGAAACTTTTTCTCCTGTAGCCAGGTACACTTCCATCAGAATAGTACTTGCTTTGACTGTAGTGATGAAATGGAAGATACACCATATGGATGTCAAGACTGCCTTATTGAATGGTATAGTTGAAGAGGAAGTGTATGTGGAGCAGCCACTCGGTTTTGAAACACATGACAGGGAGTCATATGTGTGTAGATTGAAGAAATCCTTGTATGGCTTGAAGCAAGCTCCTAGGACTTGGTATGGTAGGATGGACAGTTTCCTATCTAGTTTGGGCTTTACCAAGAGCAAAGCGGATTCCAACCTTTACTTCAATGTTGAGGAAGGAAATCTTGTGATACTTCTCCTATATGTGGATGACCTATTTGTAACAGGAGATGATAGACTGATTGCCGATACAAAGAGGAAGCTTGCTGCCGAGTTCGATAAGAAGGACTTGGGGATGATGCACTATTTCCTAGGTATGGAGGTGTGGCAGAGTGCAGATGGGATCTTCCTTGGACAAGGGAAGTATACAGTAGATATCCTGAAGAGGTTTGGGATGATGGATTGCAAGGCCATGGCTACACCTATGGAATCAAACCTGAAGCTTCTGTGTGACGCTTCATCTGAGCCAGTTGATGTCTCTATGTATCATCAGATGATTGGGTCCTTGATGTACCTGATGAACACGAGACTAGATATTTTCTTTGCCGTGAACACATTGAGCCAGTTCTTGACGGATCCAAGGATTGTTCACCTGGTTGTTGTAAAGCATATTTTGAGGTACCTAAAGGGTACAGTTGATTATGGGCTCAAGTATGAAGCAAATCAAAAGTTTAACTTGCAGGGTTATGTTGATTTAGATTGGGCAGGCAGTGCTGCAGATAGGAAGAGCACATCTGGGTGCTACTTCAGTATGGGATCAGGTGTGATCTCTTGGTTTAGCAGGAAGCAGTCCTGCATAGCATTGAGTACAGTCGAGGCAGAGTATGTTGCAGCCTGTTCGGATAGTTGTGAGGTAGTATGGCTTCGGAAGCTACTGTCAGAGTTATTTGATCTCCCGTTGGAGACTACTGGTATCTTTTGTGACAACCAGAGTTGTGTGAAGCTGTCTGAGAACCCGATGTTTCACGACAGGCCGAAGCACATTGAGATCAAATATCACTATATCAGGGATATGGTGCAAAGAGGAGCAGTGAAGCTCTTGTATATTGCGACGGATGAGCAGATTGCAGATGTGCTGACAAAGCCACTAGCCAAAGTGAAGTTCGAATACTTCAGAGAGAGGCTTGGCGTTCTTCAGATCGATGACACTTCGAGGAAGAAGTGATGGACACATTTGATGAAGCCATTCCAAGCATGGTGGAAGGAGGATCCTTCACATGGCTATGGATGTAAGCGCTGGATGATGAGCATTAGGATGATGTTATAGTTTCTTCTCTATATGATCAGTTAGATCATTTATATGTATGTATGTACGCATCATGTTGGATGCTGGATATGATCAGCTGGATCATTTATATGTATGTATGTACACATCATGTTGGATGCTGGATATGATCAGGTAGATCATGTATTTGTATATGTATCAAGTGGATACTTGTGTGATCAGGTAGATCATGTACTTATGTATGTATCAGGTGGATGCATTTGTATGATCAGGTAGATCATGTATGATGATATGTATCAGGTAGATACTTTGTATGCATCATATGGATATACTGTTTGATTAGGATGATCACAGATGACGAGCTTCAGGATGTTGCTCCAGATGAAACGCATCAGGTTGATGGTATGATGATGATCAGGTTGATCATGTGATGATGTACATCATGATGATGTATGGTGAGTATCGGTTTGATACTCTATGGCCGTGGATAGGTTGTGCAGGTAGTATAGAAAAGACCCTTTAAAAACCGGACAGGTAGAGCGGTGTGCTTGTAACATCCTGGGTTGCTCTATCGAGATCCAGACAAGTAGAGCGGTGTGCTTGTAACATCCTGGGATTCTCTGAGTAGGTTTTTCTACAGGGAGCATAGAAAAGATCCTTTAAAATCTGGACAGGTAGAACGGTGTGCTCGTAACATCCTGGGATGCTCTATCGAGATCCATACAGGTAGAGAGGTGTGCTCGTAACATCCTGGTATTCTCTGAGTAGGTTTTGCGAAAGTTCACATAGAAACGATCCTTTAAAATCCGGACAGGTAGAGCGGTGTGCTCGTAACAGCCTGGGATGCTCTATCGAGATCCATACAGGTAGAGCGGTTTGCTTGTAACATCCTGGGATGCTTTGAGTAGGTTTTGTGAAGGTCAACATGTAAGAGAACTTATAGTTTGCGCTAGGTTTTGTTGACGCACATAATCCGTCCTGGGATCCACAGTATGGCCATTGATGATGAAGACCTGCAGGTGGTGGGCCTACATCCAGCATGAAAAAGGGCTGGCTCTGTAGAACTTCCTATGATGAGTAGATTCAGAGATTTATTGAGATAGAAGCAACATTGGCGATGACAATGATTCGAGGACAATGCATCAATGATGATGATCCAGAGAAGAGGATTTGTGCTAGATGATCTGTGTCGAGAAATACCTTCCTAGTTAAGAGTGAGTGTTGATGTATATGTAACTTCGGAATGTATTTCATTTATATATTTATTGTACTCCTATAGAGATGTATTATTCCTCTATACGGAAGTGTCTTCATTTGTATTGACAAGTGTCGCAAGTGGGTTAACTTGCTGATGGGTTATTAGACCACCTTGTAAGGGGTCGGCCCGATATAATGTAATATGAAGTTATTGTACCTAGCTAGACAAGTCGGCCCCATAAGGTTATTGGGAAAACAGGACAAGTATAAATAGAGATCGGGAGATCTCTATTTGGATCACTTCAGAACTCACACTTCCTTCACTCGGAAAGTGGTGCACATGTGATGAGAAGGATCAACGGCTAAGAGGAGTCTATCTCTTGTACTTTGGTTGAGCTATTGCTCTATCTATCTCTGAGGAAGTTGTGGGGTTTTTCACCTTAGGGTTTTCCCCACAGAAACTCTGTGTGTCTATTGTCTCTCATGCTTTTGCTTCTTTTGATGATTGACATGCTTGTTATGATTGATATGCATTGATATACTGTACATGTTATTCTCTCAGTAAAGATCCTAGAGTATTGTGAATTAATGCTCAAAATTTAACATTACCTTCTACTTTGAAACCGGACCAGAACATAAAGTGTTTCCAAGTTCTCTGTACTTTATTAAGCTCTTCCATAATTAATAGTTTAATTAAACTGTAATGAAAGATACTGTGTTGGGTGTGCTCGGGATGAATTTGAACTCTAGCTGAAATATTTGTTAAAATTTTCAACAAGAATGGAAGATTCATTCTTTTTTCGCCCGAAAGATGCAACAAAAACCTCATATGATAAGCAAAAGTAACAGTATGTCTACCGTTGAAGGTAATGTATCTCTACACCATCTTCAACAATTCTGTCCATTCTTCTTTCAACCAGTTCCTGGGAATGCCTTTTTTCCATTCGGGATCCTGGTGTTCTACTTTCAAAAACTAGTTTTAATCTGCACTAATACCTTTGCTTTTAAACCATATTTCACCATCCATAGGAAGACTGGCCGCAACAACAATAGATTCCTCTATTACTTGGAAATTTAAACTTCCCAATTCCACTGTGGAACCATCGAACCTTTCTGCAAATGCCTCTGCAACTTCGATATTGAAACCTTGCATTTTTTCACATAGACCAAACCACCCTACTTTCTTGAATTTCTTAGCACATTCTGGATAGGATTCAAGCCATTCAACACCCTCGGGTTCGTGATGCAAAACCTTTCCTCTCCTCCCCATTATTTTGAAAAATCTTGTTTCTTTCTAATTCTGACTTATTATTCCATCATTTGGAGTGAAATTACAAAATAAACTCGGGTTTTGAACAACAAAGGAAAGGCCCCTTAAAATCCTCTTCTTGCAATTATGATTCAGCGTGCCTGGAAATCATATCAAGAGCATACTTATGAATAAAACATTTGGTTGCATTATCAGGCAATTCAAGAACGACACATGCCATCATGATGTGAAATGATGAGGTGTATATTCACTTAATAAAAAAACATCTGAAACAACTTCATCACCTTTTATGAAAATAGTTGCATTACTTAATGGGAAATGGTATACCTTGCAATGATATAGTTGTGACACCTTGGACTACCTATTGTCGAGACTTTTAAATTTTCGGTAGAGCCTTCTTTAGATCATGGCCAAGATTCCAATAGTGGAATGTGGAACTTCTAGTAGAGCCTTCTTTGATAATTTTGCACTTTTTGCTACCAAAAGTATGAACTTCCACCAACAATTGTATTCTCGCCTGTAATTTAAACCTGGGGTCTGGAAAAGTATTGCTATGCAATAGAAACAATTCTTGATGGGATTATGTAATCATGTGATACTCTATCTATGACCACTTATTGAAGCAAAACAATTAAATCAAAAGTATGAACCAAAAGTATGAACTTCCACCAACAATTGTATTCTCGCCTGTAATTTAAACCTGGGGCCTGGAAAAGTATTGCTATGCAATAGAAACAATTCTTGATGGGATTATGTAATCATGTAATACTCTATCTATGACCACTTATTGAAGCAAAACAATTATATCAAAACAAACATAACTCACAAATGAGCAGACCAATTAATCGGCCATTAAGATGAGGTTTTAAAAAAATTCATGAAAATTGAAAAGACAGTGCTAACACCTTCCAACATTTATTACATTTCTAAAAATTGGTAACATAAATGTTACCACAATAGAATAAATTTTTAGTATGGAAAGATCACTAGAAATGCTGATTACACCATAAGTTTATTTCACCATTTTGCATACAATGTTGCATTCTGATCATCTTGGACTTTTTTCTTTTTGGCTTATCTCTTACTTCTCATAATGAGATCAGTTTTTTTAGGATTCCCAGCATCCATATTCTGGACATCAACTATTTCCCCTTGAAATTCTTGTCTTTTACCACTCTACACTGTACCATTTATCGAGAATGGAACACCCTTTTCATTAACCATCATAGCATCCATCATTGGAATATCAATAGTAGCTGCTCCGTACACTTCTTGTGTTTCATTGATTTTCCTTGCTTCATTTCCTGAGGATGAAACACCAATGTTACAGTAACTTTCACTTGCCATCATAGGTATGTCAACAACAATTGCCGCATTCATTTCTTATGTTTGATCAATTTGCACTGCCACTATTCTCTTGGATGAAATATCTATAGTTTTACTATCATTTCTTGATTGAACATTATTTTTTTCCTTACACGTTCCGAAGCGATGTGATTCACGACAAGCCTCTTCACCATATTTGCTTAATGGCCTTGATCTGGGAAGATGATTATTGGACTGCCATAACATATTAATAGTTAAACACACATTATGAGTCCTCACACTATAAAATGAAAACATAATTAGATACCATTTAAAATTAGTGCATACTTATTGTTGGTGGTGCATTCAATGATTTCTTAGGTTGTTCTACCCATGAATGAAATAGTTGTTTTACTTGATGAGAAGTGACATCGGGGAAGTAGGATGCCAACTATGTTGTAGTTTCGTCATTTAGTGGACTTCTTATCTTTTCATATTCAACATGAAGTTGAATTCTAATATTCGAAACCAAGTATCTTCTTTCTTTAAAATTTTGGAAAGTACATTCTGAACTCATAACAAGTTTGAAAAACTGTACTCGCATCTTGTTTACAAGACACATTTTGTCTTGTTCAAATGTGTTTCTATACTCCTTAGGAACTCCTCTTCCTCCTCCTTGGTTGCTATTCAAAATTTTCATTTTCCTATGCTTACATTCCATTACTTCACTCCTTAACTATCCTAAAGTATAAGGATGAATAGACCTAGTCATATGAAGAGCATGGGCCCCTTGGATATGCATATAAGGAACCATCTCATCTCCTAAACAAGAAGACCACAACCAAAGCCACTCACTAGAAAGGAATCCAAACCTACAATGATAGTGGATCAAATTTTTTTATCGTGAATGAATAATACCACCATGTTCAAATACATAATACTACGAAATTATTAGAAATTGGCATACATTTTCTCATATTCATATCTATCATCCCTTGCACACCCTTGCAATTGCAACATGTGGAATTCTTTGTAACACTTCCCCATTCCCACCAACTTTTTATACTTTTCTTCATTTGGTAGGCCTTCAATAACCTACAAGCACAACATTTCATTGTACATGACACATTAATTATTTTCTATTATAATTGCTTAAAAATCATAACCAACTTCACTATTATGCAATCATAAAATCATCACTTATTGTTAGTCAAAACCCAAATTGAAAATATTGGACATGCTAACATAATTATTATACCTTTAAAATTCCCTCATGCCGAATGAGGATCTTGTGTGATATGGATCCATCTGATTACCCATAGTTAAGATCATTGTACTCTTGGATTTTATGATGGTATGGTCCCTTGGGATTACATGGAAGCCCAATTTTCTCCATCACCTCCTAAATTTGAAAAAAAATTGTTTTCTCAATCCCTTTAGTTGGATGAACCTTATCATAATCTTGTGCAATTTTTTGAATTTCATGAAACATATTCAAAATAGTTTTTTTTAATTCCAGCATGTTGAGCACAATATACAATATTGGACATTGAGCTAGGAGTCACTTGTAATTGGTGGCACATGTTCCACTAGGTATGAATTACTTAAATAATAAGAATTTTCATCTATAGTAAAGAAATAACTATGGCAGCATGTACCTTTTCAGCATTTGTTCTATTCATGTGATACTTTTTCATAATATTCAATTCTCTACCGCATAAGGCTGGTTGGATGTATGTAATACGCTCATCCAACTTTTCTTCCCATCCTTCAATTCTTTGTTCCAAAGAAGGATTCAATTCCTAAATTTTTAAAAGAAAGTAAGATTAAGAAATTCATGGCAAGATATTAAAAAAACATCAACTTTTAATAAATCTGTATAGCTTACTATGAGCAAGTTTGGTCACATTGCATAAAAATTGGAAATACTACGCATGGTATCCCCATCTTAGACTTTGATTTTATTTGTAACCATGTGTATAGACTTTTTTGTGAAATTCTAAATCACAACATATCATGGAGCTGAGTATACCTCACAGAGAAAGAATGAGCATAAAAGATGAATTACTGTGAAAATTGCAGTAAAAATGAGCAGACAATTAATCATGCATGATAAATCAGATAGGAACAGAATAATGCCACATGATGCAATAATCACTGTAGTCAACAATGATGTTACAATGGAGAGAATTCGAATCACCTAAGAGAATTCGAGTCTCAGTTTGTCTAGCATAGGAATTATCACCATCGTAGTGCTCCGAAAGACCCAAACTCAACTCAACTGAACAAAAACTCAGCTAGCTGAAGACACAGTCAGTTGACTAACCAAGGAGGGTGCATTAGTGATTTTTTCATGCAAATCACTTAGAAAAGGGTGCGTGAGGCCACAAAAAATAACAATCGGAGCATAAACCCCCCATAAGAGTCATCCAACTCAGGTGGACTGAACTAGAACACTGATCCTAAAATGTAGGGAACTGACTCAAGTGGTCCTAAAATGATGCATGCAAGGTGCATTAGGTGGTTGATGGATCCTAGATGACATATGCACACCACTAGGAGGAAAATGACATCATCAACTACTAGGAAAAATGAAATAATGCTAAGTAAGACAAGGATGGAGTATTAATTATCTTAACAGCCCCCCTTAGTCCAAACTTGCATCCTAAGCCCTAGTTATTGAGACCAAAGGTCACCCATATAATCAAATAAATGGTGAAATTAAAATAACTGTCCATGAAATAAGGAAATGGGGAAAACCTCATGGGAAACCCCCCCCCTCAAAAATAGGATAACATGGAGCTCAAACATCTTTCACACCAAGTAGAGATCTGAGATAAACAAATCTCTTTTGAGTGAAAATTTTTGTGAATATGTCTGCAATCATCTCCTTTGTAGGACAATAATGTGGTGAGATGGTCCTGTTGTACACTACCTCCCTGATGTAGTGCATGTGAAACTCAATATGTTTGGTCCTTTGCTTCTAAAATGTGTCACTGGAGATCCTGATGGCACTTTGATTATCACAAAAAAAGGTATATTGAAGGAGAAGTGCGAATGCCAAACTCTGCCAAGATCCCATGCAACCAAACTGCCTAAATAATTGCATTCACAGCCCCTCTGTACATTGCCTCTGCTAAAGAAAGTGCGAGTGCTACTTGCTTCTTGCTTGAACAACAGATTGGTCATGATCCCAACATGAATACATACCTTGAAGTATATTTACTATCAGTTTTGTCTCCATCCCAGTCTGAGTAAGTAAAACCAACCAGATATAGCAGAGCAAAAATAGATTAATGAATACCAAACTCTCTCGTACCATGTACATAGTGCAAGATCCTCTTAGTTGATTTCCAATGCAACTCATGTGGCTCCTACATGTACCTAGCCACAACACCAACAACATATGATAGATCTAGTCTCGAATGTGTCAAGTATAACAAGTTACCAATTAGTTGTTTGTAAAGAGTGTTGTCAACCAAGGGAGTAGAACCACCTTCTTCCAATCTAATTCCGGATAGGAAGGTAAAATATGTGGCTTTTCAATCAACAATATGGAACTTTGTGAGTAAATCAGATGCATACCTTGATTGTAAAATCATGATCCCTGAAGCATTTTGCGTTACTTCAAGACCAATGAATTGTTCTAACATCCCTAGATCTGTCATAGCGAATGCTATGTTTAGGGAATACTTGATGTGCTTCAACCTAGTAGCAGATCCACTAGCGATGAGCAAGTCATCCACATACAAAACAATCAACAATAGACATCCCCCCTTCTGTTGCATGTAAACATTGCAATCAGATTTGCATCTTTCAAACTTTTGTGATAGTAAGAAGTAATCCATCTTGGCATACCATGTCCTTGGAGCTTGCTTGAGTCCATACAGTGATCTCCCCAGTCTGCATACCAAGGAAGGATCATTAGTGTACCCCTCAGGTTGTTTCATATAGATCTCTTTTTCTAAGTCACCATGCAATAATGCACTCTTTACATCCATGTGATGTACCTCCCATGCATTTGAATCTACTATGGCCAAAACAAGCCTTACTGAATCCATTCTTGCTACAAGAGCGAATGTCTCATTGTAGTCCAATCCCTGAACTTGTGAGTACCCCTTTCCAACCAACCAATACTTGTACTTGGTTGTAGATCCATCAGATGCAAGCTTTGTTTTGCAGATCCATTTTAACTGAACTAGTTTCCTCCCTAGGGGAAGAGAGACAAGATACCATGTCTCGGTGTTCTGCAGTGACTCATATTCTTCATCCATGGATGCTTTCCATATTGGATCATGGCAAGCCTCTCTGTAAGACTGTGGACCAGACCCCACCATCATGTAGCACCTCTCAGGGAGAAGTGGATTTGTATGGAAAAGTGCAATGTTTGCATCTTGGTATTGAGATATTGTTCTTCTGGAGTCAGATGGATCTCCAACAATGTTCCCAGCTGCCTCAATAAGTTTTTAGGCCCATTTAGGCTTTGGATTGGGAGTAGTTGTTGGATTTGGATCTGGATCTGCTAGATATTCATACTCAATATCTAGATCTGAATCATATTGGCCTTCTTCTTTAGAATATGAATGTGTATCACCTATAGAAACATCATTAGGATCAAATGGAGTAGGTAAATAAGTTATACCTTGTTCTTCAACTAGCTGTAGATCATGCAATGGATCTTCATTGAACTTGACACTTCTCTCAATGAAGCATCTTTTGGTTGAAATCTCCATCAGTTTGTAAGATTTTTCATCTTCTGCATATCCAAGAAGGATGCATTCACTACTTTGAGGTTGAAGTGCTTTCCTCTTATCGAAGGGGATTATGGCCTATGCCTTGGATCCAAAAACCCTCAAGTGAAAGACATAAGGTTTGTGTCCCTTCAATGCTTTGAATGGAGTGACCCCATCAACAGATTTGTGGGGTACCCTATTCTGAATGTATGTGGCACAGTTCACTACTTCTGCCCAGAGATTTGATGGGAGATATCTTGCTTCAAGCAAGCATGTAGCCATCTCTTTCAATGACCTATTATTCATCTCTGCTACACCATTTTGTTGTGGTGTGTATGGGACATAATGTTCCATTTTAATACCTTTAGAAGCACATAGATGCTACAAATCCTTCTTGATGTACTCCCCTCCATTATCTGATCTAAGTGCCTTGATCTTCCTTTCAACAGTGTTCTCAACTAAGGCTTTGAAAAATTAGAAGCTTTCAAATACCTCAGATTTCGATTTGAGAAAGTAGATCCAGTAGAACCGAGAGTAGTCATCAATGAAGGTCAGAAGGTATTTGCATCCATTCATTGAAGCAGTGGGAATCGGTGCTGAAACATCACTATGGATTGAATCAAGTATGGAGGAAGCTCTCTTTGCCTTCCCAACATCATACTTTCGCTCTATGTGCTTCCCTACCAAGCAATCTTTGCAGATTCCTTGAGAGAACTTTATGTCTGAAAAACCTTCAACCATCTCTTCCTTGTTAAACTGCTATAGGTACTTGAAGTTTAGGTGTCTGAATCTGTCATGCCAGAGTTTGTTTGTCTCATTTGCATGAGTCGAGAGAGCACTTAGATGTGAATATGGAAAGAAGCAAAATAAATCATATGCCTTGTAGGCATGGTCTGCAACTCCTTTGGCTATCAGCTTCTCATATGAGATATCTGCAAACTCAACTGTGTCAGGTTCAAATACTACTTTCTTTGGTGAACCTATGTGTGTCATCTGATAAATAGACAACAAATTAGCTGCTAGAGAAGGCACATATAACGCATTGTTTAACTTTCCATGCTCAAGATGTATTGTGCCCTTCCCTTCAGCAAAGATTTGAGATTCATCTCCTATGTTTATGCTAGGGGCATCAGGGAGATCTAATGAAGAAAATGGCTCTCTAGAGGCAACCATGTGGTTGGAGGCTCTAGAATCAATAAGAAAAGCTTGGGATTGTGAGAATCCAGCCTTCAATGCATAACATATCTCGTGATATTTTGACTTTCCACTTGGATATCATCCATTTTATAGATTGAATTAGTTACAAATTTAGATCTCAGATCCATGAGGTGAGGATCGACTTTCCTAGCCTTATCCAAATTAGATTACATGTATTTGACAAGATATAACAAGTGGGCTCATTATAACCAAAATACATAATATTAGGACATGCTAACTGACCTCATATTCGATCCTCATCTATACTTGATGTTACATTGGAATACAATATCATAGGAAGAAAATTAAAACTTTACATTTGACTGGTTGACAAAATCTAAATCTAGATTAAAATAGAGTAAGCTTTCCACTTGGAATTTTGTGGCATTTTGTGGATTCATTGAGGTTGGTGTTGCAAAATCTCTAGAGATGCCTTTGTAGTCATAGAAAATACATCGAGCTTATTCTGCTTCAAAATGTCATCAAAATGCTATAAAGTGCAAGCTGACCTTCAAAATTTCTAGGGAAAAACATAACCTCTATCTATTCCCTTGTCTTTTGAGACTATGGAGTGTCCTGTAAAAAATAAGTGCCCATTTCTGCAAGAACATCCAACGTACTGCTACTTGCTTGATTTTTTCTGTTTTCCCCAAATCCATTTAGCTTTCCAACTTTTCTTTTGTTTGTGCAGTCCCTTGTTTTTATTTACTATTTTCTGAGCAAAGTAGCATAGACTCTTGTGCTTGATGATTAGCCCATTTGATTTTTTATTGATCCTGACATTCTGTTGTTCTAGGCTTCTAACCTTTTCTTTAGACTTCTTCAACTTCTTGCAAAGCATTTGATTTTTCTTGGACTTCTTATTCTTTGAAAAATTCTTGTTGATGTATATGTAACTTCGGAATGTATTTTACCCATGTGTATTGTATTCCTATAGAGATGTTATTATTCCTCTATACGGAAGTGTTTGTATTCCTATAGAAATGTTATTATTCCTCTATACGGAAGTGTCGTCATTTATATTGTAAGTGTCGTAACTTATACTTGATGGGTTATTAGACCACCTTGATGGGGTCGGCCCAGTATGAGTCATGTGGGTAAATGGGTCATTAGACCACCAAGGTGGGGTTGGCCCGGATTAAGTTAACCATGCGTTATTAGGCTAAGCTAGACAAGTCGGCCCCATTAGTTTATTGGGCAGGACAGGACAAGTATAAATAGAGATCGGGAGATCTCTATTTGATCACTCGTTACTCACACTTATCACACTCGGAAAGTGGTGCACATGTGAGGAGGAGGATCTGCTACTAGGAGAAGACTATCTCTCATAATTTGGTTGTACTCTGGTTGTATCATTGCTCTATCTATCTCTGAGGAAGTTGCAGGGTTTTTCACCTTCTTGGTTTTCCTCGGTGAAACTCTGTGTCTCTTGTGTGCTTGCATTATTATGTCCATGATTGATATGCTGTAGATATGCTATACATGTTATTCTCTCAGTTAAGATCTCAGATCAGATTGAAAATTATGAAAAACTAACATGGTATCAAAGCTAGCCTGAAAGAAGGCATGGTATGGCATGTATGACACTTGTTGCACTTGCGATGTTAGGGCTTGATATAGCAAAAACCAGTCATCGTAGAACTTTCACTATAAATCCATTTTGGCAAAGTTTACGGATCTGAAACTTTTACAGGTTGAATATCATATCCCCATGTACGTTGTGTCCAAAGGAAAACTTCTAATTCATTATACTTTGTGTTTTATGATCTATACAATATAGGGTTTCTGCCTCTTTTAGATCTGAGTCATAAACAGGTGACCTAGGAAAAAAGGTCATAACTTGGGATAGGAAGATCCAAATGAAATTTAGTAAAAAGTCACAGGTAGGGCATGGACTGTACTTTCACAGGCCGAAGGTTCAGAGGCTGCAAGTGAACCAGTGACACGTGGCACTCCATACAAGTTCGTTCTTCTGTTTTATCCCATAAACAGGTCACGTTGCGACACTTGGCATAACTCTCTCTCAGAGAATCCAATTGAGGTTAGACCTGTGGGGTTGGAAATATGACAGGTTGGGATACCACAGGTAGAAGTTTCAAACCCTGTGGATTTGTAATTTCAGAGTTACACCATAAACAATCAGGTGCATATTTCTGTCAAAACATAATTGGATTTTGAGCACCTTCATTCATGGCTCCGGGAATTAGGGTTTCGGAGAAAGTTGGTATTTTTGTAATCAGAGACCACAGCTAAATGCTACTCAAAAAAATCAAAATTTAGAGACCAAGATCAAATTTTTTGTTTGGGTAGAAGGCCGGGCTTGATCAAACCCTAGTTCGGGACTTTGATCGGAAAAATGGAAAATTAGGGCTTCATCAAAAGTTGGAATTTTTGAATTATGTGACCACGGCTGGAAGCTCCTCAAAAAAATAGAAGTTTAGACCTTTGGATCGAACCTTTTGGTTGGGCATAAGGGTGTGATTTATCAAACCCTAGTTCGGGATCATGTCCAGAAGATTTGGAAGTTTCAAAGGCAATTTTGAGGGGTGAAACTTTGCAGTTTTCAAATTCTGAGTATCCCGGCTTGATCATCTCATCAAGGCGCATCTTTCTATCCTTTCAGAAGTTTGAAATTCAAAGTTTGAATTTTTAGGGTTTCTCTAACAAACTCTAATCCAGCTCCAGATCCAGTTCCTGCAAATCAAGTGGATTGGGTTAATCCTAGAAGAGAATGGATTGGTCACCTGCATAAGTGAAGAAGTTCCTGTTTCAGAGGGAGATGAGGCTAAGGCCGTACATAAGAAGATCGCAAGCAATATCGATAGGTATGACTTATACAGGTATGTTTCGAGATTTGTTCATGATTAAGTTTATGGTATGTTTGTCTTCATATTATTACGGTTAGTACAATCTTGATTAAATTTAGACTTGTCGTATCACCTTCATAAAATTATGAATGCATGGTAGAAGATATTCATTGATTAGGGTGCTGACACTTATGATTGTACTAATGCATTACGGTGTTGTATGAGGTTTATGTTGTCCGCTAACATGAAAGGTAGACCAAGAAAGACAAATCATGTTCTATTTCAAGAACATATGATCAGGGTGACATGAAGACAAAGATTCATCCATTGTCATGGATCACATAGAAGATCTATTTACGAGGTATGTATAACTTGATTCTATAATGGTTAACTTATGAGATATGTAGGTTACTAGCACAAGTCATTGAAGAGAACAAGAAGACATCATATGGGTATGTTTGACAAAGCTAGCTAACATGCTAATCCAGGTATGTTTTTCCTATATCAAGTTAGAATCCTACCTTGTGTTAGGATCTCTTATATAAGTATACTTGGCATGATTGATTATGTTTATTCATAAAGTTAGAAATGTAAGTGATCAAGGGCTTAGGCATATTATGCTTCTTACTTTTATTGATGATATGACTAACCAGAAGAATTCTATGGTCACATAGTCACATATGAATATGTATGAGTAAGAGAAGTCTTCCCTGAAACCATGAATACTAATGCTCATTATCTGTGTTTGAAATGATCATGATTATACATGTTTAAGATTATTGTGTTTTATTAGTATTATGCTAATGAATGTATGTATGAGACTTCGAGGATAACACAATGATGATACTAGTAAATATGCATAGTAATTGAGGATGGACATAAGTTCAAGGACAGGTAATCCAGGAAGCAAATATCAAGAGGGAGCACACTCTAGTAGTTTCTGCAAGGATGAAGATATTCAAAAGGAGTTGACCACTTCTCAGAATCCACATCAAAATGGAGTTGCAGAAAGGAAGCAAAGACTGGGAGGGAGTCAACCCAACAAACAAACAAAGATAAGTATTTTGAATTATCATTTCTTGCATATTTGATTCAATGATGTATATACTGATATTCCTAGAATTAGGTTGTGTATTATGCATATTAGAATAGTTGCATTGATGAACAGTATACTACTAATATACATGGGTAAGTGGCCTATGGCACTGTACAACATTCCATTGCTACTTATCTAGAATGAAACCTCTTTGCTGACATGTTGAGAGTAGTGCAAAACTCTTAACAATGTTCCGGTAGAGATTGGAAGGAATCTCGAAAGTTACAAGATATGGATGAATGTTGTATTGAAGCATTGGCTAAAATAATTGCATGACTGTATGACATATTTCTTTATGTGTAAGAATTTGTTCTGAAAACTATGAGATGTTTCTAATCATTCAACTTAACTTGTTTTGTAGGAAAGATCATATACCATCACCTACAAAAGAAGGACTACAACATTTGTTCAACAATAAAGTTATCTATTGAAGATATTGAAGAATCTGAAGTTCCTAGGATACAGGATACAGTAAAAGGATGCCATGGTCGAAAAGTACCAATTGATCATGTTTGGGATGTGGTCCCAAGACCTGAATGGAAGTCTGTTGTGACTTCTAAGTGGATCTATAAGATCAAGCATGTTGCAGATGGTAGCATAGAAAAATACAAAGCGAGGTTTGTAGTGTTAAATTTTGAGCATTAATTCACAATACTCTAGGATCTTTACTGAGAGAATAACATATACAGTATATCAATGCATGACAATCACAATAAGCATGACAAGCATCACAAGAATCAAAATCATGAGAGACAAGAGACACAGAGTTTCTGTGGGGAAAACCCTAAGGTGAAAAACCCCACAACTTCATCAGAGATAGAGAGAGCAATGGCTCAACCAAAGTACAACCAAAATACACTGAGATAGTCTCCTAGTAGCAGATGATCCTCCTCTTCACTAGTGCGCCACTTTCTGAGTGAGAGAAGTGTGAGTTTCCGAGCGATACAAATAGAGATCTCCCGATCTCTATTTATACTAACCTATTTTCCTAGTGACCTTATGGGGCCGACTTGTCTAGCTAGGTACATCCACAATATAATATATATTTCAGGGCCAACCCCACACATGGTGGTCTAATAACCCGTCGCCAAGTACACACACTTGCGACACTTGTCAATACACATGACTACACTTCCTTATAGAGGAATAACACATCTCTTATAAGGGTACAATAAATATATATGAAATACATAGATGAAATACATTCTGAAGTTACATATACATCAACACTCCCTCTTAACCAGGAAGGTATTTCTCGACACAGTTCTGCTAGACAAGTCTTCTTCTCGGGATCATCATCATCGATGCATCATCATCATCATCGTCACTGCTTCTACTATCTCAACCAATCTCTAACTCTACTCGTCATAGGAAGTTCTATAGAGTCAGTCCTTTTTCATACTGGATGTAGGCCCACCACCTGCAGGTCTTCATCATCACTGGCCATACTGTGGAATCCTCAGGACTAATTACGTGAGTCAACAAAACCTTGAAAGAGCATCCCAGGACCAATTACGAGCACACAGCTCAACCTACCGGATCTCCCAGGATCTTTTACATGTTACTGCACAACCTGTCCACGACCACAGAGTATTACGATGCACAACCCATATGCACACACACAACACTTACACTCAACGACATGGGAGGACCAACCTACCACCATCCGTGAAGGGCTCACAGAACTTACATCAACGACCATGGGAGAACACATCTACCACCATGTCGGAAAGGCCCTGCATTTACATCAACGCACATGGGAGAACACATCTACCACCATGTCGGACAGGATCTGCACTTACATCAACGCACATGGGAGAACGCATCTACCACCATGTCGGAAAGGCACTGCACTTACATCAACGCACATGGGAGAATGCATTTACCACCATGTCGGAAAGGCTCTGCACTTACATCAACACACATGGGAGAACGCATCTACCACCATGTCAGAAAGGCTCTGCACTTACATCAATGCACATGGGAGAATGCATCTACCACCATGTCAGAAAGGCTCTGCACTTACATCAACGCACATGGGAGAACACATCTACCACCATGTCGGAAAGGCTCTGCACTTACATCAACGCACATGGGAGAATGCATCTACCACCATGTCGAAAAGGCACTGTGCATCTGTGTCTTCGGAACTCATCACACATAATCCAACTGATTATGTACTGTATCCACCTGATACATATGATCATCCTGATCATCATCACTGTACCGTCCTGGTACATATCATTTGGAGCAACATCCTGAAGCTCGTCATCATGATCATCCTGATCATACAATGCATCTACCTGATGCATACCAAGTATCTACTTGATACATATCATCATACATGATCCACCTAATCATACAGTGTATCCACCTAATACAAATACAAATACATGATACATATCACCATACATGATCCACCTGATCATACAATGTATCCACCTGATCATACAATGTATCCACCTGATACATATATAGATACATGGTACAAGCATCCAACTCATATACAAAATACATACAAATGATCCAACTGATCATATCCAGCATCCAACATGATGCGTACATACATATACATATAAATGATCCAACTGATCATATCCAGCATCCAACATGATGCGTACATACATATACATATAAATGATCCCACTGATCATACAAAGCAGAAACTAGAACATCATCCAGCGCTTACATCCACAGCCATGTGAAGGATCCTCCTTCCAACATGCTTGGAATGGCTTCAACAAATGTGTCCATCACTTCTTCCTCGAAGTGTCCTCGATCTGAAGAACACCCAGCCTCTCCCTGAAGTACTCAAAATTCACCCTGGATAGTGGCTTTTTTAGCACATCTGCAATCTTCTCATCCGTCGCAATATACAGGAGCTTCACAGCTCCTCTCTACACCATATCCATGATATAGTGATATTTGATCTCTATGTGTTTCGACCTGTCATGAAACACTGGGTTCTCAGATAGCTTCACACAACTCTGGTTATCGCAGAAGATACCAGTAGCATCCAATGGGAGATCAAATAACTCAGACAGTAGCTTCCGTAGCCATACTGCCTCACAACTAGCTGAACAGGCTGCAACATACTCTGCCTTAGCTGTACTCAGTGCTACGCAGGACTGCTTCCTGCTAAACCAAGAGATCACACCTGATCCCATACTGAAGCAACACCCAGATGTGCTCTTCCTATCTGTAGCACTGCCAGCCCAATCTGAATCAACATAACCCTGCAGGTTAAACTTTTGATTCGCTTCATACTTGAGCCCATAATCTGTTGTACCCTTCAGGTACCTCAGAACATGCTTTACAACAACTAGGTGAACACTCCTCGGATCTGTCAGGAACTAACTCAATGTGTTCACAGCAAAGCAAATATCTGGTCTCGTGTTCGTCAGGTACATCAAGGACCCAATCATCTGACGATACATAGAGACATCAACCGACTACGATGAAGCATCACATAGAAGCTTTAGGTTCGATGCCATGGGTGTGGCCATGGCCTTGTAATCCATCATCCCGAATCTCTTTAGGATATCTACTGTGTACTTCCCTTGACCAAGGAAGATACCACCTGCATTCTGCCATACCTCCATACCTAGGAAATAATGTATCATTCCCAAATCTTTCATATCGAACTCAGCAGCAAGCTTCCTCTTAGTATCTGCAATCAATCTGTCATCTCCTGTTACAAATAAGTCATCCACGTACAGAAGTAGAATCATAGGATTTCCTTCCTCAACCTTGTAGTAAAGGTTGCAATCCGCTTTATGTTTGGTAAAGCCCAAACTAGATAGGAAACTGTCCATCCTTCCATACCAAGTTCTGGGAGCTTGCTTCAAGCCATACGAGGCTTTCTTCAATTTGCACACATATGACTCCCTGTCATGTATTTCAAAACTGAGTGGTTGCTCCACATATACTTCCTCTTCAACTACACCATTCAAGAAAGCAGTCTTGACATCCATTTGGTGTATTTTCCATTTCATTGCTGCAACCAGGGCAAGTACTATTCTGATGGAAGTATACCTGGCTGTAGGTGCAAAATTTTCTTCATAATCTATTCCCTCTTTCTGAGAGAAGCCACGAGCTACGAATCTTGCCTTGTATTTCTCTACACTGCCATCTGCAGCATGCTTGATTTTGTAGATCCATTTGGAAGTCACAACAGACTTCCCTTTAGGTCTTGGGACAACATCCCAAACATCATTCTTCATTATTGATTGGTATTCCTCAACTATGGCATCCTTCCATTCTTTCTTTTCCGCTGCTTCTTCATAACTGGAAGGTTCTTTGTTCATAATGTCACAAAGTAAAGCAACATAGCTGGTATGTGATCTGGTTCTCTTCTTTGCTTTGTGTTCTTCTTCTGGAATTCCAAATCTTTCTGCATCTTGAATGAGCTCTCTAGCCCATGCAGGTTTCCTCTTGTGAGAGTTATCCTCACAGGGTGGATCTACAGGTTCTTGCGGATCTTCAAACTCATGAACAACTTCTGGAATTGCTTCAGTCATCATAGTGTCTTGAAATCTAGTTTCCTCAGGTTCTTCATAAACTTCGATAGGTTCCTTCCTTGATTTGATGAATGCTGAGTTTTCATCAAATGTTACATCCCTGCTGACATCAATCTTCTTGAACCCTGGAAAGTATATTCTGTAAGCCTTCGAGCTTTCATTGTAACCCACAAAGATACCCTTCTTTCCTGAAGGATCTAGCTTGGTCCTCTTTTCCTTTGGGACATGTGTGTATACTGGACAACCAAATATTCTGAGATGGATGACTTCAGGTTTCTTACTAGAAAAGACCTCTTCTGGTGTCTTGTTGTCCAATATCTTGTGGGGTGTTCTTTTTTGAACATATATAGCTGTTCTAGCTGCTTCTGCCCATAGATGCATAGGTAGATCCTGGTCATGCAGCATTGCTCTTGTTGCTTCCATGATTGTTCTGTTCTTTCTTTCTGCAACTCCATTCTGTTGAGGATTATAAGGAGTAGTAAACTCCCTCTTAATCCCTGAATCACTGCAAAGCTTCTTGAAGTCACCTGAGGTGAATTCTCCACCATTGTCGGATCTGAATGTTTTGATCTTCTTGTCTGTTTGATTCTCCATCAAGGTTTTGAATTCCTTGAACTTATCAAACACCTCATCTTTGTTCTTCAAGAAGTATACCCAAGTCTTCCTGGAGAATTCATCAATAAATGAGACATAGTAAACATACCCACTTAGAGAACTGGATGACATAGGACCACATACATCTGAGTGGATGATTTCTAGGATATCCTTTGCCTTGCTTTCACTGCTTGGGAAAGCCTTCTTAATGTTCTTACCTTTTGTACATCCTTTGCAAACACCTTCATGTTTGGTCTTGATTTAAACAAGACCCTCTACAGCCTTGCTTGCAATTGGAAGTGCCCTATAGTGCATATGAGCAAGTCTTCTATGCCAAAGTTCACTTGGCTCCATGGATTCATGCACCATGGCATGTTCAGGTTGTCCCTTCAATTTATACAAACCTCTCTCTTGCTCTCCAATCACTACTGCATCATCTGTGGTCTTTTCCTTTGGCCACATTAGGACTTGGCCATCCACAAATGCAACCCTCATACCTCTTGCATCCAATGCAGAGATGGAGAGTAAGTTCTTCTTGAGCCTAGGTACATAAAGGACTTCTTTCATCTTCAAAGATTTTCCAGAATCTAGGTTGTAGGAGGATTCACCACTTCCTTTGATTGGGTATTGATAATCATCCCCAAGTTTCACCTTATGGGGTGATTCATGTTCAGATAGATTCACAAAAGATTCCTTAAACCCAGTCATGTGTTTGGAAGCCCCACTGTCAATTAACCAATCATTACAACCATGGGAGATAGTACCTGTGAGAGCAGAGATTAGAACATATTCTTCTTCACTTAATGAGTCATCATCACTATCATCACTTTCTGCCCTAGCCTTCTTCTTGGGTGGTTCATCATCTTCAGCAGCATGAGCATGATATCTTTTCCTACTTTCCTTCTTCTTCTTGGTGTTGTTGTTCCTTTTGTTCTTGGGACATTCTGAAGCAAAATGACCTTTCTCATTACATGTGAAGCATCTGAGATATTTCTTATCTTTATGTTGATGATAGTGTGAAGATTTCTTGGTATGAGAGTGCTCTCTCTTTGACCTTCCTTTCTTGGTGTGTACTGCGAGAGCTTGATCTTCACTTCCCATCTTTTCTTCTTGGGCCACGAGCCTTGCTTCTTCTTGAGAACATTCTTCCTACAATCTGTTGAAGGAAATCAACTTCTTCCTTGCACAAATTCCTTGAATAAAGGAATCCCATGACCTGGGTAGGCCATTTAGACTAGTCATCACAACTTCACCATTCTCCACCATTTCATCTACCGCTTCCAATTGTTCCTTAATCTAGGAGACCCTAGAAAAATAAGATTGAATGGTTTCTCCATTCTGAAACTTTACTCCTTTCAATTGGTTCCGCAAGGTCATCTTTCGATTTATGTTCTTCCCTTCAAATAGCTTGGTCAAAGAGTCAAACATCTCCTTAGGTGTCTTTAGAGAAGACACATGGGGTATGAGATGGTCTTTGATAGAATCAACAATGGTTCTCTTTGCCTTGACCAAGTTCTTTTTATGCAATACTTTAGCCTCTTCATCCTCTGGGATAGGGATGTCTTCTTTTACATATGAGTCCAACTCATTCTCTTCCAGGATTAACCCAATCCTATACTTCCAAGCTCAGAATTTATCAGCCCCTTCAAGCTTATCCTCAAGCTTGGTGTGGTGAGACATCTTAAAGAGTACTTCAAATGGAAATAGAAAAGATTTAGGTATTACCACTTGAAATGCTGAAAACTGGATCTGGTCCTGGATTAGGGTTTATCAAAAAAACCCTAAAATTTCAAAATGTGAATTTCAACTTTCTGAAAGGATAGAAAGATGCACCTTGATGAGATGATCAGCCTGGTGTATTCAGAATTTGAGATCAGCAAAGCTTTACCCTTCAGAATTTCCTTTTTGTCCTCCCGGGTTCACTAGGGAGAGCCCTGAATTAGGGTTTGAGTTTCCTGGAGATCTACCCAGCCAAAAATCTCGATCCAAAGCTCTAAACTTCGATTTGTGCAAGGAGCTTCCAGCTATGTCTTCAGATTTCAGAAATTCCTATTTTTGTGGAAACCCTAATTTTTAGGGCCAAATCTGAAAATGCTCAGAATTGAATTCTGATTGGATAGATAGATTCTCCTTGATGAGTAGAGTCAATCTACTATACCGCTTTTCCAAAAATTATGGAGATAAACCCAATAAACAAGAAACTCAAGTTTCCGTCACTGCAAAATGTCTTCTTCTCAGGTTAGCTCTGATACCATGTTAAATTTTGAGCATTAATTCACAATACTCTAGGATCTTTACTGAGAGAATAACATATACAGTATATCAATGCATGGCAATCACAATAAGCATGACAAGCATCACAAGAATCAAAAGCATGAGAGACAAGAGACACCGAGTTTCCGTGGGGAAAACCCTAAGGTGAAAAACCCCACAACTTCCTCAGAGATAGAGAGAGAAATGGCTCAACCAAAGTACAACCAAAATACACTGAGATAGTCTCCTAGTAGCAGATGATCCTCCTCACTAGTGCGCCACTTTTTGAGTGAGAGAAGTGTGAGTTTCAAAGTGATACAAATAGAGATCTCCCGATCTCTATTTATACTAACCTGTTTGCCCAGTGACCTTATGGGGTCGACTTGTCTAGCTAGGTACATCCACAATATAATATATATTTCAGGGCCTACCGCACACATGGTGGTCTAATAACCCGTTTCCAAGTACACACACTTGCGACACTTGTCAATACACATGACGACACTTCCTTATAGAGGAATAACACATCTCTTATAAGGGTACAATAAATATATATGAAATACATAGATGAAATACATTCCGAAGTTACATATACATCAACATGTAGCTCGTGGCCTCTCCCAGAAAGAGGGATTAACTATGAAGAGACTTTTGCACATGTAGCCAGGAACACTTCCATCAGATCATTACTTGCTCTGGCTGCAGTGATGAAATGGAAGATACACCAGATGGATGTCAAGACAACTTTGTTGAATGGTGTAGTCGAGGAGGAAGTGTATGTGGAGAAGCCACTTGATTTTGAAACACATGACAAGGAGTCATATGTGTGCAGACTGAAGAAAGCCTTGTATGGCTTGAAGCAAGCTCCTAGGACTTGGTATGGTAGGATAGAAAACTTTCTATCCAGTTTGGGCTTTACGAAGAGTAAAGCGGATTCCAACCTTTACTACAAGGTTGAGGAAGGCAATATAGTGATACTACTATTGTATGTGGATGACCTGTTTGTAATAGGTGAGGATATATTGATTGCTGATACCAAGAGGAAGCTTGCTTCCGAGTTTGAGATGAAGGACTTGGGGATGATGCACTATTTTCTAGGTATGGAGGTGTGGCAGAGTACAGATGGGATCTTCCTTGGACAAGGGAAGTATGCAGTAGAGATCCTGAAGAGGTTTGGGATGATGGACTGCAAGGCCATGGCTACACCTATGGCATCGAACCTGAAGCTTCTATGTGATGCTTCATCTGATCCGGTTGATGTCACTATGTATCGTTAGATGATTGGGTCCTTGATGTACCTGACGAACACGAGACGAGACATTTTCTTTGTGGTGAACACATTGAGCTAGTTCCTGACGGATCCCAGAGGTGTTCACCTAGTTGTTGTAAAGCATATTCTGAGGTACCTGAAGGGTACGGTTGATTATGGGCTGAAGTATGATGTGAATCAAAAGTTTAACTTGCAGGGTTATGTTGATTCAGATTGGGAAGGTAGTGCTACAGATAGGAAGAGCACATCTAGGTGCTGCTTTAGTATGGGATCAGGTGTGATCTCTTGGCTTAGCAGGAAGTAGTCCTATGTAGCACTGAGTACAGCCGAAGCAGAGTATGTTGCATCCTATTCGGCTAGTTGTGAGGCAGTATGGCTTCGGAAGCTACTGTCTGAGTTATTTGATCTCCTGTTGGAGGCTACTGGTATCTTTTGTGACAACTAGAGTTGTGTGAAGCTGTCTGAGAACCCGATGTTCCACAACAGGTCGAAACACATAGAGATCAAATATCACTATATCAGGGATATCGTGCAGAGAGGAGCAGTGAAGCTCCTGTATGTTGCGACGGGTGAGCAGGTTGCAGATGTGCTGACGAAGCCACTAGCCAGAGTGAAGTTCAAGTACTTCAGAGAGAGGCTTGGTGTTCTTCAGATTGATGACACTTCGAGGAAGAAGTGATGGACACATTTGCAGGAGCCATTCCGAGCATGGTGAGAGGAGGATCCTTCCATGGCTGTGGATGTAAGCATTGGATGATGAGCATCAGGACGATGCTCTAGTTACTGCTCTGTATATGTATATATGCATCATGTTGGATGATGGATATGATCGGTTGGATAATTTATATGTATATGTATATGTGCATCATGTTGGATGCTGGATATGATCAGTTGGATCATTTATATGTATATGTATGTACGCATCATGTTGGATGCTGGATATGATCGGTTGGATCATTTATATGTATATGTATGTACGCATCATGTTGGATGCTGGATATGATCAGTTGGATCATTTATATGTATGTATGCATCATGTTGGATGCTGGATATGATCAGTTGGATCATTTATATGTATGTATGCATCATGTTTGATGCTGGATATGATCAGTTGGATCATGTGTATGTATCTGTAGATGTATCAGGTGGATACATTGTATGATCAGGTAGATCATGTATGTTGATATGTATCAGGTATGATCAGGTGGATCATGTATTTGTATAGGTATCAGGTGGATACATTGTATGATCAGGTAGATCATGTATGATGATATGTATCAGGCAGATATTGTGTATGCATCAGGTGGATGCATTGTACGATCAGGATGATCATGGATGATGAGCTTCAGGATGTTGCTCCAGATGACATGCGTCAGGACGATGCAGTGATGATGATTAGGATGATCATGTGTACATTAGGATGATGTATGGTGAGTATCAGGATGATACTCTATGGCCGTGGACAGGTTGTGCAATGTAAATCCCAGATTTGTTCTAGGTCACATCTAGTATGAAAAAGGACTGGCACTGTGGATCACATGTAAGACTTGGGAGATCCAATAGGTTGGGCTGTGTGCCCGTAATAAGGCCTGGGATGGTCTTTCGAGGGTTTGTGATGGTTGATCACATGTAAGACCTGGGAGATCCGATAGGTTGGGCTGTGTGCCCGTAATAAGTCCTGGGATGGTCTTTCGAGGGTTTGTGATGGCTGATCACATGTAAGACTTGGGAGATCCGATAGGTTGGGCTGTCTGCTTGTAATAAGTCCTGGGATGCTCTTTCGAGGGTTTGTGATGGTTGGCCACATGTAAGACCTGGGAGATCCGGTAGGTTGGGCTATGTGCCCGTAATAAGTCCTGGGATGCTCTTTCGAGGGTTTGTGGTGGGATACATGTAAGACCTGGGAGATCCAATAGGTTGGGCTGTGTGCCCATAATAAGTCTTGGGATGCTCTTTCGAGGGTTTGTAGTAGAGGTCACATGTAAGACCTGGGAGATTCGATAGGTTGGAGTGTGTGCCCGTAATAAGTCCTGTGATGCTCTTACGAGGGTTTGTGACGCACGTAATAAGTCCTGATTATTCCATAGTATGGCCAGTGATGATGAAGACCTACAGTTGGTGGGCCTACATCCAATATGAAAAAGGATTGGCTCTGTAGAACTTCCTATGACGAGTAGATTCAGAGATTGATTGAGATAGCAGTAGCAGTGACGATGACAATGATTCAAGGACGGTGATTCGTTGATGATGATCCAGAGAAGAAGACTTGTGCTAGTAGATCTGTGTCGATAAATACCTTCCTAGTTAAGAGGGAGTGTTGATGTATATGTAACTTCGGAATGTATTTTACCCATGTGTATTGTATTCCTATAGAGATGTTATTATTCCTCTATACGGAAGTGTTTGTATTTCTATAGAGATGTTATTATTCCTCTATACGGAAGTGTCGTCATTTATATTATAAGTGTCATAACTTATACTTGATGGGTTATTAGACCACCTTGATGGGGTCGGCCTGGTATGAGTCATGTGGGTAAATGGATTATTAGACCACCAAGTGTGGGGTCGACCCGGATTAAGTTAACCATGGGTTATTAGGCTAAGCTAGACAAGTCAGCCCCATTAGTTTATTGGGCAGGACAAGACAAGTATAAATGGAGATCGGGAGATCTCTATTTGATCACTCATTACTCACACTTCTCACACTCAGAAAGTGGTGCACATGTGAGGAGGAGGATATGCTGCTAGGAGAAGACTATCTCTCGTACTTTGGTTGTACTCTGGTTGTATCATTGTTCTATCTATCTTTGAGGAAGTTGTGGGGTTTTTCACCTTCTTGGTTTTCCCCGGTGAAACTCTATGTCTCTTGTGTGCTTGCATTATTATGTCCATGATTGATATGTTGTAGATATGTTGTAGATATGCTGTACATGTTATTCTCTCAGTTAAGATCTTAGATCAGATTGAAAATTATGAAAAAATAACAATTCTCTTGGCATGGATTACTATGTTCAACAAATTAAGTAAGGGGTTCTTCAACTTCCTGTTCTTCATCTATGCCTGGCAGATTTGGACCCCCGTAGGGAATCCAAAGTTTTCTCAATTCTAATTAGGGATTTCACAATTTTCCTTTCCATTCCTTTTGACTGTTCACCTTCCTCATCTGATAATGATTGAAGAGAGACTGATTTTTGAAACTTTACAGAATTTCTAGGATTCTTCAGCTCAATAATTTCATGTTTTTCCTGGGACTCTTTCTCACCTGGAATGACCTCTGAGCTGACCAAGAGATGCTTGGATTTTTTGTTTTTCTTTGATTGCATTTGAGTATTTTTCCATATCGATAAATTCATTTATCTTTAAAGAAGGATCAAAGAGGGATTTGGCCTTCATTCTAAATTTATTGGTCGACCGGGTGTGAGGCCTCCTTGGGGGATATTTTTGCAATATATCTTGTTCATCCTCTAAGACCTTTTGTTGCTTCTTCTTTCTAGAAGGGATTTCATCAACTTCAGGGTTTTCAATTTCAGGTGGTGATTTTTCCTTATTCTCTTCATCATTTTGTGCTGAGCTTTCTTATTTTGACTGTAAATCCTAGAATAAACCACCTCCAGCTGCCTTTTCCCGGGGGAAATTGTTGACTCTGATCAGGGAGATTATTTTTTCTACCTTGATTCGACTTAGAGTTCTTGGTTCCTTTTGAAGAAGACTCTTCCTTTAAATCCTGGGGCCGAATGAGTTCCATTTCAAACTCATAAAGGAACAAGAAATGGTCCTAAGTTCGGTAAATCTTGGCCAACTCCTCCATAATTAACAATTTTATCAGAGCATGCTAATAAATACCATGGTGTGTTTTCTGTGGACAATCCTTGACCTTTGTTTACATCTTCGTGAGGATTTTAAGTAGGAAAAAGGGTGAATTGATAGGTGCATCCCGTATAATGTGTAATGGAGATCTCATTTGGTATAAGTAAACAAAGGAGTACCTGCCCTCTCCAATAAATAACGTTGGATCCAAAACAACAATTCCTTCCACTATGGTTTCAAACAAGTTCTAGGAAGTCCCTTCCTCCAGTTGGGGTTTTGAAATTTAGGGACAAGAAGCTGATTACAAGCCGAAATAGAAAAATCTTGGCGTTTGAACTAGTGTTCTCTGCTTGTGGACAATTTCCCAGCTACACTAATTAATGTTTTAGTAACTTGAAACTTCATATCTCCAACATTAGCTTTCTTTCCATCAAATCCCTATGTGAAGGCTTTGGCTATGCTCTCGTGATGTCCCTGTAGCTTCTGGAAAAATTCCATCCATCCGGTTTCCCTAAACCTATCCTCGAGCTATGGATAGGCTTCAAATACCTCTAATCCGAGAGTTTCATACAACACTAGGAAACCAATTTTCTTTCAAGGAGGCATGGGTGAGAACTGGTGATGGTGGGGAAGACTGTAGTCGGTCACTGCTAACTTCAGAAAAAAAAGTGAGAGAACTGTTCAAAAGAGAAATGAAAGTAACCACGTTAGACATGATTTATAACAAGATACAAATCTCGAAATCATTGATTTTAGGAATAATCAACACACTTATTGCACACTTAAATAAAATTTGAATGAATGCAAATTATGATTACATGGAATCCTGACAACTTGTCTCATCTGATTGATGGCTTGTTAGATTTTGATTTTCTCTATATCGGTTTGTTGGTGTCGAGAAATTCAATTTTGGTAGCCGCCTTGATCGGGAAAACAAGCGAGTTCTGCTGTAGAATGGAAAATATTTTGTAGCACCTTATGACCCAAAACAACAGGTTCCACTACAGAATGAGAAACTCCTTACTTATAGCAAATATAATTTTTGCTTGATCTCATAACCATGCAAGTGATTAGAGAGTATAGAATAGACAACAATATGGTTTAGTAACCTCCAAAATCTCCATTATTCACAACTCATTGAAATTGAAGATCTTTCACATAGCACATAAATGTAGGGATGGAACTCGACATTCTAACTTTCTAACATTAAAAAAACTTGCTTGGAGGTTTGTATTCACTTTGTACTTTGGCCATCTTCTATTGATAAAAGTGTTGATTTCTAAGGATGACTTTCCCTAGTTGGTCCTTGTGAACATTTTCAGCAATGTCTGCATTTTGATTTGCATGCAAAATTAGTTTCACAATATAAACTTTCCTTTTATTCAATGTTTAATTCAGTCTTTTTGAAAGTTATTTTTGTAATTTGAATTGTATGCAAAGGAAACTCATGCATTTGTATATGTTGTGATGCAAATTTTAGTTGCAGCCTTTGAACAAATGTTGACTATTCCACTCTCTAGCCTTATGGATGTAATTTTTGTAAACCACGCATAAAAGGTTCTTTTGCTTGGAATTAAGATGTGCGAGAACATAGTGGTGTTGGTGGGCATTTGTTAAGAGTCCAAAATATTGTCAAGAGATGCCCTTCTTTCTAGGGAGACATTGCATATTTTCTTTTAAAACCTTAGGTACCATCATTTCCTATGTTATCCGACTTCTTTTAATGGATGATATAAATGTATTAAATTTGATCCTAAAAGGAAACGAGTGTTGTTGATTATGTGAATATCTAAACATTGTCTATATATGCTTGTGGAACATCATTATATTTGGTTTAGGTGAATAGGAAAATGGAGGATGTAATAATATCTTTTAAAGGTAGACTTGAATATGGATTTGGGAGTAATGATGGTGATGAAGAGGATCAAGATCCAAGTGAGAGAATTAAGATTGATGAATCTTTAGATGAAAAGTGTGTAAAGATGCAACATGAAGAAGATGTAATGTTCGCATTTTGGTAGATAAATATGAATTAATTAAGCCCATCCCAAGTCACATAATAGAATTTAGGGAGCCTCTAGTGCCATTCGAAACTATTTGGAAACTACCTCCTTCACTAGTCCAAGTTTTTATCTTTGCACCTAGTCACCAATTTCACTGTCTAATATTGTTTGTCAAGTCAAGTGAAGTCCATAGCAGGTTGGGGTAGTTATAGACTAGCCAATTCTAGTTCTGCACCAGAATCCGTTGGGTTTCCACATAAGTCCTAGGGATATTTCCTTTATTCCTCTGGTTTAGCCAAAGGAGTCTTCCCAAGAGTGATGCACCCATAAAATGTGAAATTGTTGAAGTTGGGTGTCTATCTAAGGATGTTGAAGATGTACTTAGTCTATAGAAGTCTGTAAGATACCTCCTTGAATAATTCATAGAGTTTTAGAGGTGTTTGGGACTTGAATTTAAAGCTCTAGCCAAAACTAGCCAACTTTGAATTAGTGTGCCTAGATCCAAGTGAGGGAATTATGATTGATGAATCTTTAGATTCAAAGTGTGTAAAGTTGCAACAGGAAGAATACCCCTAGGATCTTAAGGTTGTACTTGCAAACACATCAAAATCCCCTAAAAATACAATACAAGAGAATATTATTGAGGTTGAAGAAGTGAGTGATGAAAATCTCCAGGCATATGTGAATGAAAGGAATTTCAATGTAGATCGAGAAAATTCCATTAAGGAGCTTTACAACAACTATCCTTATTACTCAAAAGAAATTTTTAAAAATATGCTGGCAGGTTTGTGTAGAGTTCGTGTGTTTAAATTTTGAGTAGAATGCCAGTTTTTTAATAGTATTTATCAGGTTATATGTTGAAATTTAATGTCTTTATTGTTTTATATTTTTAGGCTGATTATGATGGTGATTTGAAAGATCTTGAAGCACTCTTAAAAAAATTACAATGCTAAGAAATTGAGTCTGCTAATAAAAAAGTGTCAGGTCCATCATCTTCAAAGGCAACTGAAAACCCAAATGTTGTATCCATAGAATCATTACCCTTGAATCTACACAATGCATCTAATGGAAAAATCAAAGGAAAGAGTCCCAAGAAGAGAGGAAGGGACACACCTTCTTCAACGGTCAAAGTTTACAGAACGCATCGAAAATTTCTTTTGAAGATGTGAATGCATGGATATGTTAGAAAATGGTGTGCATGGATGTTTGGGAAAGGTATGGGGGACTTAGTGGAACCATAAATATTGAAATTATTGGTATCTTTATCCATATACAAATACCCCATTGTGTCCAAGACCTTCAAATTCTCCTTTGAAGATTTAGGACATTCTCCGTCGAACATTAAATTATATAGTTGAGATAAGATTTTGTCACATATCATCGATCATATAGTGTGAAACATATTTATTATTCCAAACAATAACACTTCATACATAATGAACAAAAATGTTTTACAGTAAAAATTCCTAGGGGCAGTCTCGCCTCGGTCCTGGGTATCCTCTAAGCAAAGACATATCATTCATTCAAAACAAAAAAAAAAGTTTTTATAATAAAACATCCCAGTGGTGGAAAAACCTTGGTCCTGGGTCTTCTCTAAGGAAACAACCTCTCTATTTCATATATACAACAATAAAAATCAAGGGGGATTCATGCATATCTTCCTTGGACCTATTTCCATTTACATCAACGATAGACTTTCATAGATCCTGGGAATGAAGAATGAGGAAGGAGAAAAAGGAGAACAAAATCATGTGACGGAACTAGGAGGCCTTTTCTAGCTCAAAAACTTGATGAAATAATGAACCTCCTGTTTTGTGTCTTTGCACAGAGTTTTTATGTGCCTGTAGTATGAATCTTCCACTACGCAAGGTTTACCGGCCATCCTATCATTTCTCCTGAATGAATATTTTGGTTGAGGAACTATAACTGAATTGGCATGCATATTCCTGCTCGGGAATCATGGGATGATTGTTTCTCATCTTCTTGTCCTTTTCCCATGTTTTCCCTGCATCTACTTTTCATGGGCTTTAGGTGGCCCTAATATATCTGCTACCAGAGAGAGCTGATGTTGGGCCACCTATTCTTCAGATTGATGTTGTCCTTCCATCATCTTTTATTTTAACATTTGTATAGTTTTCCATGTATGATACGTTGGTGACAGGTTATTTTTTAACATTCTGAATTCCTTGTCTAGCTCCGAGACTGGAGTATAATCCATGTAAAATTTATGATGGTCAACAAGTATTTCAATAGTGTATGGATATCAATTGCATGGTCTAATTCATGAAGTAGATCTTGTGGCGTTGGGGGAGTGGCTCGTTGAGTTATGGAAGTCAAGTCATGAATATTTTCTTTAACTATTTGCTTGTACAATCCAACTGAATGGATCCCATGCTCCTAATTCAAAGGGGTTGGAATCCCGTTGTGTATCATGGCAATGATTATCCTTAAAAAGGATTAACCAATTTCACATATTCTTTCTGTTTCTCTTCTAATATCGTCATAGAGTCCAATATTTGGATGTTGTTGTCTATACAAATGATAACTCCAGTTCTGTCACTTATCTGCATGGATTTTAACTGCTCTGGAGACAAAGTATTGATAACAGATCTGGCTATCTTGGATATTTGACACTTTCCCTTTACATCTGCTTATTTTTTCCCACGTAATCAATTGATTCCGAGGCTATTTTATGGTAACTCAATATGAACTCAATATAAGCTCGATCCTTAGGTAGTTATTGAAATATGAGTGTCCATAAGGAATGTTTAAGCATCATCATTTCCTTTATCATCTGTGCTTGATTTGTAGCTTTGTCCAGTTTCCGTTGTAATTATGTCACTCATTGATCCTTAGCAACTATATGTTTATTCAAATCATGTACTTTTTGTTGCGAGGTATCTATTTTACCCCCTTGTGTCTTCAAGCTTTCATCTCTTTTCTGTACAGTTTGGTTTAATCTGGAAACTTTCATAAGGGAATATGATGCTTTATTTTCCCATTCCTTCCATTCTTGCTCCTTCTCATCTAAAATTTTCCTCATCTTATGAATGTCTTCCACGGGACTTGTGTCTTGGAGTATAATGAGAGTTAACTCTGACCTCTTTTTATCTTCGACCATCCTTGCTTCATAAGTTGTGATCTGAGCTATTGCATCATCTATCTTATTTTGAAGTTTTTGACATTTTCTTGATGATTTTTGGAGCTCTTTAATTCTCCTTTCATTGACTTATTTTTATGCCAGTATAGAAGCATGTTCTGTCCTGAGAAATTCTAGTTCACCCCGTAATTGCTGGTTTTGAGACGTTACCTAAAGGGTAGATGGAAATGCTTGGCTCATTTGGTTATTTTCCAATGCTATGATTTTTTGATCTTTTAAATCTAGAAGATTCATTACCTTTTCCGAGTCTTGTGTTCTAGGTGTTCTATTGACTATAACGTTCTCTAATCTTTGATTCCTCCCCTCTTAAGATTTTATTCTGTCTTTTAGAAACTGATTGGTAGTCGTCAAGGCTTCAACTTTTTCTTTGTACATATACATATCTGCAGAAGTGTTGGCATATTTATGGTACACCATACTATTGGACCCTTCAGTCAAGGATATATGATCTTCAAGGGGTGGTTATGATGTTCCTATGGTGACTTGAGACATGTTCCATTCTCTTGGTTTTAGATTTTTGTATGTTTTTCGTGCCATGGGTTCAATTGTAATTATTCTAAAGTTATCTATACCAGGATCAAACTTTGGGATCAACCTGTTCTTGGCCTGAGAGTTCAGTGATTCTATGATAGGAAATATTTCTTGAGCCTTGGATATTCTCTCTTTCTCTTTCTCTAGGAACATAAAAGGATTAGTAATTTCGAATGACTCAACCTCTCCACTCTCATTTATTTGCAGTGGTATTTCTAGGAGTGTGGCATGGGGGAGAGGATCCCATGGATCTTTTACATTCTATGTACTAGACAATAATTCTTTAGACTCAATAGTAAGAACATCAGGGTTAGTAAGGTTCACACCTTCTTTTTGTGATATTTCTTGAATGGGATTAATCTCTTGCGAAGAGAAAAGTATGCTAGCTTCATTTCTTTGCTTCTTACCAAGATCCATATCCTATGTTTTGAAGTCTTAGTCTCTTTCTTTTGAGGTTCTTCTGGGTAAAGTTCTTCTACTCCCCTCTTAGGATCTTTTATAGAATATATTGTCTCCTCCCATTCTGCCTCTTTAGTCCCAACATTTGAGATATGAATTGCTTCTTTCATGGGTGAACGTAGAAGAGATCTTTGATACTCGGAATTTCCTGCTGCCTGTTGTTTTCCTGTCTAGCTCATTGATTGAACCACGTGTTGAATAATTGTCACAAGAGTTTCTTTTGAATTTGGGGTTTCTCATGCTATTGAAACACCTTCAGTTTGTTTTGATTGACCAATCTCTAGCACGAGTGGTGTTTGAGTGATTGTCTCACATGATTCGTTTTCTGATTGATCATGCTCCAACCCTAGTGGGATCTTAGGATCTTCATCTTTCTCTATACCTAGTTTGACTTGTGCTTCCCTAGGGATCTCTGTGTGAACCCTCACCTGGGGAATTTGAGAGCCTTTATGTGTTTCATGTACATAAACTCCTATACCCAGTATTCCATACCTCTTCTTGAGTTGAATGAATTTTGTAGCCCTTGTTCCTTCCTTCCCCAATCCCTGTACCCAATTGAAACCCATGGATAACATAATTAGCATGGATTTTTGATATGGATCTAACTTTTCAGGGGCTGGAGGAAAAGGAGTGTTAGTCATTGCTATCTCTTTCCCTTTATTTCCATAATCAGCTTTCAAAAGAGATCCTGATTGTTCTGCTTCTTTCTCAACCCATCCTCCCATCAGGGGTGCTTCTTCACTTTTATCACCTGCATGATATGCTGCATACAATTCATCAAATTGATGATCTTCTGGGATATGCTGGTAAGGGATACATGTTTTCTATAAATATTTTTTCATCCTCCACCAGGATCCCATCCTATTCTGATCTTTTGTACTTTGTACTCATTACTCCTTATTTGTAAAGGAGCAGTGAATTTCAATTCATCCTTGGGGACTGGTTCCCGTTTAGGTCTATAGAAGATGTAATAAGGTGGCACTTCAATGCGCTCTTGAGGAACATGATCAGGAAATGCCTGCATGATCACTTCAGTAGGTTTTTTTCCTTCTTGAATAATTTTCTATACTTTTTCAAAAGAGTCTTTATTTTGTATCTTTTCTACTTCAGGTCTACACTCATGATCTTCTCGGTTCACCATTTTTCTCCCCTTTTCTTGACTAATAATGAAATGTGGGTCATATTTCCATGCTGATTTCAGAGGCAGAATGATATATTTAATAAGTTTTACAACTGCCTTAAAACCTCTCTTATGATTAATAGCATATCCTCCCATTCATAATGGGAATTCAGTTATGCCCTTCTTCTTAGATTTCAGAAAATGGTGATTATCTACGTCTATCATCTGACTTACATATTCATGGATAAAATTCCCAGGGGTAAGTAATTTGGGTAATTTGTGAGGAGGTGATTCAGTTCCATACTACCTGATCACTATGTACTCTTCTTTCAGGTACCAATAGCCTTTTTTTAGCTTCTCCAAGCTACAAATATGACCTGATTTCTTGAGGCATGCGTTTTGGTTCTTTCCCAGCTTGAATTAAAGTAAATTCTTGATACATAAATATGGATACAAATTTTTATCCAGGAGACATCCTTTCCTTCTTGTTTTACCCAAGGAATCCAATCATACACTTTGTTTGGTTCTCCATCGTTAACTTGGCATAGCTCAAGGTTCTCAAAATGGTGAGATTGATAGAAAAACAACAAGTAATCTAGGTAAGAATAATTTATGAAAACCCCGGGTTCTTCAAATGCTGCTAACTAGTTTATGATCCCTGCTTCCAGGGATTTTACATAATTTATATTGGAAAGATTATCATTATTATATCTATCAGTCAAAGATACGATTCCTTCATCAAGCTTCTCATTAGAATCTTTACCTAGTATGATGGTAAAGGTAGAGAGAGTTTGATGGTTCCATGGCGATAAGTTGGCTTGCATCCAAGGCTTAAGGTGATCTGTTTTCTCTTTTGATACATATATCAGGAATCTTTTTAATCTTCTCTTTCTAAGAGGGATCTTGCTTTGCATAACATTTAGCTTGTTTTTTTAGGTAAAAATATTAAGTCCCATCAATTGTAGTTCCCAACATGTTTGCGATGGATTTAACAAAAATCTCAAAGAGGATTCTTCCATCATTGGCCTTTACGACTCCCTTTGCACTATCATAATTACTGGTGCATGATTGAACAAATTCAGGAAATGGGAAAACACTAGGGACTAAATGCCGAGCTAGATAAGACTCCCAAAATCTATCCATTTTGGGTGGTTTTCCTTGAACATTTTGAAGTTTCCCGAGGGATTCTCTTATCAAGTTTTTGGCTGATACTTTTGATACGAGGAGGATCAAACTCGGCCCACTGGTCTATAAAATTTGGTAAATGTGTTGAAGAGGTGTCAGAAAGGTCTGATTGGTTTGGAAGGGTCGTGGAAGAGGTCGACTGATATGTAACAACTTTCTTCCTACCCATTTTAAGGTTTTTGTGGCACCACATAATCAATCATGATTTTAAGCACTAAAAAGGGGGAAATATATGAGGATAGCAAATACAAAGGATATCAAGAAATAAGGAATTGAGCTTTTGAGGAACTACGCAACCATTATAGGTGATTATCAGACTCAAAAGATGAAATTTTTTATTTACTTAGATACACTGCAATTGTTTGAACTAGAGCCTTGAATGTATTTTCTGATATCTTGCGCCACCAGACTTAGAAGCATATAAACTGGTAAATGCTCAGTTCTAATGCTCTTTATAGTTTACAGAGATAAAATATGAGTATCAGTTTTGATATTTTTAAAATTATAAGCTTTTGATATCCTTAAATTATTCACTAATGATGATTTATGTGTCCAGATCATGACTGCCAACTTTTTTGAATTAGGGGAACTTATAGTTGGAAATTTGGTCGGATAATTGGGGCAAATGGTCTAGAATTATATGGAACAACCAAAGCACCCCCATTTTCCAGAATCCGGTAGAGGAACAATTGTTTATATCACAATTTCCACTGCTCAAATCGTAATTTCGACGATTTGGGTAGTTCCAAAATCCGTCATTTATCCTAGATCGTGTATTTCTGATTGCTGAAATTGCATATTTGCAAATCTTGCAATTTCCAAGCAAGATTTTGGTTCTAAAACCCCCCCTAGAATTAGGCATTTTAGTTTTTCTTTATCCTATGCGCTATAGCTTACTCTGAACTTATATATCATGGTAATCATTGTAGACGATGGTAAGAACAGATCTCGGTGACCTTTCTGACTTACTTTTTTCAATGGAGATTCATGTTGGTGACGTGTTCTACCCAAAAATATTACTTTTCTGGTGAAGGTATGATATCCCGTGAACGGTGTAGATCTTCTTTAAAATATCAATCAAGTTGTTGGCATGGTAGCTCTCTTATATGATTTAATTTTTTTCTAGCTATCGCTAATGGTTGAGATCTATTTTCTGCTTGTTGTGCTTTTAATCTGGATTGTTGATGACATAAACTCATATGGGATTTGTTTTTTGCCATTCAAGATCACGAATGACTACGATTTACTTTGTATCTATTTCCAGACTCAATTTGGGCCATCGTCGGGATGCGACTTCATGGTTTCAGTTTCCTTCCACCAACTATTGCGGATAGTTCAGGCTTCCCCTGAGGTGATGGTCTAATTCGATACTGACCATCAATGAAGTGCAAAACTTTGAATATTTGCTTAATATTTCAAACTATCAACACTTAATGTGAATTTGCTTGATAGATTTTCTAATTGCAATCATCGACACTCCTTTCCTTATTCAATGGATTAGGTTTCCTCTTTCGCATAGATACACAGAAACGAACAAAAACGCCTTAACAGGTATGGTTTCATACATGGTATATTTTCTGTGTTTTTTTCTTATTGGTTGGGAAATGATTGGGTTCATTCAAATTAAATAAGAGTTGATTTTATGATGTGTAATTTCAGATGCTGAAATGAAGCCTTATTTGGAAAACTTGCACACCTTTATGTCCATTTTGGGATCTCATTTACGATATTTGTACAGTTCAAATACTTTGTTCACCTCTAGTCTATGGATTTTAATAAAAATCAAAGGATCTGCTTGTATGCACCAACTAACATTTATTAACGAGACATATATTCAGAATTTCTACCTTTTCAAGCTAACCCCAGTGTTACATCACAATCCATGCTTCTCATTTTCATTATTTTATAAATATTGACAAATTACATGTATAGTTTATAATATGGAAGTAAAATATATATTTTTAGAATGTTTTACTGCTTGATTGTATAGAGAACCTTGCAAGTCTAATTTTTTTATGGCATCTTTGTTTCAAGAGAAAAAAATTCGAGTATTTTCAAAATATAATTTTATTTTCCTCTCCACAGGTAGTTTATTGATCTTATCTTTCTTATGTTGTTGTATGAATTTCTACAAACTTGACGTCTCATCAAACATGAAAGGACTAATTAAACTTGGGATAATGCATTCATGACCAATGAGGATTGCTATGTCCCCTATCATTCAACACATATTTAGTTGTGTCATGTAGCGACATGAGATTACAATAAATGACCAACTTATAGGGCCATGCTAAAAAATTGCCAGAATCAAATTGTCGTGGTTGCTACAACTGATCGTCTATTTCCATGTCGTAACGTGAACTTTGATACCTCTTCTCAGGCTAGAAGTATGAACAATTTTATTGGTCAAACTACCCATATTGAATTTCTGGAAACTTGTACATATGCAATATTTTTAATGTGGTCTTTTTCTGATAGAAGTTGGATGGTATTAATGTCCACAAACTACCAAATTAGGTCTATGGGACTCAAAATTACATCAAGTGACTGAAAATTGAGAAATTTACTGGTATCTTCTTATCAACATTCAAACAACCATCTACATAGCTAATTGATAAAAGGTATGAGTGGTATCTTCTATGACCAAATCATTTTATTTGTAGTATGTAATGAGGATTGGATAACTTGTATTTTCATAATCATTTTATCTGTAGTATGTAATCAAGATTGGATAACTTGTATTTTCAGTCTTCATGTGGCTGTAAATTAGACGATTCTAAAATTTATTTCCCAAATTAATTTGGGTTCAAGGAAAGGAAAATGCCAGATTGTATACCTACCTCCTGTGTATAACTATCACCGAGAAATTTGAGGGCAAAAGAAGAGAAGACAAAGCATAGAGAAGAGAACAGAGGAAGAACATGAAAAAGAATAGAAGGCAGAGCAACCGAGACCAGATATCTGTAATAATTTTCTAACTTTGAATTTTGGTTGATAAATTGTAAACCCTACCTGAGATTGAGACTAGGGGGGGAATTTTTAAGTTTTATGTGAATCAAAAGTTCCTCTCAAAGTCTGTAATTGCCATGTAATCTGCCATTTTCTGAGCAAATTTTAATAGCTAAATGAGAAATTTTAATGGTCTTTTATGTGTTTGGAAGAATATTTGAAATTGTTTCTTGAAAGAGGTTGTGCGCTCTATGTTGCTGCAGTCTTGCAGTGTGTTTTCTTTGTTGTAGAACCCTATGGGGCTGTACCACAAATTCACTTCTAAACTCACGCTCAAATAGAAAAAAATATTCAGAGCCTGAAAATTTCACTTTAAATTTTGAATTAGAAGTGACATTTAATTCTCTGCACATCACCATTGCAAAAATTAACGATGATGTTTAATTTTGTGACCATCACCATTGAAATATTCAATGGTGACATTTAATTCTATGCACGTCACCATTGTAAAAATTAACGGTGATGTTTATTTGTGACTATCACCATTAATGAAACTTCAACGACTATCCTTGAAGGTTCGTAACAATTTGTTTTTATAAATTTGAATGACAATGGTGACGGTCCTTTATCACACATCACAAAATGAGGTTCCGATGACGGTCACTGCTATAATAATGTTTATTGCTCTACTTTGGCTACCCTTCCTTTGGCGACGTTTGATTTTTTGTGTCGGGGGCCATTTTAACCGTCGTCAATGAGGTTATGGTGACAGTCATTAAATCTATGTCACTGTTGTCCTTTGGAATTGGCGATGGTTTCCGACCATCATGATTGATGCTTATCAGTGACGGACATAGGGAATCTCCATATATCCTCACTTTTGGCTGTGTTGCATTTGTTTTTTTGGTGACGGGGGCCATTTTAACCATCACCAATGCAGTTATGGTGATGGTCTTTAAAACTATGTCACTGTTGTCCCTTGGAATTGGAGACGGTAAAAATGGCCCCAATCACCAAAAACCAAACGTCGGCAAAGGCAGCGTAGCCAAAAGTGAGGACATATGGAGACGTGCTATGTCCGTCACCAATAAACATCAATCGTGATGGTTATTAAAGCTATGTCACTATTGTCCTTTGAAATTGGTGATGGACTTAACACATCTCCATATATCCTATTCCTTTTGGTTACGCTACCTTTGGTGACGTTTAGATTTTGGTGACAAAGGCCCTTTTGACTGTCACCAATGAGTCACTGTAGGCCTTTTTTCTTTTAGTGGGAGAAGGGAGCAGGGTCGTGGGACGTAGAGGGAGTGGATTGTAATGGAGCAGGTGTGTGGAGATTGTAGTGGACGAGGAGCGGACTAGTTTTAGTGGAGTGCAGCATGGGAAATGTAGTAGTGGATGGGAGTGTTGGGTCATGAGGAGGAGTCATGTGGTAGATGAAAGTGAAATGGGGGGTGTAGATACTAGTGGGATGTGGAGATAGCAGGTGGGGAAAAGGGTTGGAACATGGGGATATGTGCAATATGGGAAAGCACATGAGGGAAGAATGGGAGGAGTTAGGAGTGAAGGGGAAAGGGGTTGGTGTGGAGGCCGTGTGGGAGAGATGGAGTGCATAGGGATTTAGAGGGGAAAAGGAACATGTGGGGAGATGAGAGTGAACGTGGGGGAGTGAGTAGAGAGTAGATGGAGGGATATGGAGTACGTCGTAGAGGAAAACACACTCTGATACCACTTGGAAGATACTTCTTACAATATTTGTAATAAATAATATTTTATATGATTTTATGATGAATTACAATGGAGAAATTACATTAAATATATATGCATGAATACGTAAGGTTCGAATCTCTTCAAGATGACCATTAACCCTTAACCTAATACTAGTAATAATTAATAAGCTAATGATTAATAATAATAATAACCAATTAGGTTTATTACATATAACATACAAGATATTAAAGTCATGGAAACTATCCCAAGATGCCAAACATGGCACATTCCACTATTTATTATCTTTTTTTTACTCATTGTTTAGAATTCACACGTGCACTGCACATAACTCATCCCACATAGGAAGCATGCGAGGTTGATAAGGAACACATATTCATCTCACAACTAATCACCCATTGTGTTAGTCAAAGGGCCACAATCATTGCAAAGATACCTATTAGCATAAGGATCATATCATATTGGGACTTACATGTTGCTGCATACCATACAACACAATCAATGTTGAATAATATGCAAGAGGAAAGAAGGTTTTACAATTGTAGAAACTATTCCAAGAAACATAACCTGTAGGAATATCTAACTATTTATTAACATGTTTGTTACTCATTGTCCATTATTCACATATGTACCCACATAAAACTTCCCATAAGAGGAGGGGGACGTTGAGCAAGCAGACTTAGTCACCCTTCAAACAATCAACCATTATGTTAGTTAGAGGGATGCTACTTTTGTGGATAAACCCATTGGCATAAGCATCGTGACATAGTGGAACTTATATGTTTCTTGCATGGACTGGGCCTCACAACTATGTTAGATGGCACATAGGACGAGCCAAGATTTTAAAGTCACGGAAACTACTCTAAAACACCAAACATGGTGTATCTAATTTTTTATTATCATGTTGATTACTCGACATTTATCATTTACACACACACCCAAACCCACATAACAAGTCCCAAGCACACATATTCATCTCATGACCAATCAACCATTATGTAAGAAGATAGTAGAGTACAGAAGAGGAGTATTGATTTGGAAAAAAATCCCATAACATGGTATCCCAATGAGATAATAGACACTATACATGACATGGATAACAATGTAGATTGAAATATTAACATATAAAAGAGTAATAACGTAGAATGAAACCCCTAGCTAGTACGTACCATTGTAATAAGGTTAATATAAAAGTGAGGAGGATTTGAAAATAATCATGCAAACATTCAAGTTTTAATTTTGATCTCTTTTTATATAAATAAAACTTAAGATTTTATATCCCTTTGCAAAACATGGTGCATATGAGAGATAAACATTATTTGCTAGATGATTGAAAATTTAGCTCTGGCCACTATCTACTCATAGCATGGGATTGAAATCCCTTATAATAACCCCTTCCCTGAGTGATCCAGGTGGATAGTAGTGGCCACCCACTTGTTCCATTGATTTAAAATGGTTCCACAACTTGGAATTTTTTCTACATTTTTTTAGGTTCTGAACTTCTAGTGCATTATTTAGGCCCTAAACAATGTTTTTGTCCCTGTGATGAATTAAGGTTTCCATAAGCCTTGTTAAGGCTTGGTTTAAATCATTCTTCTCCTTGAGATATTTCCAACGGGCTATCGTGCACCCCAAACAGGGTTTGTATGTGGAAGTTGCACCCCTAGGAACTTGATGTATCAACTAGACTACTCAGGGTCCACATTACTTTTGCCAATTCATCTCCTAGGGAAAAGGATTTGGATATTTAGGGTTTTTGTCTCTTAGGATTTCACACTTTATGTTAAACAACACATTTGGCCTCTTCCAATGTCTTATGGTGAATGAGTGTAGCCAACACATCTCTCTTAAGTGATGAGCTACCACCATTCTAGCTAGTTTGTAGTGTTGTGCAATTTACACTGTTTTTTCATTTCATTCATTAATAGAATTTGTATTTTATTGTACTATCATTCTCTCTACAATATCTTTATGCATGCGTTTTCATTTTATATTATTTCCTCCATTTTGTTTTCTAAATAACCTAGATTATTGAGTCGAAGTCATAATTATCTGAGGTTTAATAATCATTCTTTTATCCATTTCGCTAAATCTCAACAAAAACTATGAACACATATTTCTGCTTACCCAATTAGACTATCATACTTCTATATTTTTCCCTTCTTCCTTGCAACAATTTTAACAATAGTCCAAACAACCTCCAAAGTATTGGTTTTTGGCATATCTAACATTGTCAATTGTTTCTATTTATTGGTTGAAGATAATAGAGTTGGATCCCTTTCATGATCTAATGTATTGTTATTAATCAATGGAAATGATAATTTATTAGCAATAGCAAAAGAAATATTGTTGGAATGCTCAAGAATAAAGATAAGCATGTGTTGTATTTTTCAATAAGATGATATACATATAGATACAACACAATATGATCCTTGGTTTCATCTTCCAAGAGGTCTCATGGAATACACTATGACTCTTCATATTCACCTATGGTGAACGTGAATAGTAATAATAAACTTGGACCAACCATAAAAAAAATAGGTTTCCCACATCCCCCCTTTAATATGAAGGAATGCTTGTGAGTCCAAGATGTTGGAGAACCTCCTCCAATTGAACAATTGGACAAAAACGAAAGAATAACAGGAAGAGTAAAATATTCCAAGAAGATGGGTGGTGTCTAAATACATTGTTGCAACACTTAAGCACAATACATTGTGACCAAAACATCACAATTCTTTATCTCATAAGAGATCATCATCATAAGTTAATATCAACACAACCCATAGGGTCTTTCTTTTATAGTCTTGAAATATAACAAACAACCTTGAAGTGAGAATGATTTGGTCCACATATAGAGATCGTTGGTTCTAACCATTTCCAAAAAAATAGGCAACATCCAAAGCATTAGTCAACTACTCTAGTCAATCTGACCACGACCTCATTGACCATTCATTCGATCGATTAGTCGAGCCTCTATTCGACTACTTTGCTAGTCGACTATTGTATTTCAACAGTATGTCTCTAGAAGATCCAGAGGTGTGATGAACCTACATAGCCTTAGGTTCCAACACACCTGTTATAGGTCAAATCAACACTTCCTCGTCCGTGATCACATTGCCCCATCGGTCACACAAAATGACACTATGGATGGAAGAGCTAGACTAACCTTAGATGACTTAGTGCTGAGATCCCACATCTTCAACTAAAAACCTTATTTTTTCTGCATATTTCATTGAAAAGCCGTGACTCTAATAATTGACATCTAGCGGGTCATTCGCGGGTCCCAATATTGACAACCCGCGAACATCACTTAAAATGTTGCATTCACGAGTTGCTAAGAGAACTAGCTGCACACCATTCGCATGTTTCCTAGTGTCATACTCGCGGGTATCTTAAGATGAAATTGAAAAATATATTAAGAATACAAATTGGGATTAGTTGAGTTTGGTATTATAACTCCCCCAACTTCCCAATTCAATTGACTCATGAATCTAACTTCCTTCCTTGGCCATAAATACAAGGGGAAGCCATGAGGAAGGCGCCAAGAGGGAGAAAGCTATTGTTATGCTGAAGGAATTCCAAGTCAAGAGAGGAGCAGGAGCCCAGAACTTGGTTGCAGAAGTGCTTGGAGCAAGATCAGGTATATCAGTTGTATTTTGCTGCAGTTCTTTGACAATAAAGATTGAGATACTCTTCCCGTCCCAATAAAGTGTAAATTCTATTGGATTTTTTTATTATAATTAATGTTATATTTTTTGTCAATATCATTATATGTTTATAGTCAAATCGTTTTGAGGAAGGTCTGTGTGTTTTGCAGGTATATTGCTGTGGAGATTGGGAGAAAAGCTAGGACCAGACGCCATAAATAAGATACTCTTTACTAAACCCTAATCTTATTTATTTACAGTGATGAATTTGAAACCCTATCTATCTATCTGTCAGCCCCATGTATGTTGGTAGAATCTATCCCTTGCTATAAGGTAAAATCCCTAACAACAGAACTGGCGACTCCGCTAGGGAGCACCTGTTCGTTTCTGCTCCAGGGATCTTTTTAGGTTTTCTTCAATTTTTACATCTTTCTGGTTTTCTGTGAGGTTTTCAAAGGTTTCTTTGTTGATTTCCTTGGTTTTGATCCAGTCCAGTTTTGAGTTTGCAAAGCTTGTCTTTCTTGCATCAGTCCCCATTCGCGTGTTTCATATTGTACATCCAGGTGTGCACTTTCTGAATTGTTTACGAGTTGCTAGCAATACAACCCACGGATTTATAGTTGCATGCGCAGGTTGCTAGTATATACAGCCGCAAACATCCCTTTAAGTTTGGACCTTTTGTTGTAGGGTTTGATATTTGGGTGTTGGGTCTGTCTTTGAGCCTTGCTTTATTTTCCTACTGTTATTGAGACATCCCTGTGTCTTTTTTGGGTCTTGTTGCAACCTCTCAGATGTCCATTTTTGAGTTCTTCATTTGATTCAGTTACCTGTGTGGTTTCCTTTCTTTCTCTTTAGGGTTTTTGAAGTCTGTTCGCAACTTTCCAATAGTTGCAGTCGCGCACTTTGTGCCCTAGCCGCGAGTTTCCTGCTTACAGACCCACGGGTCAGCTGCGAGTTGTCGCATATAGGAGCCGCGAACATTTCCTGAGATTTTTATTTTTTAATAAGGGTTTGATCTCATTAGGATCTTTTTGTGGTTTTGAATGTCCTTGATTGTTTGGATACCTCTCGGACTTTGTTCATGTTAATCAGAGTATGTTTGGAGTCTCTTCGGAATTTTTCTCTTTAATTCATTGTGATTGTAAAGTTTCCCTAGTTTGCTTGCCTACTTTCTATTTGGTCGATGCTTTTCTTTGGTTTTTTGATGTTCAGGAGTAGTCTAGTTTTCTACTTTTCCTCTTTACACATCAGCTTTTCCTTTTTCTTTTGCATCTTGCTCCAAATTCCAAGTTATTTCAATGAAACAACTTTGTAGTTTAAAGTCTTTGTCGGTCTTATGATTTGTTTGTTATAAGCTTTGGGCTCTTTGTCTTTACTCACACTTTTGATCAATCTTGATCGTTCATTTTCATGTTTATTTTTTTTCATAGTTAGAGAAAAAGGTCAAAATTGAAAAATCAAGAACTCTTTTACAAGATTTGTCATTTTTTCGAGGTAGGATAGTTTGTATTACTATTAACTTTGAAAAAAGAAAATTTCCATGCTTAGAAATGCCTAGTTATTAACTTTGAAAATTAAAAAATTGAAAAAAGAAAATTTCCATGCTTAGAAATGCCCAGTTTCTTGTTTTGAAAGCTATAAAACGAAAAATAATTTTGTAAAGTTTTATGCATCATTGTACACACTTTACTTTCGTCATAACCATACCACACACATCACTACCTATTGAGTAAGAAACAACCTCTAAAAAAAACATCTAGTAAAATCAATTAGTAATCTTTCTTTTTAGGGTTGACACCACACCAATTAGCTTAATAGGCTAGAATTTCAGAATAGATCACTTTAAACTTTCCGAAATCATTTCATTGCTCAAAAATCGTAGTGAGACAATCTTTTAGGTAAACCCACTCTTATCAAAATATTCTGGGAAGCTCCACTTAAATCAGATTTAAGCACGAGATCGTGTGAGACTTGAATTGTTGGGGGTACCCGCCCACTTTCCTTTCGAGCATACACTAGGGCTGATTCGCGTACCGGGGTCCATTAGTGCCTTGTGCATTTTTGGATTTCGGGTTTAGCTACCCTTCCCATGCGGTTTGGCTAGACCTGCAACTGTCCCCCTAGATATTTTCATAATTGTGGTATCCTTAGAATCTTGACTTTAGGGCTCTACACAGGTATAGTGGAAGGCTATTTCCACTGCACCTAGGATAGACATGGAAGGTAACTCTATAAAGTAATTCCAGGAGGGAGGTTTGGTGATTCAAAATCTTACACCCAGTGGACCTGCTTTGGACGTCGTTTAACTGACCTTCGATATTCTACTAGTTTGTTTTGGGCCCTCATCATCCCAGACTAACTTTTGAGAATATTATCTTTGTTTTCCTGGTCTTGATTACTTTAGGACATTTTTAGTTGTATTTTGTTTGCTCATTCCCACACACAACGATACCTAGCTCTTTGTAGGTTGTTTATGCTTCAATCCCTTCATTTAGTTTCAACACTGGTTCCTTAGGTATGCCAAGATCTTCTTCTTTGACATCAACTATTCCTTTTGGTTCCACTGTTGGATCGTCTAATATCCCTTTTTCAGGGATACCTTCAGTACCATTCACATCGTCTCCCTTTATACAACAATATTAGGGTAATCCACAGTCTGCTCTTTTCAGTCATGGTTTTCCTTGGTTTATAGGACACATAGCTCCTTCCACACCTTTTGTGGGATTAATGCCTGTTTCATCTACTACATCTATACATGGATTGAACCCCTTCACATGTTTTAATGTGCATTCATCGAATGTGCAAACATCCCAATATACTTGTAGGGAGTACCCCCTTTTCGTTGTTTGGTGGAGGGGGTGGTAACTTTTTTAACCCACATTACGGAGGGGCTAACACCCAACCGCAGTGGAAAAACACCCAAGGAAGCAACTCGTTAGCATTTGGCTAGAGCAACTTTAATAATGCTTACACTTCACAACCAATGGATGGGGGCATCCCCAACCAGTAGCACAGGAACCAAGTCTCAGGAGGTTCCCCCTACCAGGATCCTGTTAACAAAATGGCAGGGTTTCGACCTCGTTTTCCTTTCCTGGCAATGTCAAACTTGCCAGATCTTTCGAAACTAACAAATGATCCAGTGCGCTATAAATTGGCATGGCCACCAGTCCCAACCAAGTTACCTTTCGACATCCCAAAGTTTGAAGGCAAGACTGGGGAAGATCTTGGTGATCACGTCACTACTTTTCATCTCTGGTTCTCTTCTAACTCTCTGAATGACGATTCCATCAGGTTGAGGCTCTTTCAAAGGACCTTGACTAGTGTCACGACTAAGTGGTACATAGAACTACCTGCCGCAGCCTATGACAACTTTTGGGATTTGGCAACAGTCTTCTTGAACCACTTTCAACTTCCTGTCGGGTATGATGCCGGCATAGACCTTCTGTCAACTTTCAGGAAGAATAAAGCCACTCACCTTTCTGATCACATTCACGAATGTCGAAGAAAAAAGAGGCTCATTAAGGATGAAATCCGTCCAGAGTTCTTGTTGGAGTGGTATTTGAAATCACTACTACATTATATTTCTAAGGACGTAGCGACTTTTGGAGTGTCTTCGGAGGAAGAAGCGATACTTAGGACCCAACAACTTGATCTTGTATATGCTCAATCTGGGATCCTGTACGATCTAATATTGATCTAGGTAAATCTAAGCCTGGACTTCATGCCGATGGCATCGTCGGTTTAGTAGACTCAGCAAAATTTGAAGCTCTGACCAAGCAAGTTCATTCTTTATTTGTAAAGCAGTCTACTGAAGATGCAACTACTGTTGAAACCTACCCTTCTACAACTGAATCTGTACAATAAGTGCAGACTAATCAAAAGGGTCCTCGGAAACCCAACAACAAAAAGAAGGGAAAGAAAGGGGAGGGGAACCATCCAAATCCAAAAAACACTGAAAATGCCGAGGAGGGAAAGAAGGATAAAACGAATGTCAAGTTTCCTTGCAAGTTATGTAAGGATGACCACCTTACCCACCAATTCCCTCTAATGGAAGAATCCCAGAAGCTCCTTCGTGAGAAGAAACTAGTTGTTCTGAAGGACCCATTCCCTCATGGACAAGGTTAAGCTTCTGGAAACTCTAGTGCTGGGGGCACATCTCATGTCTTGTCAGCTGATCAATCGTTCATAAACATGGTTAACTCAAATATGCTTCTGCAAACTCGAGCAAGGAATTATAATCCATACTTGCAACAGAAAGATAAGGAAGTTCCCGAATCATCTACTCCTCTCCATATTGAGAGACCAATGGATTCATTGCCGAATATCCCTAAGGGTGTCTTCAAAAGGGCTTTGCACAACCCTAATGTGCGGGTTGCTCCCAACTATTATATGGTTGAGGATCTGGCCCAAACACCCTATGCAATGTCCACACTAGAAGTTTTGTAAAGTTGTCCTTTAAAACGTAATGCACTTCTTGTAGAAATCGGGAGCGTTGACTCATCTAATATGCTTGCTTGGTTTGATATGTCCAATATTAAACCTGTTAGGATATTTAGACACTTAGGGGTTAGTTAAGATCAACTTGTGCAATATATTCGTTAGGGATAGTGTGTTTCTTTAGTATGCATTTGTAAATACTTAATCCGACGGTCATGATATGTTTTCGACATAGAGTGATCCGATGGCTCAACTTCTCTTAGATCAAACCTAACCTTGATCCGTGGCTTAACACCCGATTGGTCCATGATCTCTATTTAAAGAGCATGGAGGGTCATTGTTTAGTTGATCGATTATGAGAAGCTCATTTGTAACTTTCTTTCTTTGCATAATAAATTGTTCCGTAGAAGCTATTTGGCCGGGGCCGTGGAGTGTTTACCTCAAGAGGGTTTAAACCACGTCAAAACATCGGTGTGTTGATCTGTGATCTGTTTGTGTGAAGTGGTTGCTCTTGGTGTTCGGTCCTTTGGTAGTACCCTGTGTACCCGAACATGGTATCAGAGCTTTTATGAAGTGCTGCTTCCGGTTATGATCTAGATCTTGAACTGCTGTTGCCGAAACTCGAAAGGGTTTCTATTTATGGTATTTCTATGCATTTCTGGGCTGTGGGAGGTGTTCCATTGCGTCCGAAGCGTCGTTTCCATTGGGAAATAGTTTTCGTTTGATCGAAAACGGTTCCCGGTTGCTCAAGAAACGCGTATTTCATCAGATCTGAAGGTATAATGTTACAGTGACGCATTTTTTTATTTCGTTTTTTGAATTGAAAAAATCTCATATTTCATCTTTTTTTACTATTAGATTTTTTTTGGGTTCGGATTGTTGCTTTCCCGTCTGCGTATACTCTTTGTCGTGTACCTTGAGCGATCTCGGCAAATCAGAAATAGAAAGGGAAATGGTTTTTCTCGGCTGCGTATGCTCTTTGCCGTGCACCTTGCGTGATCTCGGCAAATCAGAAACAGAGAGGAAACGTAGACTTTCTGGGCAAGCTAACAAGATCTAACTCCACAAGTGTGGAAATTTTTTTTGGTTTCGATTTGTGGTTTGTTTTGCAGGAAAAAGGGCAAGCACGCAAACCAAGCAAGAAGAGTAAAAAAAAAAGCCCCCTTCTTCATTCCCATATTTTACATACCTTTTAATCTAGCTCACTTGGTTCAAAGTTGCTTTATTCCTTAATAGGTCTTAAGTTCAAGTCTTAGGAAGTTACTTTTAAAAGAAAAAGTGCATGCAATTTCTAATTTCAAGTTACTTTATTGTAAAAGTGCATCTCACTTAAATAATAAAAAATAAAAATACAAGTGAGTCACTTAAGTTTTTTTATTGTTGCACTATTTAAAAGTAATATTATTGTAAAAGTGAAATCACTTATTTTACAAAAGTGGTTCACTTAAAACAACTTTCTTATAAAGTGATTGTCAAAAGGTTCATCTTGGGAAGAGGGGGGTTCTTTTTTTTGCTGGACATTCTCTAGCTGCCACGTCACTATTGGGGACATCTTCAACAGTTTCTTTGTTCAAGCATAACTTCATCATACAGAGTCAGTTTTCAGTGCCGTTTTTTTGAAACCACCTATTTTTTCGAGATCTTCACATCCAGACTATTGGTTTCTGCTTTTACAACCATTAATTTACAAATATGGCTGCCCATTGTGATATTGTACTTAACAGTTCCAACTATTTCTCATGGAAATCTCGTATGGAGGATGTTCTACGAAGTAGGGGACTTTTCAGAATTACCACAGGGAAAGAAAAAGAACCCACTAATGATGATAAGAAAATAAAATGGGCAAATAGATGTGAAGAAGCTCGTGGATTGATTGGGATGTCAATCTCTACTGATTTGCGATTCCACATATCTGGAATTGATGAACCTAATGTTGCTTGGGATAAGTTGGAATCTGTGTTTGGTAAACACAATGAAATTCGAGGTCACCAACTCGAAAATGAGTTGATTTCTTTAAATCCAAGTGACTTTTCATGCATTCAAGATTATTTATCTAAGTACAAAACGCTTAAGCTCTTATGTGCAGAATGTAAGATTGAGAGGGAAGACAAATAATGCATTTATCATATTCTTTCCAAACTTGGACCTGCATATTCTGTTTTTGTATCTACATTTTACTCCATGAAAGCATCCTTGAATGCAGCTAGCTATCAAGAGCCTAGTCTTGAATCCTTTTGTGATTCCTTTATTAGGGAACAAGATAAACTCATTCATCTTGGAATAATCAACAATGCAGATACATCTGGGAAAGGCTTATTGTCCCAACAGAAAGAAAAGTCCAAGCCTCCCAAGAAACAAAATTTTCGCAATAATAAGTCAAACAAGGGTCCAAAACCCTCTTAGTCAACTCCTTCTTTAAAAAATGATAAAGGATCCAAGCCAAAAGGCAAGAAGACTGAGCGTCATTGCAACTATTGCGGGAAAGATAATCATGATGAATCTAAGTGTTTCAAGAAGATGACAGCCTTGAAAGCAGCAATGAAGAAGCACCACATTAGCCTAGATTAGCCTTCAGAATCTGCCTCTCATGGACATGCACTTTGTGCTTCTGGTTATTCTTATAATACATCTTCTTCTTCTACTTCAAATGAATGACTCATTGATTCTGGAGCATCTTATCATATGGCTAAGGATCAAGCCATCTTTTCTACTATGCATGAATGTAACACCAAACAAATATTTCTTGGCGATGATAGATCTCTAAGTGTTGTAGGAGCTGGAACAGTTCCAGTAGATAATGGTCATTTTAGTGATGTACTATGTGTTCCAAGAATTTCCTGCAATTTGTTATCAGTCTATCAGATCACTCATTCTAGTGAAGGTAAAACTGTGACCTTTACACCTCACCAAGTTGTAATCAAGGATTTTAAAGATCCTCAATAGGTCCTAGCTATCGGAATTGTTGATGATATTACCAGGTTGTACAAGTTTAACAACTTTGGGTCATCACCTTTCCCTTCAGTTTTTGTTGCTCATAGTGATAACTTGAGCAAACTTTGGCATGAGCGATTTGGTCACTTAAATTATCGCTCATTGCAACAACTATGTAAAGAAAATATGGTGACAGGTCTTCCGATGGTATCTTGCAGAGATGGTGTTTGCTCCGGTTGTGTACTCGAAAAACATCATCGGGACAGTTTTGACAAACGTGCCTCTTGGCACACCTCGGTTCCCTTGGAGCTTGTGCATAGTGACTTGTATGGTCCTCTTCCATCTGCTTCCTTTTTTGGTTTCAAATATTTCTTAACTTTCATTGATGATTACACCAGATGCACTTGGGTTTATTTCCTAAAACTTAAGAGCGAAGTATTTAACATGTTCTTGCCCTACAAGGCCCTTGTTGAAAAACAATCTGGTCATCAAATTATTAAGTTAAGATCTGACAATGGAGGAGAATATGTTAACAAACAGTTTACTACTTTCTGCACTAAACAAGGCATCCAACAACAGCACACTGTTCCATACACACCACAACAAAATGGTGTAGCTGAGCGGAAGAACCGCACTTTAAAAGAAATGGCTAATTGTATGATCCAATCTAAGGGACTAAGTCTTCAATTTTGGGCTAAAGCCATTAATTGTGCAAATTACATAGTTAATCGCACCCCCACTAAAGCATTACAAGGTATAACACCGGAAGAAGCATGGAGCAAAAATAAACTTGATGTAAGTCACTTCTGTGTGTTTGGTACTGAAGCATGGGCTCACATTCCGGATGAAAAATGGAAAGCATTGCAGCCTAAAAGTGAAAAGTGCATATTTGTTCGATATTCTGAAGATGTAAAAGTTTATAGACTTCTTCAACCACATTCTCATGCTATAATCATTAGAAGAGATGTTAAATTTGATGAAAATCTCTTGGCCTACGAGCTTAACTCGACGATTGTGCCATCTTTGGCCTGCAAGCTTGATTCGGCGTTTGTGCCTCCTTCTTCTTCTTCCAACTTCCTTGACAGGTTTCCAACTCCAGTTTCTGATGATGATAGTGAGGATGAAAATCCACCTCCGCCAGCTCATGTTCCTCCAGTTGCACCAGCACAAGTGCTTCCTCGATGGGTCCGTTCAACATGTGAAGTAGCTGGTGATCTTGCCAATGATCCTAGAGATCAACGTCGAACACGTTCTCAGTTTTAGCGAGCCTCTTCTCTTTTGGATCAAGTTTCCGAGAATTATGATCCAAAAACTTTTGCAGAAGCTTCAGGGAATCCAGATTGGGATGCAGCCATGGATGAAGAATATCATTCCTTAATGGAAAACGATACTTGGGATCTTGTACCTCTTCCAAAAGGAAGAAAACTTGTCAGATGTAAGTGGGTCTACAGAACTAAGTATGCATCAGATGGAAGTGTTGAAATAATTAAGGCAAGGTTAGTTGCCAAAGGTTTTTCCCAAGTTGAAGGGATTGACTACAATGAAACCTTTGCTCCCGTCGCAAAAATGAACTCCATCCGCCTTGTTATTTCCCTTGCAGCCTTACACAACTGGGAAGTCCATCAAATGGATGTCAAGTCTGCCTTCTTACATGGTGATTTATAGGAGGAAATTTACATGGAACAACCTCCTGGCTATGTTCAGAATAACTCTAGCCTTGTCTGCTACCTTAAGAAATCCTTATATGGCCTTAAGCAAGTTCCTAGAGCTTGGTATGCCAAAATGGATAACTTTCTCCTTGACACTGGTTTTTCTAGATGCCATTCTGACCCCAACGTCTATACCAAGAAAGTAGGAAACCATCTCATCATACTTGTTCTATATGTTGATGACCTTATTCTTACTGGTAGTGACCCTAAGCTTATAACCCATGTGAAATCCAGTCTTAAACAAAATTTTGAAATGTCAGACTTAGGACATTTGCATTATTTTCTTGGTCTCCAAGTCCTATAAACCAAAGAAGGAATCTTTCTTTCTCAATCTAAGTATGCTTGTGACCTTCTTCGTCGCTTTCACATGGAAGATTGTACACCAGCCCCTTCTCCCTTCCAGTCTGGAGTCAAACTTTCTGCCACTTGTACTTCACCTGAAGTCGATGCCACCTTGTATTGTCAGCTTGTTGGTAGTCTCTTATACTTGACTCATTCCCGTCCTAACCTTTCCTTTGGCGTTGGTCGTGTTGCCCGTTATATGTAGACACCTCATGAAAGTCACTGGAAAGCAGCTAAAAGAATACTTCGATATTTTTGAGGTACAGTTCATTTTGGGATTCATTACAGTACAGGGGGGAAACCTTTGTTGGTTGGTTTCACTAATTCAGATTGGGCCGGCGATCCTGATTATCGAAAGTCTACTGCAGGTTATTTTTTTAGTCTGGGATCTGGACCTATTACTTGGGCTTGTAAGAAACAACAAGCTCTTGCTCTTTCTTCAGCAGAGGCAGAATATCGAGCAGTAGTTAATGCCAGTCAGGAAGCTTTATGGCTTCGACAGATCCTTTTAGAGTTTGGATTCGAGCAGCAGCATCCTACTCCACTTTGGTGCGACAATCAAAGTGCCATCAAGCTTGCCAAAGATCCAGTTCTACATCAACGCAGCAAACACATTGAGCTACATATGCACTTCATCAGAAATCTTGTTCATGATCGGGTTCTTGAAGTGCTCTTTTGCCCTACAGATGATCAAGTTGCAGACATCTTCACCAAGTCTCTTACAGAAGCGAAGTTTTCTAAACTTCGATCTATGTTAGGAGTTCAGGAACTTGTCATTAAGGGGGGATAGGCTCTAATGCTTCCTTCCTTCTCCTAATAGTGTCACTTTTGTAAATCCTTCAATCCTATCCCAAGTTTTTCTTAAGGGGGGATGTTAGGATATTTAGACACTTAGGAGTTATTTAAGATCAACTTGTGTAATATATCCGTTAGGGATAGTGTGTTTCTTTAGTATGCATTAGTATGCATTTGTAAATACTTAATCCGACGGTCATGATATGTTTCCGACATAGAGTGATCCGACGACTCAACTTCTCTTAGATCAAACCTAACCTTGATCCGTGGCTTAACACCCGATTGGTCCATGATCTCTATTTAAAGAGCATGGAGGGTCATTGTTTAGTTGATCGATTATGAGAAGCTCATTTGTAACTTTCTTTCTTTGCATAATAAATTGTCCCGTAGAAGCTATTTGGCCGGGGCCGTGGAGTGTTTCCCTCAAGAGGGTTTAAACCACGTCAAAACATCGGTGTGTTGATCTGTGATCTATTTGTGTGAAGTGGTTTCTCTTGGTGTTTGGTCCCTTGGTAGTACCCTGTGTACTCGAACAAAAGAATGCTGGAGCTACTTTCTAGTGCGCAATGAACTTCGCTTTCCATGATATCAAACACGTTGTTGAACTATACCTGGCTGATCTCCTAGCTTGATCTCGTAAGAGATGAGATCATCCTGATCACTTATGACTAGTGTTTGAACGATGTAGGTACTATGGGATTCGACTAAACCCTAATAAGTTCATTTTCTGTGTTGAGTCCGGACGTTTACTAGGTTTTATTGCATCCAGTCGTGGTATCATGGTCGATCCACTTAAAGTTGAGGCCATTGTAAATATGACTCCTCCTCGAACCCTACACAACTTCAGAGTCTGTAGGGTATGTCCAACTTCTTAAGACGTTGTATCATTAACTACGCCAAGATTACGAAATTATTCATGAGGTTACTTAAGCAAGATACCCATTTATTTTGGGATCAGGATGCTCAAGCGTCATTTGAGGCCTTGAAAAAGGCATTATTATCAACCCCCTTGCTAAGTCCACCAGATTATACTAAGGATTTCCTTCTATATCTGGAAGCCTCCGTCTCCACGATCGACATAGTACTCATTCAGGAGGATGACAAGCTCCAAGAGCATGTCATTTATTATCTGTTGCGCGCTCTAGTTACTCCTGAGCTGAAGTATTCATACGTTGAGAAGTTGGCACTCACTGCTGTCCATGTAGTTCAGAGGCTACATCACTACATTTTACTATGTACCACCACTATTATTACAGAGGTTAATCCCTTTCAGTATGTATTAACCTGACGCATCATCGGCGAGGAGTTTAACAAGTGGATTATCATCTTGTAGGAATTTGACCTAGTTTTTCAGTATGCTAAGTCAAAGAAATCATTGGTGTTTGCAGAACTTATTTCGGAGTTTCCGAGTGACATAGTGAACAATGAGGAAGAATCATCATTCCTGGATGAGCACATTTTCCTCATTTCTTCCTCTGACCCATGGTATGGGGATATTTTAGTTTATCTCTAGACTTTGAGGTGTCCTCCCACTTTCTCTCGAGATGAACGACGGAAGTTAAAACACCATGCATAGAATTACCTGATTATTTCTAATACTTTATACAGACGTGGGGTTAATTCCATCATTTTCCCTATTATTTAACCTTAGAGGAAGTGGAAGCAGTATTGAATGATGCTCGCAGTGGAGCCCGTGGGGGTCATCTTTGTGGTTTGGCAACAACTCAGAAGATACTACGTGCTAGTTACTTCTAGCCCGCGATATTGTGTGGAAGATGTGAAACACTATCAACCATGTCATTTTTTCACTAAGAAGATGCGAGCACACCCCTGCTCCTCTCCACCTTGTAATCACAGCAGGCCCCTTCACCAAGCAGGGGATTGATTTTATGACGTGTAATCCAGCCTCGGCAGGAGGACACCATCACATCATTGTTTTCATCGACTACTTCACAAAGTGGGCCGAGGCAATGCCTACTGTGAAAGCAGATGGAGAAATGGTTGCTTACTTCGTGTTTAACTAGATCATTGCTATATTTGGTATCCCCAAAGAAATCGTTACAGACCATGGTCGACATTTTCAGAATAGCATGATGACTGACTTGTATACTATGCTAGGTTTTCGACAGGAGCATTCGTCCTCATTCTATCCGCAGGCGAATGGTCAGGTCGAAGCGGTCAACAAAACTTTGACGACAATTCTTCAAAGGACCGTTAATGCCAGTCGATCCAACTGACACATCATGTTGTATCCCGCTCTTTGGGCATACCGATCTAATGTTAAGACCGCTATGGGATTCTCACCCTTTCAACTCATCCATGGGGTGGAAGCGGTTATTCCAATTGAATGTGAAATCCCTTCTTTGAAGTTAGTTGTTCATTTGCTTCCCGACACTTCAGATTTGGAAGAACGTTTGCTGCACCTAGAACATCTTGATGAGCAGCGCCACGATGCGCTTGTTATCACCTAAACTATAGTTACCCCTATGGATGGATCCCGTCATGGATGGCAATAGGGAAGGGCAACTCAAAAGGTGCAACCACGATCACCTCGACCTCCAATATATGGTTGTCACGCCAGTCGAGGCAACCTTTGCTTTATGTTATCTAGCCCAGACAACAAAGGGGGAGACCCGATCTACTCCCGACAGGAGAGATCAAAACCAAGACACCAAATCAGGGTATTTCTAAGTGAAGTTAGGTGTATGGTTTATCCTAGACCTAAAGATGAAGTCACAAGCCAAGTGGGGGGTTCAATAGGTATAGCTTTGGTTCATAGTTGATGTGAGAGTGACTTACAATGTTTGAAGTGAGATCTAGGATGAATGTACTAGTTCAATGTTGGAAGACCCACTGCCTTGGGAACTGTGTCCAATGCAGGGTAGTTTAAGGGTTGAATTGGGGCTAACTAGTACAAGTGACAAGCTTGACCATGATACCTGATAGCTTCAAGGGTTTAGTTCACCATGCAAAAGTCAAACCACAAGTCAATCCAACAATCTAGGAAAGTTGAATTAACTTGGAGAGAGACCAGTGCCTTGGGAATTGGGAAGTGGAGTCAAAGTAGGGTTGACTTGTGGTTTAGGACTCCTAGTACTTGGGACAAATGGGAAATAGAGGTCTTGATGGATGAATGTGTCTAGATCTAGGTTTGACCCAAGTGGACCACAATCTCTTAAAACAAGGAATGCTATCCCCAAGGCAAGATTTAACAAAGTGACACTCTAGACCTAGGTTTTGAATTATTCCCGTTCCAAATCCGCAAGAATCTCAAGTACCCAGTTCCTAGAAGTGAGTGAACTCACTTCTCCAAGGTGGTGCGACTTTACCCAAGGAGGCTGAAAAGGTGGGTTAGGTGGGTCAAGACAAGTCCGATGGCATCCAAACTTTAGATCCGGGTAGGTTGGTCAGGTAGGAGTGTGGATCTATGATTTCACGGCAATCCGACGGTTAGATCTTTCTAGATCTGAGTTTAAGTACACCTAATGGTCCAAAATGGGGATTAAATCCCTTAAAATGTGGAATAGGGCCCACAAGGTGAATTTCAGAAAAGTGACAATCCGGGTGTATGTTATTTGATGTGTAGATGATAGATCAATTGGAATCTCAAACACCCATGTACTAGATCTAGGTCAACTTGCTCAAACTAGGAAGTGCGCTTTGGTTGGGAGAAGCTAAGTTGGCTTGGGAAGGGGGTCAAATGGAATCCAATCCTCACCAAACTATAGATCCGGGATGCCGTGGATGCTATAGAGGTGGGTTTTCAATATTATGCCCAACAACCCACTAGATCTAAGTAGATCTGAGAAAATGTAAAAAGGGGGTTTTGAAATATTTAGGGTTTTAACAATTTATGAGCTATGTCAATGGATTGGATAAAGGAAAGAGAAACAAACCTGTGGATCTTACCTGGGTAACCTTGTAGATGCCTTGATGATGATGATCTATGCAAACCCGATCAATTTGAGAAGCTTTGAGGTAGTTTTCTATGCAAGTCGATTTGATCCAAGAAGCCAATGCGCCCTCTCTCCTGCACAACAAACGTCAACAATATCAGATTTGATGCATCAAGAGATAAGACTAATGCCACAAGAGAAGTAACAGAAAGATAGCATAGATCACAATGAAGCTAATGATAACCCCCTGATACAAGCAAATGCCAAGAAAGTCGATTTGAAGAAGCCTTGCAAAATCGCCCTTGTTGAAGTCGCCCTCCTGTAGACAAACAATGATTTCCAAAAAAAAAGGATAGATCTTACCACAATTTCCAAATGCTAGGTTGCAATAGACTTTCCAATCACCATCTAAGAACACCAGATGCAAAGGAGACCACAAGAATTTCCACAAGAATATTTTTCTATACCAATAATCCAAGAGCCAAAGACCCCTTACAATGAGAAGCTCTCTCCTTTAAATAGGAAGGAGAGGCACCAAAACCCTAACCACTTTTTGAATGAGTGGCTAAGATTAAAAGATACAAATGTCTAATCAATGGTTGAGATGAGCTCAACAATAAAATACATGGATCACAAATAAAATATTATGTGAGTGGACAAAATCGCCCTAGAAGAGGGGAATCGCACCAAATCATGATGACAAAATATCATAAGAGGCTTATGGTGGGTCCAAGGGGTAATTTTATCCCTCCTTGGTCAATCCCCATAGCACAATACATATAAAATAATCACTAAAGTACCAAATCGTGCCTCCATAGTCAAGTCGTGGTCCTCAAAAGACCTCAGAAATCCACAGAAAAGTGCCATAAGTGATGGATGCGGGCCCCGACGAAGCTGAAACTGCTGGAGAAGGTGTGGAAGACCCCGATCTATCATCACTGATCATCCCATGCCATAACTTTTCCTCAGTATCCCAAATCGATTTCCTCAATAGCCATTTCTACCAATCCTGAAATGCCTCGGGAAGCGTGAAACTGCCCCAAACAGCCTCCTGGAGTGCCTGCGCTGTCAAGGTGAGGGCACCAGTGTGTCCAGGAGGGAGGTAATGTGGTAAAAACAAGTGGCTGGACCACCCCCTCCATCATCAGTGCCCTAGGTCAACCGGATAAAAATCACATCTGCTCCGACAGGGCCTCCGACAGACCAAAAATGCACTAGGACAGCCTACTGAGGCTCAATCATCACTGTAAGTGCCCGGAACTGAAAAAAAACTATCCCATTGGACTCAGAAGGTCCAAATCTATCCAAGCTGTGTACTCATACACCATATGAGTCTCTGCATGATCAAAATAAATATCCAATATACCGGAACAAGGCCAATAATAATGATCTGTAAATGACCAAACACTGCTGTAACCCAAGAATCATCATCATAACCCTGTAGCTGCTGCATAGAATCATCATGTATGTGTACATAGACCATATATCATCTATCCATATCATCATAAGGTCTAACATCTCATGTCCCATGGTCCTCCATGGTCAAACTGGGTCTAACCAAGACCAAATATAACTCAGACCATCATCCAAGGCTGCTGCAAAGTGTCAAGGTTAATACATGCTCTACAACTTATTCAAATAACAATTATAACACAGAGTAATCATAACTGGCGATCTAAATCCAAATATATAGTGTCGTTAATTATTTTTATTACTCAGACTAGACTTTCAGGATCATACTCACTTCATAGCTGTGATCAATTTGCTAGTGAAGGGTGAAGGCTACATTAACTGGCTAGGCTAAGGGATGACTTGACTGACTTGACTTTGTGACACTTTGGCAAGGGAAAGGGAATACACACCATAGTATATACTGAATGAGCAATAACACAGGGAATGGCGGTGTCTCACAAATGGATGAGTTGTTTAAAGAGGGTTTATTCACCTTCACAGATGCGCACAATCCATAATACAAATAAGGCCAGCAATTGTTTAGATATAGCATTTAAGTTCCATTGCTTTTTGGGCCTGAAGTTTCCATAGCCTTGATCTATGTGTGTTTACAAACACATTGCATAGATTTACATTTTTTCTTTAGGCTTTCTGCTGCAGGTGTGTTTTTAAGGCACTTGTTTACCTGAGCACTTCTAGGTGTGTCATGGACAGCTTGTTTACCTAGGTATTCATTTTCCAAAAAGATATAACATTTTATTTTCATGGCCATTTTCATTTGGCATGCCTTTCATTCATGTGTGTTTAGAAACACATTGCATGAATGGGCTTTTCATACAAGATATAGCATTTCCTTTTTCCAGATTTTGTATTCATGGCAGCACTAAAAGTTTCAGGTTTAGCCAACACAACTTTAGTGACTAGGGGGAATTCACAAGGAACTCCAACTCACCATAGGCAAGTTTTGTCACCAACTCAGAGCCGAGACACAATAAACAGGGAAGCTCATCCAATACAGAGGCTACAGTGGGGGAAAGGTCCTCCATGTCACTAGTCAAGTAGTAAGTCAGGGTGATAAACTAAAAGGTAGGCCATGGATGGATGGAGACAATGAATGGTGGAACCGACACTAGCAATCCAAGGTATGGTTGAATGATCACCTCTATTCTCCCTAGGGAGGGTAAAACCAATGAGTATGAATAGTGAACTTCTAAGTCTGAGTAGGGACAATATAATATATATAATAAGATCAACCAGGTCCACATATCTATATGATCGCCAGATCATGACACTAAGTGCTAAGACATGCTATAAGAATAAGTATAAAAGCAATCTAACCATAACACCATGATATACCTGCTGAGTCATATACCTGAATGCTCATCAACCTGTACCATCCTTTGTCCTCTGAAACTGCTGCTGTAACTCTGGGCACTACTGACTACTCTGTACCAATGGTATAATGGCTACACCGGTCATCTCTTTGAGTATCCCGAGACTCAGTCATGGCATGGGGAATATACATTGTTGTCCACAATCTGATAGTGATCCAATATAGATGCTCATCTCAGCATCTCAAATGTAGGGGAACTGGCTGAATAGTGCACTGGCATATAGAAAAATAATGTATGGTAGCCCGGCTACTATATATGTGATAACAACGCTCATAGCAAAAGAGGCTCATAAGAGTCGAGTTAAACATCAATATGGTAAGTCTGTCAAACCTAGGGTTTTTCTCGAAGTATACCTTGTCTTGCTTTACGACCAGGACAAGGAACCCTTGGGGGAAGGCAATTTCAAGTCTATGTGGCTCGGTCCTTACATAGTTTCTAAAGTTATGAAGAAGGGTGCTTATGAGCTGACTGATTATGAGGGTAACAAGTTGTTGGATCCTAGAAATGGGCTCTACCTAAAAAAGTATTACACTTAAGCCTCTATACTTTTTCATGTATTATAGTTGTACATTTTTGTAGAGTTGGATTTTCTTGTGGTTATTGTCGCGTCTTATGTTTCTATTGGTTTGTGTTTTCAGATGTTGACTAAATAATTTAGCGGATTTGCTGATGGCGCTAGTCGCCACACCCTTCCGTTGGCTGCAGCAGCTTGGGTTATTTACTCACCATCTGGCCAACTTATGTCTTCGGGAGGTGCTTGCTTAGGCCCCACAACGAATAATGTGGTTGAGTACAGTGTGGTCATTGAGTTAATTCGAGATGCTCTTCATCATGGCATTTCACGTATGGAGGTAAGACTCGACTCGCAGTTAGTTTTGTTTCATTTAATGGGTGAATATCAAGTTAGAGATCTTGTTGTGTTGCGTCAATTCTTGCGAGTTAGGTTGCTTGAAAGACAACTTGATTATATTACATATCAACACATTTCAAGGAATTTAAATGCTTTAGCTGATTCATATGCAAATTATGTTTTAGACTGGCATCTACTTCACACACAATCATAACAAACAATTCACACATAAAGATAAGACACACATGTAAATAAAGCCGATACTGTATATAAGCTGTATCAAAAAATATATGAGCTTGGGCCAACAAGTCTATCGCAATGTCATATAAATATAAAAAATGGGCTCAACGGCCTAAAAAATATACATATATGTCCTCCTCTATGGATAAGGAGGGGCCTCTGCCATCTCCTCTATAGCCTCTCTGTAATAGATAACTAGTCTAGCTACTTTCCTAAGTAGCTGAATCCACACTGGGGGCACACCCACAACGTCCTCCTGCATCGCGAGCGACATCCGCTCGATCTTGTAAGTGGGGATGTCATGAGTCAGCCGACTCATCTTTCCCTCTATACTCGTCAGCATGGCATCCACTGCCCCTAGCTCAAATGGTCGTACAAAAGTGCGAGGGTGTCCTTCGGGGTGCATAGGTCCAACATCTTCATAAGACAAATTAATTAATAATCCAAACTCATCAAAAAAGTATATACATATAAAATGAAAAAATAAAATAAATTTTCAAAAAGAACAATTTTTTCTTACCCATCTCTCCCCAGGTGGATCCTGGAGGTAGATTTAGCTCGGGGTCACCACGGAAGTCCATCCCCGCATAGGGAAACTTCTCTAATTCCAGCACCTGCCTACCACACCACGCCAAATAATCCTCATCAGCATAGGAGAGGCTAGTCTCACCGCCACCTTGGCATTTGAATATGTCTCCCCAACGAGTCATGAGTGGCTCACGAGGATTGAGTGGGGGCAAGGCCATTCCCGGACTCAAAGTAGGGACCCTCTCAAAGAAGAAGGTGCAAAGGATAATACCATATTCGAAATCCTTTTTCTTACATGTTCTACACTCGGTAAGTTGGTGCTTCATACTCACCAGTAGACTGGAACACTAATAAAAAACAACTCCACGCAAGCAGTCTACACCAACTTGCATGTAGTTCCGATATGCAAGATGTTGCGCTGCACTTCCCCCTATTTTGTTTAAAATGCTTAGAATAACTTTAAAATGAAAGCTCGCAATAGATACTATCAGAACTTGACTGCCACTCTTTTCGATGCCTGACAGACAGTATGCATTGATGTAGTCTTGCATGGAAAGAGCCCCTGCACCTCAAAATGTGCCTTTAAGTTTGACCATCTCCCCTCTTCAGGAGAGACCGGTTATAAAATATATGGCATCAATGGTTAGCTCAAGGATCTCCCCTTGGATATTGAAGACCCCTTGATTGACATCCCAGTAATGTACAATCATTTCAAGCAAGTGTGTTTGGGCTCGCATGTTAGTGGTTCGGTAGAATTTGAGAAACCCACAACTTCTTAACGCATTGAGGGTCAATGGATCCCCCATGGCTTGTCTATCCATGTCTTCATGTTCTCTCTCTCACCAATTTAAAACCATCCTGCATTTAGACAACCATTTCATGCATTAGATTTTTGTTTTTTCATTTTTATTACGGTGTTCGCGACTGTTTCTACTAGACAGTAGCGGCCACCCACAAGTTCCTTTACAGTAGAGCTGCGCACTTTCCACATATGCGCGGTGTTAGATTTTCACAATTTAATCAATCTGAATCTAGGATATTACTGAGAGAATAACAAGCACAGCATAAACACAAGTGACACACAGATTTTCCTCGGGGAAACCATAAAGGAGAAAACCCCGCAACTTCCTCAGAGATAGAATGAGCACCAATACAATGTGTAACGTCCCCACCCATCATACTAGTGTGATGGAGAGAATGTTAGACTGAAGCCAGGGCATCTAGCCCCTAGAACTTTTAAATAAGCCTTCACATAATATAAAAGGACATATGGAAATGTATAATTATAAGAAAACACAACGGAAGTAATTTCAATTACACATCCATCATACATTCAAGATATTCATCAAATAAATAATTGGAAAGTTAACACAACAGAATAATTATCTTAACAAAGTAGTCCCAAGCAACCAGCTATGCATCTGCAACGTTCCACCCAACTATAGGCCAGTTGTGCTTATCAACCTCTTGATACAATTGCCACCCCCGAGCTGGGCATGATTTCTACAAGGAACCAGGGAACAACAGACTCACACATAGCCAAGCATACACCAAGATGAGCCAAGCCAATCTACAATTGGGTTTATCAGGCTGCTAGAAAATGGAAAGGAAGAATTGCTAAGCTAGTGAGCTCAAGCACAGAGCCAGGGATACCTCTACAAGATCTATTTATCTTGGAACCCACAATGCCTACACACCCCACTCAAGGAAGTATTCCCTTCACCAATGCACAGTCCCTCAGGCCATACCTTCCAATCTAGAGTGTCTAAGGTGTGCATAGAAGAGTAGCCAGCCCTCTTGATCTTCTTGAGAGGTTATTCCCCCCCCACTAGGTTTATCAATCCAATTCTGTCCACTACCACTCCAGATCTCTTGCTCACAGATTCAAACCAAAACAAGGATGCACATAACAGCAGAACCACAATTATTGGGCATGATAAAAACGTTTTTATAGTGAGATGCCCAAAGATGGGGTTTCTACCAGCCCAGAAAAACGTGGGAAGACCCAAAAACGAAATGGCAATTGGGGATTCAACCCTGGAGAGCAAAAACCATTTTCAGAAAAACGCCCATGGGTATTTTGGGGCAAAAACGACCTCCCTCACAGTCCCAAATTGTGGCCCTCCTCTCCTAGCTGTTGTACAATGCAAAAACGAGCTCCCAGGAATGGAAAATGCAGGGAAAATGGTGAAAAACATGATGGGGAAAGCCCAGCTAGCTCATACTGCGTGAGAGGGCAAAGGCCCTGGGTGAAAAATGGCTTTAGGCACCACTTCGTGGGTGTTTTCTTGCCCAAGAAGCAAAAATACGAATTCTTAGGTTGATGGCTTGCCCATGCACGAAATTGGCTTCCATACCTCTCCATTCCCAAGGCATTAACTGCCTCAACCAACTCTTGGGAGAATTAAATGATTGGGTGCATAACCCAAAAATGGGTAGTTGGTGGTTTATGGGTTTTCTCATTGACACATGGATTAACACCATTGGCTCAAGGGTTTGAATAATTTCCCTCCCTATTCCTTGTAGAATCATGCCCCCATCTCTTTGTTGCATTGCATAACCAGTTGTGGGTTTTTCATTAAAATTCGTATTTACATGATGTCTTAATTTACATTGTGCCTATCTAGCACAAGAACCATAGGCATCTATATTTTAATTTCCGATACATAAAACGCTAAATCAATGGTGGGGCCTTAGCCTTGAGCTCCTCACCATGATTAAATAACAATATTTACATCATTTATGATTTGATGCAAAGGGGGTCAAAATGGGGACATTACACAATGTCACAAAAGTAAAACTGAAAATAGATATGGTCTTCAACAACTTCTCTCTTCTCCACTTGTGTGAACTCCTCCTCTCTCTCACTAATGCGAATTGAGTGAGTGAGTGAAATGATCCAAATGAGAGAGGCACCCTCTCTATTTATACTTTAACTTTCACTTAACCTTTTACCCAACTAGGTCGGCCCCTAGTTTTACTTGATTGGGCCAACTTATCTAGGAGAGTCTAATAACCAATTAACAACTTAACTTTGGGGTCTAATGCCCCGACTTACAATGGAGGGTTAACCTCAATGACTTTACATGACCCAAATACAATAATGACTTCCTCGATCAGAGGTATAGACATCTCCGTTGGAGGTACAATAATAAAATAAAAATACAATGTAAAATATACAAGTGAATATCTTTCGAAGTTACAATTACATTAAGACTCCCTCTTAACTAGGAAGCTATTCTCTGTTAAATTTTGAGCATTAATTCACAATTCTCTTGGATCTTTATTGAGAGAATAACATATACAGTATATCAATGCATAACAATCACAATGAGCATGACAAGCATCACAAGAATCAAAAGCATGAGAGACAAGAGACACAGAGTTTCCGTGGGGAAAACCCTAAGGTGAAAAACCCCACAACTTCCTCAGAGATAGAGAGAGCAATGGCTCAAACAAAGTACAACCAAAATACACTAAGATAGTCTCCCAGTAGCAGATGATCCTCCTCCTCACTAGTGCACCACTTTCTGAGTGAGAGAAGTGTGAGTTTCCAAGTGATGAAAATAGAGATCTCCGATCTCTATTTATACTAGTCTGTTTGCCTAGTTACACTATTGGGCTGACTTGTCTAGCTAGGTACATCCACAATATAATATACATTTCAGGTCCGACCCCACACATGGTGTTCTAATAACCCGTCGCCAAGTACACACACTTGCGACACTTGTCAATACACATGACGACACTTCCTTATAGAGGAATAACACATCTCTTATAAGGGTACAATAAATATATATGAAATACATAGATGAAATACATTCCGAAGTTACATATACATCAACACTCCCTCTTAACTAGGAAGGTATTTCTCAACACAGTTCTGCTAGACAAGTCTTCTTCTCGGGATCATCGTCATCATCATCGTCACTGCTGCTGCTATCTCAACCAATCTCTGAATCTACTCGTCATAGGAAGTTCTACAGAGCCAGTCCTTTTTCATACTGGATGTAGGCCCACCACCTACAGGTCTTCATCATCACTGGCCATACTGTGGAATCCTCAGGACTTATTATGTGTGTCACAAAACCTGGCGGTAGCATCCCGGGCTGTTACGAGCACACAGCTCTACCTTTCGGATCTCCCAGGAGCACATTACATGTGACCCATCACAAAACCTAGCTGAAGCATCCCAGGCTATTACGAGCACACATCTCTACCTGTTGGATCTCCTAGGAGCACATTACATGTGATCTCACCACAAAACCTGGCTGAAGCATCCCAGGCTGTTACGAGCACATAGCTCTACATGTTGGATCTCCCAGGAGCACATTACATGTGGTCCACCACAAAACATGGCAGAAGCATCCCAGGCTGTTACGAGCACACAACTCTACCTGTCAGATCTCCTAGGAGCACATTACATGTGGTCCACCACAAAACCTGGTTGAAGCATTTGAGGCCTTTTTCATCCTGTCCAGATCTCCCAGGAGCAAATTACATGTGGTCATGGCAAAACCTGGCTGAAGCATCTGAGGCCTTTTTCATCCTGTCTAGATCTCCCAAGAGCAAATTACATGCCATAGGACAAAACCTCGCAAGAGCATCTCAGGATGTTACGGGTACACAACTCCGATCTGAAGATCTGCCAGGGCACAAATTACATGTCCTCCCAGAGCAATGTCTCGAAAGAGCATCCCAGGCTGTTATGGGTACACAACTCCGACCTATAGGATCTCCCAGACATGCTCATCCGCACAACCTGATCCACGGCCACAAAGTATCATCCTGATACTCATAATACATCATCCTGATCATCATCACTGCATCATCCTGATGCATGTCATCTGGAGAAGCTCGTCATCCACGATCATCCTGAACATACAATGCATCCACCTGATGCATACCAAGTATCTACCTGATACATATCACCATACATAGTGTATCCACCTGATACATAGATACATGATCCACACAATGTATCCATCAACACACATGATCTACCTGATCATACCTGATATATATCAACATACATGATCTACCTAATCATACAATGTATCCACCTGATACATATACAGATACATGGTCCAAGCATCCAACATGATGCATATACAAAATACATACAAATGATCCAACAGATCATATCCAGCATCCAACATGATGCATACATACATATACATATAAATGATCCAACTGATCATATCCAGCATCCAACATGATGCATACATACATATACATATAAATGATCCAACTGATCATATCCAGCATCCAACATGATGCGTACATACATATACATATAAATGATCCAACTGATCATATCTAGCAGAAACTAGAACATCATCCTGATGCTCATCATCCAGCGCTTACATCCACAACCATGTGAAGGATCCTCCTTCCAACATGCTTGGAATGGCTTCAGCAAATGTGTCCATCACTTCTTCCTTGAAGTGTCTTCGATCTGAAGAACACCAAGCCTCTCCCTGAAGTACTCGAACTTCACCCTAGCTAGTGGCTTCATCAGCACATCTGCAATCTGCTCGTCCGTCGCAACATACAAGAGCTTCACAGCACCTCTCTGCACCATATCCTTGATATAGTGATATTTGATCTCTATGTGTTTCAACCTGTCATGAAACACTGGGTTCTCAGACAGCTTCGCACAACTCTGGTTATCGCATAATATACTAGTAGCATCCAATGGGAGATCAAATAAATCAGATAGTAGCTTCCGTAGCCATACTGCCTCACAATTAGTTGAACATGCTACAACATACTATGCCTCAGCTGTACTTAGTGCTACATAGGACTGCTTCTTACTAAACCAAGAGATCACACCTGATTCCATACTGAAGTAGCATCCAGACGTGCTCTTCTTATCTGCATCACTGCCAACCCAATCTGAATCAACATAACCTTGTAGGTTAAACTTTTGATTCGCTTCATACTTGAGCCCATAATCCACTGTACCCTTCTGGTACCTCAGAACATGCTTTACAACAATCAGATGAACACTCCTTGGATCTGTCAGGAACTGACTCAATGTGTTCACAGAAAAGCAAATATCTGGTCTCGTGTTCGTCAGGTACATCAAGGACCCAATCATCTGATGATACATAGAGATATCAACTGGCTCAGATGAAGCATCACATAGAAGCTTTAGATTCGATGCCATATGTGTGGCCATGGCCTTGCAACCCATCATCCCGAATCTCTTCAGGATATCTACTGTGTACTTCCCTTGACCAAGGAAGATCCCATCTGCACTCTGCCACACCTCCATACCTAGGAAATAGTGCATCATTCCTAAGTATTTCATATCAAACTCGGCAACAAGCTTCCTCTTAGTTTCTGCAATCAATCTGACATCTCCTGTTACAAATAAGTCATCCACATATAGGAGTAGAATCACAGGATTCCCTTCCTCAACCTTGTAGTAAAGGTTGGAATCCGCTTTACTCTTGGTAAAGCCCAAACTGGATAGAAAGTTGTCTATCCTACCATACCAAGTTCTGCACATATATGACTTCCCGTCATGTGTCTCAAAACCAAGTGGCTGCTCCACATACACTTCTTCTTCAACTACACCATTCAAGAAAGCTGTCTTGAAATCCATATGGTGTATCTTCTATTTCATCACTTTTATATTTCTCTATGCTGCTATCTGCAACATGCTTGATCTGATAGATCCATGTGGAAGTCATAAAAAACTTCCCTTCAAGTCTTGGGACTACATCCAAACATCATTCTTCATGATCGATAGATCATGGCTTTCTTCCCATATCCTAGGAACTTCAATATCTTCAATAGATAATTTTGTTGCTAAACAAATGTTGTAGTTCTTCTTTTGCAGGTGATGGTATACGATCTTTCCTACACAACAAGTTAAATTTCATGATTAGAAAACATCTCATGGTTTTCAGAACAAATTCTTACACATAAAGAAATATGTCATATAGTCATGCAATTATCTTAGCCAATGCTTCAATACAACATTTATCCATATCATGTAACTTTCTAGATGCCTTACAACAACTCCCAACATGTCAGCACAGAGGTTTCATTCTAGATAAGTAGAAATGGAATGTTGTATAGTGCCATAGGACACTTACCCATCACATGCATATTAGTAGTATACTGTTCATTAATGCAATCATTATAATATGCACAATACATATCCTAAGTCTAGGAACATGAGCATATACATCATTGAACAATTTTATTTAAACAAACAAATATGCAAGAAATGATAATTAAAATACTTATCTTTGTTTGTTTGTTGGGTGGACTCCCTCTGAGTCTTTGCTTCCTTGCAGGAGCTACTAGATTCCTAATCTGAAGTAGCTTCTTCTACACCTTTCTGTTGTGGAATGTAGAGAGATGGTCATCTCCCTTTGAATATCTGCATCCTTGCAGAAACTACTGGAGTGTGCTTCTTCTTGATCTTTGCTTCCTGGATTACCTGTCCTTGAACTCATATTCATCCTTGGTCCCTATGCATGCTTATTAGTATTATGATTGTGTTATCCTTGTGATCTCATACAAAATCATACATTCATTAGTATACTATCAAAACACAATAATCTCAAGCATGTATAGTCATGATCATTTCAAACAGAAATAATAAGTATTATCATTCAAGGTTTATATAGGATTCTTATGGTTAGTCATATCATAAGAAACATAACATGTCTAAACCTGTGATTACTCAAACCTATGACTCTTCTAGTTAGTCATATCATTAATTAAGGTAAGACACATAATATGCATATACCCATGATTATTCAAACCTATGACTTTATGAACAATCATCATCAATCATGCCATGCATACTTATATAAGAGATCCTATGATATAAGGAAAACATACCTGTTCACCATATTTTCTAGTTATGTTTGGTAATGTTTTCTTGTTCTCTTCAATGACTTGCATAACTCATAAGTTAACCTTTTCAAAACCAAATCATACATACCTCCATGTGATCCATGACTATGAATGAATCTTTGTCTTCATGTCACCATAGCAAGTTCAGGTTGTCCCTTCAATTTGTACAATCCTCCCTCTTGCTCTCCCATCACCACTACATCATCAATAGATTTACCCTTTGGCCACATAAGGAATTGTCCATCCACAAATGCAACCCTCATGCCTTTTGCATCCAATGCAAAGATGGAGAGAAGGTTATTCTTGAGCCCAGGTACGTAAAGGACTTCTTTCATCTTCAAATATTTTCCAGAATCTAGGTTGTAGGAGGCCTCACCACTTCCTTTGATAGGGTATTGGTAGTCATCCCCAAGTTTCACCTTATGGGGTGACTCATGTTCAGATAGGTTAGCAAAGGATTCTTTAAACCCAGTCATGTGTTTTGAAGCCCCACTATCAATTAACCAATCATTACAATCATGGGAGATAGTACCTGTGAGAGCAGAGATTAGAACATACTCTTCTTCGCTTGATGAGTTATCATCATCACTTTCTTCTCTAGCCTTCTTCTTGGGAGGTTCATCATCCTCGGCATCATGAGCATGAAACCTTCTTTTGTTGCCCTTCTTCTTCTTCTTGAAGTTGTTGTTGTTGTGGTTGTCCCTTTTGTTCTTGGGACATTTTGAAGCAAAGTGACCCTTCTCATTACAAGTGAAACACCTTAGATCTTTCTTGTCTTTGTGATAATGATGAGAAGATTTCTTCTTGTGATGAGTTGGCTCCCTCTTGAACTTGCCCTTCTTAGTGTGAGCTGTGTGAGCTGTGAGAGCTTGATCTTCATTCCCCATTTTTCTTCTCTTGCCACAAGCCTTTCTTCTTCTTGAGAGCATTCTTCCCGCAATCTGTTGAAGGAGATCAACTTATTCCTTGCACAAATTCCTTGAATAAAGGAATCCCATGACCTGGGTAGGCCATTTAGGGTGGTCATGACAACTTCACCATTCTCTACCATTTCATCTACCACTTCCAGTTGTTCCTTAATCTGGGAGACCCTAGAAAAATAAGAATGAATGGTTTCTCCATTCTGAAACTTTACTCCTTTCAATTGGTTCCGCAGGGTCATCTTCCGATTTATGTTCTTCCCTTCAAATAGCTTGGTCAAAGAGTCAAACATCTCCTTGGGTGTGTTTAGAGAAGACACATGGGGTATGAAATGGTATTTGATAGAATCAACAATGATTCTCTTTGCCTTGACCAAGTTCTTATTATGCAATACTTTAGCGTCTTCATCCTTTGGGATAGGGATGTCTTCTTTTATATATGAGTCCAACTCATTCTCTTCCAGGATTAACCCAATCCTATACTTCCAAGCTCGGAATTTATCAGCCCCTTCAAGCTTATCCTCAATCTTGGTGTGGTGAGACATCTTAAAGAGTACTTCAAATGGAAATAGAAAATATTTAGGTCTTACCACTTGAAATGCTGAAAACTGGATCTGGTCCCGGATTAGGGTTTGTTGGAAAAACCCTAAAAATTCAAAATGTGAATTTCAACTTTTTGAAAGGGTATAAAGATGCAACTTGATGAGCTGATCAGCCTGGTGTATTCAGAATTTGAGATCAGCAAAGCTTTACCCTTCATATTTTCCTTTTTGTCCTCCCGAGTTCACTAGGGAGAGCCCTGAATTAGGGTTTGAGTTTCCCGGAGATCTACCTAGCCAAAAATCTCGATCCAAAGCTCTAAACTTCGATTTTTGCAAGGAGCTTTCAGCTATGGCTTCAGATGTCAGAAATTCCTATTTTTGTGGAAACCCTAATTTTAAGGGCCAAATCTGAAAATGCTCAGAATTGAATTCTGATTGGACAGATAGATTCTCCTTGATGAGTAGAGGCAATCTACTATACTGCTTTTCCAAAAAATGTGGAGAGAAACCCAATAAACAAGAAACTCAAGTTTCCGTCACTGCAAAATGTCTTCTTCTCAGGTTAGCTCTGATACCATGTTAAATTTTGAGCATTAATTCACAATACTCTTAGATCTTTACTAAGAGAATAACATATACAGTATATCAATGCATAACAATCACAATGAGCATGACAAGCATCACAAGAATCAAAAGCATGAGAGATAAGAGACACAGAGTTTCCGTAGGGAAAACCCTAAGGTGAAAAACCCCACAACTTCCTCAGAGATAGAGAGAGCAATGTCTCAACCAAAGTACAACCAAAATACACTGAGATAGTCTCCTTGTAGCAAATGATCCTTCTCCTCACTAGTGCGCCTCTTTCTGAGTGAGAGAAGTGTGAGTTTCGGAGTGATGAAAATAGAGATCTCCTGATCTCTATTATACTAGTCTGTTTGCCCAGTTACACTATGGGGCCGACTTGTCTAGCTAGGTAAATCCACAATATAATATACGTTTCAGGGCCGACCCCACACATGGTGTTCTAATAATCCGTTGCCAAGTACACACACTTGCGACTACACATGACGACACTTCCTTATAGAGGAATAACACATCTTTGATAAGGGTACAATAAATATATATGAAATACATAGATGCTACATAAAGAAAGACAAACATATATTTTGTAATAGAGGGATATCTTAGATCACATGTTAGGATTTAATGAAATTCTACTTTAGATTTGAAAAATCAATTAAAATTTTGAAAATTTCTGAAAACAAATATGAAAATAATGGTGAGGTTAGGATTTTTAGAAAAAAATCTCATAGATGTAGAAAATGCACAGATCTGGTGTAAAACCTCAATGGTTGTCTAGATTCGATGATATATCTACAATCAAAGGAGGGCCCAATAAAAATTACTGATGTTTGATGGTTGTAAAAAGAATTTTACAAAATTTTAACTAAAGGAGGTACAGCTTAGTAACCAACTTTGATACCATGTTAGAATTGATAAATATGCATTAACATATAAAAATAGATTATTAACGGGTAAATCAATAACCAAAATCTTGTTGGTCTAATATCCTATCAACACAAACATCAAATAATCAATAGAATATGTAAGAAAAGAAAGAGATAAGAGAGAGGATATATTTTATGTGGTAAAACCCCAAATGGGGAAACATCCACGGAAGGTTGATCTTCTCATTCTTTAGAAAAAATTCACTCTTACAATCTTTGGCACCCCCACATAAGCATCACATGACATTCCATCTTGACTTGATGTCACAATGACTTCCCAATATTTCTCCTCTACCAAATGAGTTTGCTTTACCTCTATTATATATGTTAGAGGTATGGGAGATCATATCCCATAATACATGTGGAATAAATATTTTTCCACCTCTATTGTATAAAGAGTATTATTCCTTCTTTACTAGGTCAGACTCATTATTTTTACAAAATTACTTAGCTAGGCTTGTACAATAATAAAAGATCCCACTAGGCATGACTGCACATTCCAACACAAGTCACAAACAAGTGATCCGTAATTTCGTCAATAGTTTTACATAATAAACATATACCTAGACTAAATCAGTTTATCTTTCTCCATTATCCCAAACTAATTTTTTTTTTCCACGGCCAACCACAAAAAAATATTTGATTTCAAAGGACAATCTATTGTCAATACTATCTTCCACCACCATACCATTTCTACGTCCAATTTTTCTTCCATTCTAGTTGGATACCACAACTTAGAAATATACACCCCTCTATTGAAGTTCTAGGACCATCTAATTTGATATTCCTCACACGTTTTCGAAAAAATAGAGTATTTACACACAGGTTCAATACTTTAAGCAAGCACTCAAACAGACAAATCAATGTTCGACACACCAATATATTATGTAGTTAAAAACCTTAGAGAATTTAAAACAATCAAAAACCCCAACCAATGTGACCACTTGAGGAAATATATTAATGGAAAAGTAAAATATTTTACACATGAGTTTCTTACAATTGGTCTTAAGCAAATAACCCTCCATGCTCTTCAAATAGAGATCATGAACCAATTTGGTGTTAAGCTGCACATCAATATAGTTGTTAGTATCGAGGAGAAGATGAACCACCAAATCACTTTATGTTTTCAACATATAATGACATCAGATTACATAAGTATAAGTGAATACTAGTACATACTAAAGAAACACACTTTACCTAAAGAGACATTTGATCAAATTGATCTTAAGTAACAAATAAGTGTCTACATATCTTAGCATCCTCCCTTAAGAAAAAATTGGGTTAGGATTGAATGATTTACAAAGGTGACACAATAGACGAAGGACAAAGGCATTATAGCTTATCCCTCCTTATTGAAAAATTCCTAAACTCCTAACATAGACCGTAGTTTGGAAAAGTTTGCTTTTGTAAGAGACTTAAATGTGAAAATGTCTGCAACTTGATCATTTGTAGGGAAAAATAACACTTGGATGACACAATCCTGAATAAGCATTTCAATGAAGTGCATGTGTATCTCAATGTGTTTGTTGCACTGATGTTGAATTTGATATTTACCAAGCTTGATGGCACTATGATTGTCACACTAGAGTGTGGTTGGATGTTGCTTGTAGAATCCAAAATCTAAAAAGGATCTATCAAATCTACAAAGGATTCTTGAATTGGATTAATTTTGGATTAATAATATACTTTTTTAAAAAACAAAGCATGATTTTGTTGCTTCTTACAAGCCCAAGTGACAGGTCCAGAACCAAGACTGAAAACATAACCTATAGTAGACTTTCGATCATCGGGGTTTCCATCCCAACTGGAATCAATGAAACAAGCCATTAAAGGAGCGCCCCTAAAATGTATGGTATCTCGTATTGAACCATAGTTTGGATATATCGAAGTATACTTTTTGTTACTTTCCAATGACTTTGATCTAGCCTTTGTGTACTCATGGAAATGAGACTAACAATGAAGGAAATATCAAGATGGGTATCAGTTAAATACAAAAGGCTACCAACTAAGTGACTATACAAAGTGGCATCTACTTTAGCTGTAGTACACGTGAAAACAAGTTTGAATCCATACTGGAAGGGAGATGGGGATATTTTACAATATTCCATGTGAAAGTAATGGAGAAGGTCGCATGCATACTCAGAGCAAGAAATGGAAATCTTTCCTTGGTTTGCAAGACTTGGAAGCCAAGAAAACAATACAAAAATGCCAACTTTGTCATTTCAAATTTATTCTTAAGGTTGTATTTCACATGAGTTAAATGTTTGAGGTCATTACCAGTGAAAATAAGGTCATCATTGTAGTGCTTTGGTTTGCAGTAGAGCACTATGTCCACTGTAAGCTAACTTTCTTATGTATTAAGCTCATTCTGAGCTAGTTTTAGTAATACAAATCTACGATGTTTCAATTTCATTTCTCACAGTGCAATCAAGTACATTCTTTTTTTTTTGTTCTAGTCATTAGCTGCATACATATACAAATATATTCATTTTCTGTCCTAGTCATTAGCAGCATACATATACAAATGTAAAAATAACCAAATATGAGGATTTTCTTTCAATTATATTTCAACTCAAGTTAGAAATAAATAACAAGAATAACAAGAAGAATACTTGATGCTTATAGATGCTTGTAGATGGTAGATGGCCTCCCGCAGAACTTTTCCAACTTATCCTTTTAGTACTTAGCAAACCGACTGGATAATGCACCCTGCCGACTAGCTCAGATTGTGCTGGCCCAAGGAAATTGATAGACTTCCTAGCCCCCGAGCCCACAAACTGATAATTCCAATAACAACTTCCTTGTTTTCAATTTCCCATTTAGAGTTTTCCCCTTCCTTTGTGCAACATGAGTTTCCCCCTTCCTCTCTGCAAAGGAGTTTTCCCCTTCCTCCTCCTTCAATATTTTCCCAATGATATTCCCCAAATACAAAGTAAGATCCAACTTCCGAAACCCCCCCGTGACTACTTCCCCAACCCTTCTTATATACCCAACTTCCTATGTTTTCTTCAACCTTACTCAACCGCCTTCTCCCTATCTTCTCGATACCCTAACTCATAAATCCCCTCCCATTTTTCAAGAAACTTTAATATTTAATATGTTTATCCTATCTTGTTTTTCTCTCGATTAGTTAAACAATATAATTATCATTAAATTAATCTTGTCAGACTGACTCCATATCAAATTCTTTTAGGATAGAATAATAGTTATTAAACATGAGTTGTCAAAATATTTACATGTCTTGATTACTTAAATATAATCAGATTCGACTAGACTTGTCTTAAACACTCCTACAATAATCATATTATATTATGCCATTTATACTTTACATTCAGAATTGTTTTTAAATCAATTAATGTTACATTATCCCATGTTTTTTAAATAATTAATTTAAATAGCTTAATGAACTTGACTATAGTTTAAAAATATCAATAACTATCATGATTTCAATAATAACAATACTTAATTATTAAAATAATAATAATAATAATAATTAAATAATAATAAACATTAATTTTATGTCGGCTATAATATTTTTTTAACTTCTTTTTTGTTTACGACCAATATAATATTTAATACTTTTTAGTTTGTATTATTCATTTTTGTTTATGGCCGACAATAATATCACAAACGTTACATGTAACATTAAAAGATCTCACTCATATTATAATTTTTTACTTTAAATTAAATTTTATTAATGGCCGACAAAGGTTACAAACCTTACATGTTACATCCATTACAAGATCTCCCTCATACTATTAATTTTTACATTTTATTACTTTTTACATTTTATTTTTTTGAAAACGTTATTTTATCATTCTTTTATGTTGTTTTTTGTTTATATAGGCATTGATGTCAAAAAAAAATCGAAAATACACGTTCCTTTTAATGGCTGACTAAATATTAATTAGTTTTTACGTTTTATTAGATCTCCCTCAGCTTATAACTTTTTACGTTTTATTAGATGTAACGCTACATTTTTACTATTTATTAGATGTAACGGTACATCCACGTTAGAAGATCTCCCTCATACTGGGCTGTAGAGTGCCTCTCGGCGCAACTACCACTACATAGTGCAATAGAACTCCTAATTCCCAACAATAATATCTAACACATCCTCCCATCCTATCCTACTTCCGCATCCTCCCTATCCTTCCTCTGCTAGTAGGGATGTGGTGTCGGCTTCACCGACCTGGCCACATATAGAAACTGAGAGCGGTAGCGTTGGCTAAACAGCGGACCTAACCTCTCCTAGCAAGCATTTGAATGTCTTCATCACACATCTAGGGGAGCGTGAGTCAACACAGCCCTCCCACGACCTCAGGTATCATAAAACATAGGGTGGGAAATGCCCCCATCCCTCTCAACATACCGATCTATACCCTATCCAAATCATACTGTGTTGTTACTGGGATTATCATTTTGTGTCATCGTATCATCTGGTTGGTTGCTAAGATTTAATATTCATTGTTTACTTATTCCTTGTATCCTATCAGATATCTGGCTACCACGTAGCCCCTGTGTCCTGCAGATTAGTATTTGCAGACATATATCTATAACAAATATTTCCATTTGTTCATTAGTTGTTCCACATTATCAACATAATTTCATTTCATCACAAAAAACCATTAAATCGATTACATTATGGATTGGTATCCACGTACCACATCATATATATATTGTTTTCATCAAGGATGACAATTTAAACATATACTATCATTATGAAAGAAAATAATCTCATGATAACTGCAACATAGTAACCGCATAAACATAATAACATCATGAGAATGGTAACATTATAACATCATAATCATAGTATCTATATACGCATAACCTTACAAACATAATAGCAACATATAATCAGATCTAACATGCTGGAAGTATAGTTCACTTAGTCTAGCTGAGTCCAACAGATAATAAGCAAATAAAGTGCAAGGTGTCTGACTGATAAACATGCCTAGTCAAAATATGGGGCGTTACAATCATCATAAAGAACAAAGATTATGAGATAATTACCTACTTTCTTGATATAAATATTAGGGTCAGAATGACTGATCTAGAAAAATCGATGTTAAGAACAAAGATATCCATTTTAGCATACCATGCTCAAGGAGCTTTCTTAATACCATAGAGATATTTCTTAAGGTGACAAACAAGGTTGTATTGATTATAAACATAGCTAGGATGTTGGTCCGTGCAAATTTATTCTTGCAAAAAATAAGTTTGTAAAAAAGATTGCATAAAGAAATAAGCACAAACTCTTCATACTAAAGTAGCAGGATCTTGTTTTTGAGGATGAGGGATATAAATTCTATGTTCATAGCCCCTAAGAATTTTCCAAACTATATGGGCACATCAACAACTCTTAACAAATCCTTCTTTGGAAAATAAGAGAAACCAAAATAAAATTCAACTATTAGACCAACGCGACGTGGAATCTTCACTTTTTTCAAAGTAGATAAAACAAAATTCAAGTCTTCCCGTGTGATTTCTAACTTCAAGTCCCTAATCGTGTTATCATCAATGATATGAGGAAATAATTTTAAAGTTTTTATTATTTCTCCAATATTGGCACTTTTTAGATCTTTAAACAATGTTTTTAAGTTTTGTTTTTTAACCTCTGCAATTTCCTTGAAACTAACCTTAGTACCATCAACATGAGTAATATCCCACATTGTATTAATGTGTTTTCTATGAATTGCAACGATATGGAATAATTGTGTATTATTATCCCCTTTCCATCAAGAACATGGCTCTACTCTTGAGTCTCTTCTTAGACTCCCATTTGTCAAGTAACATCTTATATTTCCTTTCAAGATCCTTCAAATCCTAGAATTATTCATTTGAGAAAACTCTAGCCTCATTGTTATCAAAGAGATTTGTAATTACTTCTTCCACCAATTGTTAATCCTTTTGATATTTTATAGCAAGGTTTTCATCCCAACCACTCATAACTCCTTTAACCCTTTTCGAATCTTATATAACCTACTTCTTTTCAACTTGGTTGTCAAAAGGATTCTAAATCTTGATAGCTAAATCTCTAAAATCATCTTACGATAACCAGGTATGGCTAAATTTGAAAGGTTCACGTGGATTCCACCCTACCGAGTCAATATTTAATTAAGTAGGAGAATGGTATGATAAAGTAACAATACCCACCTGAGATTTGATCCTATAATTATCATTAAATAATGACCCCACCACCATAAATTTGTTAAGTCTTTTGGAGTTCTCCTCCCTACTTCTTCTTGCATTTCTCCCATTTGGAACAATATTGACTAGCTCTGCATCAACTAATAACCAACACTAAAAAAACTGAGAGAAATAATAAAAATGAAAATCTCTTCTAGCTACCTCCCCCCAAAATCTCCCTCAAATTTAGCACTAGGTTGAGATCCCTACCTTTCGATAACATTTTTCCCTTTTAAGATTCCATAATTTTTTAGTCCTTCGTAAAATGGATTCTTATCACTATAGGGCCCATACAAATTAATCATGCTTATCTCTTTCCCTAATTCCTTTGCCTTGATATCAACCACAATGTGTACCTTCAATATTGATGATGAGATACAATCAAAATTGGAGTTCCAACTAATTAGAAATCCCTCGACAACCCTTTTGCAAATATTGAACAAAAGTTCCAATATTTTAAAACAAAGACATAAATTTTTCAATTTTTTTCCCTACACATTGTTTCTTGGAGCAACAAAATATCGATTTTGTAAATTGAAAAATTTATTTTGAGGACTATTTTTTTTGTGGGAACCCCCTACCCCTCTGAAGTTTAGTGAAAGAATGATAATTTTGGAACCAATTTTTGGGTCTTCCCATTATAAGTACCCCATCTATGGTGAATTGTTTACCTTCTCTTATTTATTTTTTAGTATAGGACTTAGCCAAAGGCATGTGCCATTTAATCCGTGAAAAAAAGGTAAAACCTTTTCAATGGCCAATCCCCTCCCCCAAACCCCATGGTTCCACCTTTGATTATTTTTTAGATCTGAAAAGGTAGATGGATTTTAGGGGAATTTTGGGAAATTTATTCCTAGTTTCCTTTGAATACAAGGAATATTGTGACTTAATATCCCCTCACAAAACCATATCTAGCTTTAGTGGGTCTACATCTAAATCCTTTAAGACGTATCTAGTACCACATTTGGGTCATTCCTTTCACCAAATATAATCCCAATCATTGGAACATCCCGCGAGTCCCGATGGGGCTCTCTCAAACTAAGCATGACCTCTACCCTTGAATTTCCAGTTAGGGTTTCATCAACTCATGGTACATATAACTTATAATATCCATGTGTTTAGCATAAACTAACAACCACAAGGGAATGAGGAACCACAAGAAGATTTCCAAATTAATCACACCTTTTTTCAACTAATGAAGTCTCTAGAACTACTATTTTGCTTTGAGCATTCCCTATTCCAAGTATGGGAATAAGATAACTATAATTTTAAAAAGGAGACATAGAATTTTAAGCATGGACCTCTTTTGTACCTCCTGTAATCGAGACCTCCAAAGATGCCCACTACCCGAATTCTTTTAATTTTTTTATCCAAACCATCATATGACTATTCGAGGCATACTTGGGAAATTTACAATTAAATATTAGATGCCTAACTTCATGGCATAAACCACATATAAAAGGGAGCTTCCAATAGTCCATATTCCATATAAATGTCCATGTCTCCCATTCAATATCTAGTTCCATCTGAAGACCTTCTCTAAGGTCTAATTAAAATAGAATTCAAATTATCCTTTGATCTTCTTTCTCCAAACAATGGTCCTCTAGAGAGATAAAATGGTGACAAATAGAATTTCCAATCCTTTGAAAAATATTTCCATTCCAAAGTTTGATTAGAAAACTTGGAAACAAAACCCAAATCTTGTAAATTAATGTAGGTTCTCTTCGTAGTTCAAAACCTGGATTCCAACATTGGAGGCACTAACCAAACAATAGCCATAACCAGTCCTTAGCCATAAGGAGATCCATGTCCACTTCAAACTGAACCAAAAAATAGTTCCAACCTTGAACAAGTAAGTGAAATGTAGGCAAATATCCCAATATTAGCTTCGAATGTTCAACCATCCAAACCTTCAAAGTTTCACCTTTAACAGATTTTCCTATAAACCTCTCGACAAATTATTTATCCATCAAATATTCCACCTAAAGAAAACCCACATCATGACCAAATACCAATTTTATACGATTAGGCATAACCCTAATACATTTCCATTTCTGACATGTTGACTCCCTCCCAACCTCCCCTTTGTATATGGTAAATCCTTGTCAACTGGTTCTACACCTTTGGCTATGTGTAGCTCCTCCTCTACCATACATGATTGCAAACAACAAGCAAAGTTAATACCATGAATCTCACTCATCTTGGAAGCCTCTATCTCCTTTGATACCTTGGCACCCAAGTATACAAATTTCACATTCTCCATAGACAACTGAGTAGGTGAAACATGTAGACAATAATTACTCGCATACTCACCGCAAGACTCTTTACCTCATGGGAGATTCAATACTGTCCGTTACAAATCCTACTTGTCGATGATTCTCCTTACATGCATTATCCTCTCTAGGACTAAGACCCCCTTTTCCTACTGTCATCTATCGATTTTGATGTCAAACCAATCTCTGTGGCCTTGGAGGTTAGATCTACATTCAACGACTTTGTATGCTCCCATATCTCAACAAAATCTTGATGTGATTGGAAGATCAGGATAGTGCTTAAACTAGCATACCTTCTCTATACAATACCATTTATAAGTCGTTTTCCATGGTGTTAAGCTACTAGTGGTTCTCTTCTCTAGTTCAAACTTTAAACCCTAAACCTTCACATTTAATACCTCTCCCCATTGTCAATGTTTTCCTCTTAGAACTATGTGTGTGTGTGTAAATAATTTGAAAGTGTTTAAGATTCGATAGTGTAATTCGTTATCTTTGTTGTTTTCTTTAGTTTGTCACAAAATTATAGTTGGTTATCTACAGTTTTCATTTTACAGGTCATCTTTAATTCAGTTACATTTGTATTGTTAATATAGTTTGGTTTGTAGCTTTTTTGGCTAGCCTAGATTGTGCAGGGTGACTATGGATGCTAACACTTAGTTTTCCATATAGATAAATTATGATAATGACATGTCACTTGTGATTGGTTGTTGCTCGTGTCTTCTTTTTTTCCAAGAAAAAAAATGTAATTATATTAAAAAAAAACACTATTGCATTTTCCAGATGCTGCTATAACATGTTTAGAAAATACTTATTCAAAAAAGGAAAATAATAACTCATAAATCATCAATTTCCAGTCCAAATTATACAATATTTCAAAAAATATCACTTAAGTTTCATCAAGTTGATCCATATTAGATCTAATATTCACATAATCTACATTATCCAGTTGTAGTTGTTGTTGTCACCTATCCACTAATCGTTCAAGACATAAAACTTTTTCTCAAACCTCATAAAATATGTTGTACTGATTACCTATTCTATTAGCCAATTCATGGAATGGAGGATGATAGTACTATGAGGTTGTCCTTTCCATATCCTCAGTTATGTGCCAACTTCCCGTCTTCATTTTCATTCCTTCTTTAGATAATACATCAACTTCCACAGTATGCTATTTGTATATATGATTAAATGTTACCATATCCAATGATGATTTTAAAATTTTTATCTCCTTCAAAATCTGTGCCAAGAATATATTTTTGCATGCCCAATCACCCTTCAATTTATAATTAGTTGGACATCTCCAAATATTTGAATACTTTTGATATTCTTTTCCACCACTAAAATCAGCAGTAATCTGAGAGCACATATCTTTGCAAAATTGTTTGAGACCAGCCCCAAGCCTGCTTGAAAATTCAACCCGTGAGCTTTTGACAGAGGAAGAATTCCTCCAGCTCCATGTTGTCTTGGATATCTCAATGTTGTGCCATCAAAATAAGCCAATGGTTCCTTACTATTTATCACCTCTTCCTTTACATGACGATTGACTTGTTTTTTATTATTTCAAGGATAAATTTTAAGAATTGTTAAACTTTGAACTGCAACTTGAATTGGAAGAAAATATTTATCCTCAAATAGAATTGCATTTATAGCATACCATATTTTCCATGCAATTATAATTGGAAATGCCTTGTAGTCATTTGTCAATGGATTTTCCCACCATATACTTAAACAATCTTGCACATAAATACCCATCCAGTTACATCTTACCTTGAGATGCTCTTCAATTACTTTCTAAACCTGGATCACATAACTACATTTCACAATTAAATGAAAAATTGTCTTTTCTTCGCACTTATACAAATGGCATCTTCTTGGGCATATTTTAGTTTTCCTTTGCAACACATTCCATGTTAGAGCTTTGAAACATAGAAAAACCACATAATAATTTTTTCCTTAGGAGGGAAATGAAACTTCCATACCACCCGCCACCACCAGGCTAGTTTTGCTTCGAAGTTTGACCTTAACAAAAAATCATATCCTGCTTTTAGAGTATAGATTATATGAGGATCGCTTTACCAAACTAAAGAATCTATCACTTGATTTAAATGAACATAATTCTTTCTTAATTGATATGTAAATAAACCCCATCGATGGCTATCTTCTCCTTTGATTCCTAGATTAACTGCTTCCATCCAGCCTTGCCCCAGAATAGAAGTAGCCACATGGTCTTCTATATCATATAAAGTATACTTCCCTTTGAGTCTAATGAAATATACCATATGGATCAGAAGGAAATGAGAAAAACTAATCCCAATCCATGGGTACTCCACCACATAGAGACCTCTCCCATCACCAACTTTCCAACCTAGACCTTTTCCTACTAGATCAAAAGATAATAAGGAAGGTTTCCAAATTATATATATATTGAGAGAGGTATTAATAGGATTGTGAATCCATTCCATTATAGAATCCGAAGCTATGTATTTCTAATATAAAAAACTTCTTTCCATAATCCATTTCCATTTATCAATCTCCATATATGTGAAGAACCTGCAACAATTAATGGATGAAATACATGATATATTAGATGGTAGAATATTTTTATTGATCGCGGGCCACTTCGAGGGGGAAACCTCCTTTGAGCAAGCTCAATACAAATAACTTCACGGTGCCTTCATTGGCCTCAACACACACTTATATACTAATTCTATGCCCAATACTATGGGTCAATACCATGGGCTAATACAAACTATGGATCAACAAATACTACGGGACGACTTACAAAGCATATGCGTCCAACAACAATATACTAACAAAGTAAAGAGAAGGGTCGACACGTGTTCCGAACATCCCCTCTCCCTTAAAAAATCTTTGTCCTCAAATATTTAGATGTGGAAATTGATGCAGAATCTGAAGGAGTGGTTCCCCTGTAGCATCCTAGGGTTGCATTCTGTGCCACTGAATTAATACCTCTGTGATAGATTGTGATATAAGCTGACACCTTTTAAGTTCTAGGGAGGATTTCTTGGAAGGCTGTAGATGAAGAAGAACCATATCACCTACTTTAAAAGTGCGCTCAGAATGGTGCTAATCAGCTTGTTGTTTCATTCGAATTCTTGCCATGTGAAGATTGTCCTACAAAATGAGAAGATTCTGATCGCGGTTTCGAAGAATCGAGTCAATTTTCTGAACTAGGGAACTACTGAGGGTGTATGGAAGAAGAAATGGTGGTGCCTGTTGTGAAAATCCTCATAGAAAATCTAAGAGCTGATGTATACCTCACAAGAAAGATTAATATTAAGTAGGAAAATAGAAGAAGAGTGGTTAATGCAGTGTAAAGGAGCAACAGAATTATGATACAATAGAACTCAGATAGAAGTAGGATAACATCACACACTCTAATTCATTAATCACAATATGGACAGATAAATAATTCAATGCATGAGGATCCGAATGCCAAGGTGGAAATTCAAATTAGCCTTCATGGAGTGATCAAAAGATCACTGGAGTGTCATCAAAGCACAACTAGAAGTCCTGATCATCATCAGTGGAGTCATCAATGCACAAGTAAATGTCAACCAGATATCAAATTGAGTCTAACTAAGTGTGGTAGGTGTAACTGGCACATGGAGGCACTAACTGAATGAAGGAGGCTCATTGGAGGGTGCATGAGGAGCTAACTGGAGTCAGAATGGGCAGTCTAGTCTCACTGGAGGTCCATCGGAGTGATATAGTCAGTTGAGAGTCAATCTAGCCTTAAATCAAGGAAAGAACTAAAGATAGCTCAACTAACTGAAGTGCAACTGAGTGGTAGGTGAGAGAGGGCGCCTGGGATGCATGCAACTGCATGCAGGGTGCACTAAGCACTAGGAGGGCTAAAACTAATCAGTGAGAAGCTCCCGGGGCTAGCTAACTTAGGGCTAGGTGCTGGGACTGATGGTTGGGATGCATGCATGCAAAATGCATGCATGAATGAAAATGAAAAAATGGATAATGCTGGTAGGACTAGGATGGAGTATAGGAATATCCCAACACCCCCCCCTAATCCATCATGGGCCCTGGTAACTGAGACCAAAGGTCACCCAATACAATGAATAATAATAACAGTCAATAAACCGAGGAAATGGGGAAATCCTCATGGGAAAAATACCCCCCCTCAAAATAGACTGTAGGGCACACCAGAAATAAATGCTCCAAACTCAAGCAGGTGTGATGCTTGGTCATATGTCTGGAGGTATCTTCTTCTTGGGAAGAAGTGGTTCATGCTCAAAAAGCATGTGCTTGTACTTTCTCTTTAGATTGAATGTGATGAGAACAAATCCAAAAGTATGAGAATGATCCTGGAACCTGTGATTCGAATCAGCTGAGGTAGGATCAAAATCATGAATGTGTATATAGTCTTTTGTTTTCTCCTTAGAACCATCATGGGCGAGATTATGCCCAAAAGAACCATCAAATGTCAGTGATTGCTTGGAATCCAAATCAGATCCAAGACTTGAAAGATGGTTTCTTAAGATCTCCTTTGAACCATTAGAGGTGAGATCTAACCATGAAATGCATGATAAATTATCCCAAGCGAATGGCAATTGCCTTCATATTCAATAAACTTCTGAGAGCATGAAAGAATGATCTTACAGTAATAAATAAGAGGTGAGTGATCAAGGAGAGCGAATGCATTACCTCCAATGGCTGATTTGACCTCCGAAACATGTAATAGATCATGATGCAAACCAACAGACTCTGGTGCAAGAGAGGATTTAAGAACCTCTGCAGTTTCTAGAGTGTGAGCTGGCACAGAATTCGAAATAGAAGATATTGAGAGCATGAGTGTAGAATATGCAAGTTCTTCTTCTTTGTGGACAACTTCAATATCAGATATGTTTGATACTGATTCATGATCAAAGAGACCATCAAGGAGGGAAAATGCATCACTTTGCTTGCTCTTGAAATGGTTTGGACCAATCCCTTCATTCTGTTTGCCAAATATTTCATCGAGTTGGGCCCATATCTCTTTTGGAGATTCAACAAAATAGAAGTGGTATACCATGCATCGAGACATATTAAGTATCATGGCTGTAGAGGCTCTTTCACCTTGATCTAGCCAGTCATTCTCTTCTTCAGAGGATTCGAACTCTCTTTCAAAAAAATAATCAAAGAGACCATTTCTCTTCAAATGTGCTATCATCTGTGGTTTCCATTCATCATAGTTGAATGGAGAAAGAGGAGTAATTCCTTCCGAATTCATGGAAGTTGTTTTAGAAGACCTGCAAAAACAATAGAAAATGTCTGCAACTGCTATTGCTGCAAAAGTGCAGAAACTGTTGCACTCGAAATCTTGATAATAACCTGCAAAAAAATCTCAGGAATGGAGATAGACAATACTCTCAACATGCTTTGATACCATGTGAAAATCCTCACAGCAGATCTAAGAGTTGATGTATACTTCACAAGAAAGATTAATATTAAGTAGGAAAATAGAAGAAGAGTGGTTAATGCAGTGTAAAGGAGCAACATAATTATGATACAGTAGAACTCAAATAGAAGCAGGATAACATCACACACTCTTATTCATTAATTACAATATGGAAAAATAAATAATTCAATGCATGAGGATTCGAATGCCAAGGTGGAAATTCAAATTAGCCTTCATGGTGTGATCAAAAGATCACTGGAGTGTCATCAAAGCACAACTAGAAGTCCTAATCATCATCAGTGGAGTCATCAATGCACAAGTAACTGTCAACCAGATGTCAAACTGAGTCTAACTGAGTGTGGTAGGTGTAACTAGCACATGGAGGCACTAACTGAATGAAGGAGGCTCAATGGAGGGCGCATGAGGAGCTAACTGGAGTCAGAATGGGTAGTCTAGTCTCATTGGAGATCCATCGGAGTGATACAGTCAGTTGAGAGTCAGTCTAGCCTTAAATCAAGGAAAGAACTAAAGATAACTCAACTAACTGAAGTGCAACTGAGTGGTAGGTGAGAGAGGGCGCCTAGGATGCATGCAACTGCATGCAGGGTGCACTAAGCACTAGGAGGGCTAAAACTGATAAGTGAGAAGCTCCTGGGGCTAGCTAACTGAGGGCTAGGTGATGGGACTGATGACTCGGATGCATGCAATTGCATGCATGCATGCAAAATCATGACTGCATGCAAAATGCATGCATGACGAAAAATAAAAAAATGGATAATGCTGGTAGGACTAGGATGGAGTATAGGAATATCCCAACACCTGTCCATAGATTGCTTCATATGGTGTCATTTTAGATGTGGTATTGTACCACCGGAGCGCTTCAAGGAAATCCATAGAAATAGATGTCCAAATTTGTGTAGGGATGGGAAAGGGTTCGAGCAGTCCTGAAAGGAGTGTCGTTTCACCCATGTTGACCTGGAAAGTATCACAATCAGCCACCATCTGTTGAATTGTCATTTTCAGTCCCTACCAAAAGAAGTTACACTGTTCCTGGTCATACGTTTTGAGGAACCCAGAGTGCCCTGCCGATGGAGAAGCATGTAGTTCATAGAAGAAATAGCCCTGTTGAACAGATTGCAACCAATTGGGAACACGCATAGAAATAGCTGAAAGAGAAACAGGGTCATCAATTGTGCGAGAAGGAGCATCCGCCACCAGATTGTCCTTACCCTTCTTGTAAGTGATTGCATAGGCATAAACCATGAGTTGGCTGACCCGTTTCAGGTGTGCTGGGGAGGAGACCCGTTGTTCCAGGAAATTTTCCAGACTCTCGTGATCAGTCTTTATGCAGAAATAATTCCCTAATAGGTATGGCTTCCACTTCTATACTACATGAAAAATAGCCATAATTTCCTTCTCAGATGTAGATGCGGCTAAATTCTTACCAGAAAGGCCTCTTGAAGGCGAAAATCCCAATGGTTCAACAAAGACACCTACATATCTCTCCAAGGAAGTAGTGGAGACCGTTGATGGGTGCATATGAATGGAATGGAGCTGAGCGATGATACCATGTGAATTCTTCTTAAGGATCTTTTCCAGGCGATGTGAACTGATGATGCGGAGAGACCTTGGTTGTAAGCCTGTAAATGTGTGTTGTTTCCCATTGACTGAAAAATGCATCCAAAGTTCAACAAAATCCCATAAGATGGGACCAAGTGTGCATAACCATTGAACGCCCAGAACCAAATCACATCCGCCTAAGGACAAGGCAAACATATCAGAGCGCAGGTTATAATTTTCCATAGAGATACGCACATTGCGACACTTCCCCTTGCAAGGTAAGGTGCCCCCATTGGCAATCAAGACTTCAAAGTTGGAGCAAGGATGGACAAAACAATCAATATGTTTGGCGATTGGAGGGTCAATGAAGTTATGAGTGCTACCAGAATCAATGAGTATTGTAAGAGGGATCTTCTTGAAGTAACCCCTAACCCACATTGTTTGTCGGGTGGTGACTCCAGCTAAAGCATGGAGAGATATCTCTAGGTGGTCATCCGGAGACGGAGGATCAATAGGCGGCTGCTGAATGCTGACCTGATCATCTAGTGTATCTGGAGCTTCTGCATCAAATTCAGAGGCAGGCGAAGAATCTACATCTAAGTGATAGAGATATTGCTCAACACATCTATGTCCCCGAGTGAATTTTTCATCACAATTATAGCAAAGCCCTTTTTCTCTACGTGCCCGCATCTCTGCTTCAGAAAAATGCTTGATAGGAGTTGTGCGAGGAGCTAGCGTGATGGGAGGTCGTTGGGAAACCATATTTATGAATGGAACAAAAGAGGATTTGGAGCATTGTTGGGCTGTGATCTTGTCCTCCGCCAACTTAGCCAACCCTAGGACTTCCATCATTGTGTTGGGACAAAACATTTTAACCTCTGAGCAGATTTCATCCTTAAGACCACTGATAAAACAACTCCTATAGAATTCATCAGACAATCCTTCTGTGTGATTGGTTAGTTTCTCAAATTCTGTCTGATACTCTCTCACAGTGCCAATTTGGCGAAGTTTAGTGAGTGCTCCTGTGAAGTCATCAAAAGCACTAGGACCATATGGTTGCAAAAGGAGTTGGAAAAAATCTGTCCATTTTGGCTCGCCATGAGCCTTGATGTACCAACGGTACCATTGAAGGGATTCCTGTTCCAAATGAAAGGATGCAAGTGGAACGTTTTGGAAGTGATGTGCAACAGATGGATCTGCAACGACGTGGAAGTGATTGGCAACATTTCTGGACAGAGGAAATATGTGATTTATCAGTTGAAAATAGATATGGACCCCAAGTATGCTCGGTTTCCTATCGGTTTAGGGGATTCACTCAGACACCAATGTTGTATGACGGCTTGTGTATTGGGGCAATACCCCTCACTCCACGGCTTAGGTGAAACTGATAACCGCTTTTCCACAAACGATAGCTCTTGGTTTACCTCACGGGTGGGAACTAGTCAATCAAGTAGGGGTCGTTTCCTTTTTCACTGGTAGGTCCTCTCAATGGGCCAGCTACTTCGGGGTTCTTGTGGTACTCCTCACAATGAGTTTTAAGGATGATTCCCAAGTACTTCCCAGAGTTAAGCAGATAGGGATTATTCCCAGATCCAAACCTGCAACACGTGAAAAAAAATTTTGGCAGAAATTTCACCCAACGAGCCCAAGAAAGTGCTATGATACTAGATATGAAGAACCTGCAACAATTAATGGATGAAATACACGATATATTAGATGCCAGAATATTTTTATTGATTGCGGGCCACTTCGAGGGGCAACCTCCTTTGAGCAATCTCAATACAAATAACTTCACAGTGCCTTCATTGGCCTCAACACACACTTATACACTAAGTCAATGCCCAATACTATGGGTCAATACCATGGAACATATAATACTACGGGATGACTTACAAAACATATGCATCCAATACTATGGGTCAATACCATGGGCTAATACAAACTATGGATCAACAAATACTACAGGATGACTTACAAAGCATATGTGTCCAACAACAATATACTAACAAAGTAAAGAGAAGGGTTGACATAGGTTCCTAACACCTCTCCCATCACCAACTTTCCAACCTAGACCTTTTCCTACTAGATCAAAAGATAATAAGGAAGCTTTCCAAATTACATATATATTGAGAGAGGTATTAAGAGGATTGTGAATCCATTCCATTATAGAAGTCGAAGCTACATATTTCTAATATAAACAAATTATTTCCATAATCCATTTCCATTTATCAATCTCCATACTATCTTGGCCACCAATGCCCTAGAAAAAACATAAATATTTTGTACTCCCCATATTCCTTGACGTTTTGGAATTACTAGAGCTTGCCATTTTATTCGGTCCATCCCTTTATGTTCATCTTTCCCTATCTAGAAAAAATGAAAGTTTAATTTCCTTATTTTATCCAATTTTCCTTTTAGAATCCATGATAATTCCATCCAATATACAATAGTCACGGCCTCCAGCATAGCTTTTACCAAGATGAGTTTGAATCCTTTGGAAATCCATTGGAAACACTGATTTAAGATACATTTTTCACACTTATCTATAAGCCACTCCCAATCTTTTTTTTCATAAGAAGATGGTTTGGGATTGAAGCCTAAATAATTCAACCCCTCATCCAAATCTAAAATTTTTATATTGGAACAAATTTCTAATATGAACCAAATCCTCTTCATCAATACCTTCTCCAAAAAGTGAAGACTTATCAACATTCACCTTCATGCTTGTTGCATAACAAAATAAAGCTAGAATGGAGCATAATTTGGCCATTTCTCTTGATCCAACACTGAAAATAAGGATATTGTTGTTGATGTATTTGTAACTTCGGAATGTATTTCACATATGTATATTGTATTCCTATAGAGATGTTATTATTCCTCTATACGGAAGTGTTGTCATTTACATTGTAAGTGTCGTAACTTATACTTGATGGGTCATTAGACCACCTTGATGCGGTCGGCCCTGTATAAGTCATGTGGGTTAAAGGGTTATTAGACCACCCTATTGGGGGGTCGGCCCTGTCAGCATTATGTTATGTGATTAAGTTGAGGCTGACTTAGTAAGGTTATTAGGCAAGTCAAGTCATGTATAAATAGAGTGCGGGAGGCACTCTATTTGATCATTCACTTTCTCACTCATACACTCATTGGAGAGTGGCGCACTAGTGGAGGAGGAGAAGTTGCTGCTAGAAGACTATCTCTTATGCTTGGGTTTTGTATCATTGCTCTATCTATCTATGAGGAAGTTATTGGGGTTTTTTACCTTTATGGTTTTCCCCAAGGAAACTCTGTGTGTTTATTGTCTCTTGTGTTTGCTTCTTGTGATTGATATGCCGTACATGTTATTCTCTCAGTTAAGATCCTAGATCATATTGAATTGATGCTAAAAAATTAACATGGTATCAGAGCTAACTTGAGAAGAAGACATTGTGCAGTTGCGGAAGCTAGGGCTTCTTGTTTCTTGGGTTTTTCTCCACATATATTGAAAGGTAGGAGTCTAGATTGAATCTCCTCAGCAAGGTGCATCTTTCTGTCGAAACAGAATTCAATTCTGAGCATTTTCAGATTTCGACCTAAAAATTAGGGTTTCCACAAAAAGTGGAATTTCTGAAATCTGAGACCATGGCTGGAATCTCTTTGGAAAAATTGAAGTTTAGAGCTTTGGATCGAATTTTTTGGTTGGGTGAAGCTCTGGGAAAATCAAACCCTAGTTTGGGGTCCTATCTAGTGAAGCCAGAAATTAGGTCTTCTACAAAAGTTGGAATTTCTGAAATCTGAGACCATGGCTGGAAGCTCCTCTGAAAAATAGAATTTTAGAGACCAAGATCTAAATTTTTTGGATGGATGAAGCTCCGGGAAAATCAAACCCTAATTCAGGGTCCTCCCTAGTGAATCCAGAAGTTTGAAAAGCAAATTTGAGGGGTGAAACTTTGCAATTTTCAAATTCTGAGTATACCAGCTTGATCATCTCATCAAGGCGCATCTTTCTATCCTTTCATAAGTTTGAAATTCAAAGTTTGAATTTTTAGGGTTTCTCTGACAAACCCTAATCCAGCTCCAGATCCAGATTTCTGCAAATCAAGTGGATTGGGTTAATTCTAGAAGAGAATGAGTTGGACACTTACACAAGTGAATAGGTTCCAGTTCCAGAGGGATATGAGACTAAGGCTTCACACAAGAAGAACTTGGTCAAAGCCAAGAGAATCATTGCTGATTCTATTAAGGACTATCTCATACCCCATGTGTCTTCCCTAAGGACACCTAAGGTGATGTTTGATTCCTTGACCAAGCTATTTGAAGGGAAGAACATAAATCGGAAGATGACATTGAGGAATCAACTAAAGAACATCCAGATCCAGAATGTGGAGACCATGCAGTCTTACTCTTCAAGGAACAACTTGAAGTTGTAGAGAATGGAGAAGTTGTAATGACCACTCTTAATGGTCTTCCTAGGTCATGGGATTCCTTCATCCAAGGAATTTGTGCTAGGAAGAAACTTATCTCTTTCAGTAGGCTGTGAGAAGAATGCTCACAGGAAGAAGCTCGGATTATAGCTTGAGAAGAAAAGATGGGGAATGAAGATCAAGCTCTCACAGCACATACCAAGGAGAGGACACTTTTCCTCATATTGTCCTAAGAAGAAAAGGAACAACAACAACAACTACTACAAGCAATCTCATAGGTATGACTTACAGGTATGTTTTGAAATCTGTTCATGATTAAGTTTATAATATGATTGTCTTCATGTTATTGAGTTTAGTATCAATCTTGTTTAATTTTAAGACTTGTCTTATCACCCTGGTAAAAGTATGAATGCATGATAGAAGACATTCAATGATTAGGGTTATGACACTTATGATTGTATTATGATTGTACTAATGCACTGTGGTGTTGTATGAGGATAATGTTATCCGCTAACATGAAAGGTACAAATCAAGTTCTAGATCAAGACCATGGTGACATGAAGACAGAGACTCATTCATAGTCATGGATCACATAGAGGTATGTATATTTTGGTTCTACAATGGTTAACTTATGAGTTATGCATGTCATTGAAGAGAACAAGAAAACAATGCTAGACATAACTAGCAAATATGATGACCAGGTATGTTAGAATCTTACCCTATGTTAGGATCTTATACTTTTGTATATGATTATTCATGAAGTCAGAAATTTAAGTAATCAAGGGTTTATACATATTATGTCTCTTACCTTGATTGATGATATGACTAACCAGAAGAGTTCTATGGTCAAATATGAATATGCATGAGTAAGAGAAGTCTTCCCTAAAACTTTGAATGCTAATGCTTATTATCTGTGTTTGAAATGATCATGACTATACATGTTTAAGATTATTGTGTTTTGATAGTATTAAGATTATACTAATAAATATATGACTATGTATGAGACCTCGAGGATAACACAATCATGATACTAGTAAGTATGCATAAGTGATCAAGGATGGATATAAATTCAAGGACAGGTAATCCAGGAAGCAAATATCAAGAGGGAGCACACTCCAGTAGTTCCTGCAAGGAAACAAAGATTGAGAGGGACTCCACCCAACAAACAAACAAAGATAAGTATTTGAATTGTCATTTCTTGTATATTTGATTGGTTAAATAATAATGTTCAACGATGTATATACTTATGTTACTAGACTTAGGTTGTGTATCATGCATATTAGAATAATTGCATTAATGAACAATATACCACTAATATGCAATATGAATGGGTAAGTGGCCTATGGCACTGTACAACATTCCATTGCTACTTATCTAGAATGAAACCTCTTTGCTGACATGTTGGGAGTTTTGCACACTCTTAACAATGCTCTAGTAGAGATTGGAAGGCATCTAGAAAGTTACGGGATATGGATAAATGTTGAAGCATTGGCTAAATTAATTGCATGACTGTATGACATATTTCTTTATGTGAATTTGTTCTGAAAACTATGAGATGTTTCTAATCATGCAATTTAACTTGTCTTGTAGGAAAGATCGTGTACAATCACCTACAAAAGAAGGACTACAACATTTGTTCTAGCAACGAAGTTCAAGAAAACTATCTATTGAAGATATTGAAGAATATGAAGTTCCCAGGATCCGGGATGCAGTATTGGAAGGATCCCATGGTCTAGGAATACCAGTCAATCATGAAGAATGATGTTTGAGATGTGGTCCCAAGACCTGAAGGGAAGTATGTTGTAACTTCCAAGTGGATCTATAAGATCAAGAATGCTGCAGATGGCAGCATAGAGAAATACAAGGACAGGTTATGGCTCGTGATTTTTGCTCCTATAGCCAGGTACACTTCCATCAGAACAGTACTTGCTCTGGCTGTAGTAATGAAGTGGAAAATACACCAGATGGATGTCACGACAACTTTCTTGAATGGTGTAGTCAAAGAGGAAAGTGTATGTGGAGCAGCCACTCGGGTTTGAGACACATGACAGAGGGACTCATGTGTGCAAACTGAAGAAAGCCCTGTATGGTTTGAAACAAGAACCCAGGACCTGGTACAACAGAATAGATGGCTTCCTATCCAGTTTGGGTTTTACTAAAAGTAAAGCGAACTCCAACCTTTACTACAAGGTTGAGGAAGGAAATCTAGTGACACTACTTCTGTATGTGGATGACCTGTTTGTTACAGGTGAGGATAGATTGATTGCTGATACGAAGAGGAAGCTTGCTGCCGAGTTCAAGATGAAGGACTTGGGTATGATGCACTACTTTCTAGGTATGGAGGTGTGGCAGAGCACAGATGGAATCTTCCTTGGACAAGGAAAGTATGTAGAAGAGATCCTGAAGAGGTTCGGGATGATGGACTGCAAGGCCATGGCCACACCTATGGAATTGAACCTTAAGTTTCTATGTGATTCTTCATCTGATCCGGTTGATGTTACGGTGTATCGTTAGATGATTAGGTCCTTGATGTACCTGACAAACACGAGACTAGATATTTGTTTTGCGGTGAACACATTGAGCCAGTTCTTGACGGATCCCAGAGGTGTTCACCTGGTTGCTGTAAAGCATATTCTGAGGTACCTGAAGGGTACAGTTGATTATGGGCTCAAGTATGATGCAAATCAAAAGGTTAACCTGGAGGTTTATGTTGATTCAAATTGGGTAGGCAGTGCTGCAGATAGGAAGAGCACTTCTGGGTGCTGCTTCAGTATGGGATCAGGTATGATCTCTTGGTTTAGTAGGAAGTAGTCTTGCGTAGCACTGATTACAGCCGAAGCAGAGTATGTTGCAGCTTGTTCATCTAGTTGTGAGGCAGTATGGATTAGGAAGCTACTGCCTGAGTTATTTGATCTCCCGTTGGAGGCTACTGGTATCTTTTGTGACAACTAGAGTTGTGTGAAGCTATTTGAGAACCCGATGTTTCACAACAGGTCGAAGCACATTGAAATCAAATATCATTATATCAGGGATATGGTGCAGAGAGGAGAAGTGAAGCTTCTGTATGTTGCGACGGATGAGAAGGTTGTAGATGTATTGACGAAACCACTAGCCAAAGTGAAGTTTGAGTACTTCAGAGAGAGGCTTGGTGTTCTTCAGATTGACGACACTTCAAGGAAGAAGTGATGGACACATTTGCTGGAGCCATTCCAAGCATGGCGAGAGGAGGATCCTTCCCATGAATGTGGATGTAAGCGCTGGATGATGAGCATCAAGACAATGCTCCAGTTACTACTCTGTAAATGCATCAGTTGGATCATGTACTTGCATATGCATCATGTTGGATGCTTGATATGATCTGGTGGAACATGTATTTATGTATGCATTAGGTAGATACTTGGTATGCATCAGGTGGATGCATTGTATGATCAAGATGATCATGGATGACGAGCTTCAGGATGTTGCTCCAGATGATATGCATCAGGACGATGCAGTGAAGATGATCAAGATGATCATGTGTGATGAGTATCAGGACAATGCTCTGGATGATATGCATTAGGACGATGCTATGATGATGATCAGGATGATCATATGTGATGATATGTATCAGGTAGATACATTACATAATCATTTGGATCATGTGTGATGAGTTCCGAAGACACGTATGCACATAGGATTTTCACACATGGTGTAGATGTGTTCTCCCATGGTCGTGATATAATTGCCAAGCCTTTCCGACAAAGGTGTAGATGTGTTCTCCCAAGGCCGTGATGTAATTGTTGAGCCATTATTTACAAGGTGTAGATGTGTTCTCCCACGGTAAAGATGTAAGGGATGAAGCCATTCTTCACAAGGTGTAGATGTGTTCTCCCACTGTGAAGATGTAAGGGCTGGGGCCATTCGAGCATGGTTGAATTTTGTCTTCCCATGGCTGCGATATAAGTGTTGTGCCATTCCTAGCATGGTTGAAGTGTGTCTTCCCATGGCTATGGATATAAGTGCGATGCCATTCTCACATGGTTGAAGTGTGTCTTCCCATGGCACAGATATAAGTGTTGATCCGTTCACGGATGGTTGAAGTGTGTCTTCCCATGCCGATGAGTGTAAGTGTTGTGTGATATGCATCTAGGTTGTGCTTCGTGAACGATGATCATGAGTATCAGGATGATACTCTGTGGTCGTGGACAGGTTGTGCAGTGGCATGTAACAGGTCTTGGGAGATCCGATAGGTTGAGCAATGTGCTCGTAAAAGTCCTGGGATGCTCTTTCAAGGTTTTGTTGACTCACATAATCAGTCCTGAGGATTCCACAGTATGGCCAGTGATGATGAAGACCTACGGGTGGTGGGCCTACATCCAGCATGAAAAAGGGTTGGCTCTGTAGAACTTCCTATGACGAGTAGATTTGAGATTGATTGAGATAGTAGCAGTGACGATGACGATGATTCGATGACAATGATCCAGTGATGATGATCCAAAGAAGAAGATTTGTGTTAGTAGATCTATGTCGAGAAATACCTTCCTAGTTAAGAGGGAGTGTTGATGTATTTGTAACTTCGGAATGTATTTCACATATGCATATTGTATTCCTATAGAGATGTTATTATTCCTCTATACGGAAGTGTCGTCATTTATATTGTAAGTGTCGTAACTTATACTTGATGGGTTATTAGACCACGTTGATGGGGTTGGCCCTGTAATAGTCATGTGGGTTAAAGGGTTATTAGACCACCCTATTGGGGGTCGGCCCTGTCAGCATTATGTTATGTGATTAAGTTGAGGCCGACTTAGTAAGGTTATTAGGCAAGTCAAGTCATGTATAAATAGAGTGCGGGGGGCACTCTATTTGATCATTCACTTTCTCACTCATACACTCATTGGAGAGTGGCACACTAGTGGAGGAGGAGAAGCTGCTGCTAGGAGACTATCTCTTATGCTTGGGTTTTGTATCATTGCTCTATCTATCTTTGAGGAAGTTATTGGGGTTTTTCACCTTTATGGTTTTTCCCAAGGAAACTATGTGTGTCTATTATCTCTTGTGTTTTCTTCTTGTGATTGATATTCCATACATGTTATTCTCTCAGTTAAGATCCTAGACCATATTGAATTGATGCTCAAAAATTAACAATTGTTAACGAAAAGAATATGTGAAAGCCATAAATTCCCTCCATTGTTTACACCTTTGAAACCTCGTGCTCTTTTTTCTACAATAATAGATCTATTAAGAGCCTCTAATACTAGAAGAAAAATCAAAGGAGTGAAATGGAAGACTTGTCTTATACCTTGAGATGGCTAGAAGAAGTCAGAAGGCTCCATTAATTAGGGAATAAAACGATACAAAGAGAAAGCAACCCATTATCCATTTAATAAAAGATACACAGAACCCCAATTGGGACAATATCACTCTCAGAAACGTCTAACTTGAGTCGATCATAAGCTTTCAACATGTCAATTTTAATAATAGTTTCTTGCAATTTTTGTGATCTTATGGAGTGAAGTCCTTCTTGTATGATTCCGATAGAATCATATATTTGTCTACCTGGTAAAAATCCAAGTTGATCATTTGATATGGATTATGAAATCAAAGGTTTAATTCTCCTTGAAATGACCTTTGCCACTATTTTGTAGATGGTATTACATAATGAAATTGGTCTAAATATTTGAAAGTTCCTAGAATTCCAGATTTAGAAACCAAAGTAATGAAAGTATAATTAAAAACCATAGGAATATTTCCACTCATTCTGGTACCATATACCACTCGAAGTAGATCCTTTTCCAATACCTCATAGAGTTCAATGTAGAATTCAATAGGCATTCCATATGGGCCTGATATTTTTTTCCTTTTTCAAAATTTTTATCGCCTCCTCAATTTCTTTTCTAGTGAATTCCTCCATTAGAGGTATATTATGTGTATCATTGTCAGTTTCCAGGAAGAAGTGGGTGATTTTAACTATCTTTGAAATATTATCCCTATCTTATGCTCTGAATAATTTTTCAAAGTAATTAACCCCTACATTAGCAATATCACAAAAACTATTGACCTATTCCCCCATATCGTTTGATATTTTACATATATAATTATGATTCTTCCTGTGATTAGCAAAATGATGAAAACATTTAGTGTTTTCATCACCTTTTTCCAACCACAAAACCATGTTCTTTAATATCCAGTCAGCTTCTCTGTAATAAAGAATATTTATCTTCTACTATTCCAACTCATGAAATTTTTTCTTGGAATCCTAAAAAATAAATCCATGTCACTCTGAGCCATTCCATTCCTCCAACCTAGTCTCAATTTCTTTAAGTTTTTTATCCTTTTGAAGCCTCGGATTTATAGATCAACTGATGGATACCTCTTTTGATATTGATTTTTATTTTTTTACAAATTGAGTTGAAGTTCAGCCACAAATCGGCTCATTATAAGGTTCCCAAGCAGATTTAAGAAGCTGAACAAAGTCACTATCTTTCAACCAAAGCAAATTTAATTTGAATGGAACAAAGGGTTTCGATCCTACTTTCTCCATTTCTAGAACGATTGGTAGGTGGTTTGAGTCACCTCCAACAATAATGGATTGTATGAACCTAACTTGAAAATCCATCATGTCTTCACTTACCAAGAATTGATCTAGTCACTTCGCTATCCATGCAACCCCCACTCTTTTATTGTTCCAGGTAGGTCTAATTTTAGCTGGTTCTACATCTAGAAGCCCATATTCCTCCATTTTTCTAAAAAAGAAGTCTGATAGACAATCTTTCACTGTCGTAGACCCCTATATTTTTGAACAACCCAAAAATAAATTCAGGTCCCCTCCAAGGAAAAGGTACTTTTATTTCATGAACTTGTTCAATAGTAGGTTCTCCCAAAAATTTACTTTGCCTAGATATGGACCATATATATTTATAAACTGAATCTCCCAGTCCATCTCGAAAGAAAAAATAACCATACGAAGACACAAATCCATAGACCATGAATTCCTATATTCCAAGCACGCAGTCTACCATCCTATAATCTAACCACCAGAACGACCTTTTGCCTCTAAAAAACAAAAATACCATTATGCTATAGATTTCCTTAATTCCAACACGATATTTTCCCCTTCACACATAATTTCCTGAAGGAATAAGACATCCAGATTGATTGAATCCACTAGACGTTGAATAACTAACTTCTTGGAGGGGTTAGCTAACCCTCTTACATTCAAAGAACTTACAATAATTGGATAGCCGTTGTTGGGGTATCCATTGCTCTAAGCACCCCATCAATCATTTTCTAAACTCATGTTGCTAATTCCTGTAACACTTTTTCCTGAGCCTTATGCAATAAATATTTCCTACCTTTACCTCCCATCCCCCCCACTACCTAGATTCGGACCTGAGCCTACAAATACAACTAGGGATCAACGCTCCATTTCCCCTTTGCGAGAACGGAGATTGTATCTAGATTCATCTTCCACTAATTCTTTTAATGGAGTATAAAAATTATCATTCAAAGTACGGGGCCTCAATACGGATACATTTCTTGGAGGAGGATCAAATCCGAAGGCAAAATTACAAAGAGGATATGATTCATATTATAATCCCCTAAGACCCGAGAGGAGACACCCTTCTTGCTACATTTTACCCTTGAATAATCCATTAGATGACCCGGCCTAGAATTTGCTTCCAAATCAAAATTCAAGGGAATTAGGTCCTTCAAAATATTACCAAGACATCCTAGATACAAAGATCTAGCTTCTTCTAAAAAGTATTCGAACTGAGCTTCCTTATTCCTCGCAGGAAAAAGATCTATCTTCCTCCAAACCCACTTTGTATATATATTCCTTTAGCTTCTTGAGCATTGATAAAGAGTCTTCGATATTTGGACAACACCTATCAGAATTTGATTTTTTATTCGCAGCTTCCGAGAATTGATGAGCAAAACATATATAGGTAGATTGAATTGTCTCTTCCTTCTCTAGGGAATAAGTTCTATTATTACTGTGAAAATTCTCCTTAGGCAACCATAATTTCCTCTTGAATTTCATAGAACATTCCGTAGAAAGATGACCATAAGTATGTTCGGATATCCACATCATCTTTTTTCAGGATCTTGCATGCAATTAGGGTTTGCATGCATCCCAGTCACCAGGTTGATGCCTCCAGCACCTTAGCCACCTTATTCTAGCACCCGGGAGCCACTTACTTCAGAGTTTTAGCCCTCCTAGTTAGGAAGGCACCCACTTCTCACCTACTGCCAGAGAAGGGCGCACTTCTTCACCTACCACTGCAGTTCCACTTCAGTTACACTCAGTTAGCTCCGATTCTCCCTGATTTGAGGCTAGTTTCACTCCCGATTGACTGTTTCACTTCTGTTGGACCTCCAGATTGACTAGATGACTTGTTCTGACTTCAGTTAGCCTCCCATGCGCCCTCCACTGAGCCCACTTCCCTATATTAAATGCTACACACTTCAGTTACACATGTTACACTCAGTTAGACTCAGATTGACACCTGGATGACTGGTTCTTGTGCATTGATGACCACCACCGATTGATGATGAGGACTCCTAGTTGGAGTCAAGATACTCCATTCAGTGATTCGAATGACCTCCTTAGGCAATTCGAATTGCTCAGTCATACTGGACTGTATTGTATTGTAATTATTCACCCTCATTGGGATATTGAGCATTGTTGCATGTTTTGCACAGTTTTACACCATATTTTCTATGTTCATCTGTTGTGATTGATTTACTTGTTCATTAGATCTGTTGTGACTAATTTTACAAAGTATGTCATTGATTTCATTTAAAAGGCACTCCCTGGTAGTCTAAGCATTGAATATAAGTTCCATCTCCACAATGTAAAACAATATTTTGAGTGAGCCTGTCCCTTAAATCCATAATCACCAGCACCTTAGCCATGCTCATTTTACTTGAGAGCAAAAAATATTTGTCTACTTCCACAAAACTCCTTAGGGTATTCCCAATTGCCTTAAAAATATCATTTGACCAGTATTTGAAAGGAAAATTGGGAAATTTAACCCATACCAAAATTAAATTTAGATGATGCATCAAACAAAGGGGTCCAATATTTTAGAATAAAGCACGCGTATCACAATGCCATGAGCCATTATGAATGTTTAACGCATTTGAAGCTTCATTGAAGCAAAATTCTACCCAACCTCGTGAAAGGATAAAAGAATTGCGTTCATACCCAAGATATTTACCCATATTTAAGAGACCCACTTCTTTAACCCATGCTCCCCTACTCTTTGTCTTGTAAAAAAAACTGACCAATTCCTTCTCGGCATATATAACTGCTTCATTCATCCTGATATCAACTCCCAAAACTAAATTTGTAGGCCAAATCTTCCTTTTTATGCATCTTTTTCTTCTCTTTTTATTTTTTGCGCCCTAAAAGAAGGATTCCTCTCCAAATCCCTTTATGTTCCAAAAAAATCCGAATACTAGGATTATCCTCGGATCTTTTCTCTTAATCTCTAGAAATATCCGATAGCCGAAGGTGATTCCCAATAAACCCTTCTCCAAGAAACCCATCCTCTACATTAAAAAATCATGGCAAATTTTTATTATCGCAATTAGATCCGACCTCCAAATGAGTAGGGGATAAATCACATGGGTTTTCCTCTATTCTTCTTTTAGCTTGATGTATATGTCTATATGAAATATTTAATGAATATTTCCCTCCTGAATCCCACACATCTGGTAAGATCCTTCCTGAACTGACAACTTTGTCATATAAATCATCTTACAGATCCAATTTTAATAAATCTTGTACCTTCTCCTTCTCAATCTCTACGCCCTCTATTATCTGGATATTCCCATGACCTGTCCGATACCCTAAGGACTTAGAAACCATGACAATTTCCTTAGTGCGCTTGAGCATCATCCCACCGTTCCTTCACAAAAAAATGACACTTCGTATCTAACATTTAAAACTCTTATGAGCTCATATTGCGCTATATAGCACATCTTGGAAAATGAAACTTTTTGTTTGAATGTTTTAATGTAAACTTGATGTGATTGATCATTTTTAGCAACTTGGTACAATTAATCCTCCCTAAGTGTAATAAGCGTAATTGTGTATTTCTTTAAAAATTCTAAGATTTTAAATGCCATATCTTGTCCCTTATAAAAACTAATAACTAGAACATCTCTCATTGTTTTTTCAACTACAAAAAACAAGATCTCTTGATATTCATAGAATAAAAGAAAAATATCTCTTACAAACTTCAGTGCAACATAACTGCAAATCAAACTGCAACAAACTCTAAAAATCCACCAAAATTACAATCTAAATCATAAAAAAACTCAAGGCTGGAAAGAGTTCCAACAAACTAACTGTAGCTGATACAAAAAATAGATTCAGTCTTCAAATCCCAAGACCCAAACTACAAAACAGACTTATCAAAAATTCAGAACAAAGAAACTAGTGGCCAACTATCACCACCAATCTATAAATTCATAAAATTATGCCATAAAAAATATAGATCCTTAAAAAATTAAAACACCTTCCAGAAACTCCTCAAAGTAAAGTATGACTTCGGAAGTACCTACAACCTTCTTGGATAGATGATCTACTTCTTGGTTGAAATCTCTATAGATATGATATTTAAAGAAACTGGAGAAATTCTTCAATAGGATTAACACTCTTTGACACCGAGCTTACAAATTTATGACCTAAGGATTATACTGACCATTTACCACCGAACAATCACCTGGGAATCACCAAAAAATTGAATAGAATAGATACCATTAATCACTGTAAAGTGCAATAACCCCTAGAGAGAAACCAATTCATATTTGGTATTAGATCTAAGGCCACTTCCCATCACATTAGGATAAATATCATCAAACATAGATTTGTTTCTCATATTCCATAATGTCCAACATACAAATATAGGAAGCATTTGAGGAGAATTACCCTGTTGGACCCATGAGGTGAAACTATCTTCAATTATGTTAGTACCTCAATATAGATCAATATGAAGAAAGCCATTAATTTCCCACCAAACATGTCTACTAAATTTACAAGAGACAAAAATATATTCAACAATTTCGTGACACCTTCCTTTCATAAAATAAATTGACTTGGAACAAACCATCCCCATCTCAAGTGAGGATGCAATTTCCAAAACTAGATAGAAAAAAATTTAAGCTTCAGAGGAACATTCCACTTCCAAATCTGACCAAACCACCATTTGGGAATTGAGCGAAAGAGAGAAAAAACAATGGATTCATATGCTACCTTGGCAGTAACCTGTCCATGTAGCTTTATTCCAACTCCATACCAATCTGTCCTCTGTACCATTAAGTCTTATGCCTTCCCTATTAAGAGTCATGATATATGCAGTCCATTCATATGCCCAACTACCTTGAAGACCTAATTATTCATCGTAAATCCAATAGGAACCTGATGGTCTCATCCAACTTGGTCTCTTGATATGGTCAATAGTAACAAACCAAAATTCTTCCAAGTATTCCAACAAAGAGTTAGATAACATATAATTTTCCTCACCACCTATAAAAGGATCAATCCCAATAAGTATGTTAGCCCCACTCCCAACTTTACAAGTTAACCATATATTAATCCAATGAAATTCCTGGATGAAGCCATTCCAAATGCATGAAACACCAATCATTGAATTCACAGGCTTCCAGATCCATTGCAGAACATACATACCTTTAATATATTTGACTTTTAAAATCATAATCCATAAATCAACATCAAATAGCCCATGCTAATGATTTTTCAAACAAAGAGCCAAATTGAATAAATTGAGATTTTTAATGTCCCATCCATCAAGGGATTTTGGAAGAGCAAGCCTTTCGCACTTAACCAGATGGAATTTGTTGACATTCCCAGAGCCAGAACACAAAAAATGAAACAGTTTTTTCCTTATCAAATTTAAAATGGAATGAGGCACAACTAAAGAAAACCAGTAAACTGGGATTCCCACTAAAACATATTCGATTAGAGTGAGTCTTCCAACCATAGATAGAAACGTGAGAGTTCGGTTCCCGACCCTTTTTTCAATATTCTTTACTATCCATAACCAATCTTTTGCCTTGGATTTGTTAGGATTTAAAAAAAACAAGATATTTACGCCCAACATCAAGTTGCTCCACCTTATGAGGGAAGAAGTTAGAAATCTAAGCAATAATTTCATCTTCAACACCATTTCTGTAGAAACTTGATTTAGTTTGATTGGTCTCCATACCTGTAGCAACAAAAAAGGCATAAATGATCTCGTAGAAATAATCCATTCATCCAAAGTACCTATTCCAAAAAGGACCACATCATCTATAAAAGGTAAGTGTGTAATATGAAGGGCTAAAGAAAATTTAATACCAAATATTCTTCCATCCCTTTTAGCCTCAATAATCATTCTGCTTAAACCTTCAATGACCAACATAAATAAAACATGATATAGAGGACATCCCTACCTTAATCCTCTTGATCTTTTGAAAATATTGGTTGGAGAGCCATTAATTAAGATAGCAAAACATGTAGAGGATGCACACCTCATAATACAATTAGTTACTTTTAAAAGGAGACCAATTTGAAGGAGAAGAAGCATTAAGAAACCCCAATTAACCACATCATATGCTTTAGCAAGGTCCATATTCATAATCAAAGCATCTAAATTTTTGGTCTTAATGGTGTGAAGACATTCTTGAGAAACCCTACTGGCATCCAGAATTTTCCTATCAAATAAGAAGCCAAATTGCTCCTTTGAGACCACTTATGCCAACTTAGGCTTGAGCCTATTGGATATGATTTTAGTGATTAACTGATAAACAAGGTTACAAAGTGAGATAGGTTTGAAATCCAAAAAAATATTGAGGCTTATCATATTTAGGAACAAGAGCGATCAAGGTATATTTAAGATCCCCAAAGACAAAACCTTTAAGTCTAGAGAGTTCAACAACCTCCAATAATTCCTTCCCCATAATATCAAAACAATCATTGAATAACTCCACAAGCCAACCATCTAGACATGGGTTTTTATCCTTAGCGAACTGTGACAAAACACCTCAATTTCATAAAGAGTAACCAATCTACCAATACCCTTTCCTTCTTCCTTCTTTCTTCTTCTAATATCAAACCTTCCTTGATCCATAAAATGATTAGAGAAGAAACCAACAACATCCTTTTCCAAATCAACCTGTGAGGAGATCCATTCCCCATTCACTGATTTCACGTCCCATATAAAATTAATGCTCCTTCTGTAACTGGCATAGCTATGGAAAAATTTGAGTATTATTGTCTCCTTGGGATATCCAAATAGCCCTACTTTTCAGTCTCCAAGCTTCTTTTTCCCTCTTCAAAGTTTTGTCTTTCTTGGATTCTAATTCTAAGAATAAATCCTTATATTCCTTTGAGAAAGGCCGAGATAAATTTTCCAATAAGATTTCATTATATGGTTTTCAATCTCCACAAGTTCTGTCTTAAACTCCCCTTCCTTAGACTTCACCCACTACATTGCCAATTTTTAAAGACATTTAAGTTTTTCTATTAGATTTTCCATAACATCATCCGCTCCAAGATAGTTGAGAACACCCCAATTGGATCTGATAAACTTGCATAACTCCTCATCTCGAATCCATGTGAGATTGAATTTAAATGGAAATTTAAATTCAAAAGGCTCCCCTTCAATTTGTAGGCACATTGGAGAATGATAATAAATAGTGGATTGAACCACCCAAGATCTATATATATTCAGAGAACTAGCTAAATATTCTACTATCAAAAATCGGGTCAACCTTTTACTAATCCCCTTCAACCTAGTTCTACCATTATGCCAAGTTGGACCAAGTTTCAAGGAAACCACATCCAACAAATTATGTCTTTGGAAAAGTTGAAGCAATAAATCTAATAGAGAGTCTAAATTAGTATTTTGACCCCATACTTCATTAGAAGTTAGAGTAAGATTTAAATCTCCAGCGATAATTAAATTTGGATCATCAAGAATACCACAGGATTCCACATCATTCCAAAATTGCAATCTATCTCTATATGGCCCATAACAGTTAAGGATCTTAAACTCCCGATCTAGACCCTTAATATTCCCAATAAGAAGAATTCCCGCACAAGAAGCATATGGATTTAGTGAAATAGAAAGTGTATTCTAAATTGCAACAAGACCACCTAAAAATCCCACAACATTGATTGCTGAAACTTCCCATCCTAGAAATATCCTTAGAAAAAATTCACTAGCTTTAATAGATGAATCCATAGATTCTTGGATTAGAACAATATCCTATTTATTACATTAAAAAAACCTCTCAAGGGCACATAATTTGGAGCTACCCCACATCCCCCTAATGTTAAATGTTGTAATTAACATTAATCACCCCTTTGAGAGGGATCTAATTATTTAAGGGCCCCATTTTCAAAGTGCAAGTTCAAAGGGTTACATTTTCCTGCCTCCTTTAACATGGTAGATAGTGGTAAGTACTCTCCATAATAAAACTGATGTGAATCACATGATACCCCCTTCATCCCCCTACTAGACTTGATTTTATTTTTATTTCGGATAGTCACATTCTTGTGTCTAATTGAATTAATGGGAGAAACTCTAGCCTTGTCAAAGGGTTTATTGACAAAGACTTGAAGTAGAATCAAATTTATGACCTCCTTGAAGGATGAACAATTAATTGACATGCTGGGAAGATTTTGAGGATTATGAGATGGAACCAAGCTACCTTTAGATGGTTTTGACAAAGGTAAAGGTGGAAAATCACCAAGAGGAAAAACAACAATCTCAGAAGCATCATAAGCATTGGTAAGGGAATCACCTTCTCCTTCTTTAATTTGAGAAGGATAATCATTTTTAATAGAATAAGGCTCAGTTCGATCCAATTCAAAAGGGACTTCAAAATCTAGGAGGATAGGATAATTAAATTCACCGCTAACTATCGATCCTCTTTTATCATCGTACTCATTTTCCATAGATTTTATATATCTTAAATCCATAGAAGGAAAACTTTCATAGGGAGTAGGAGAAGATATTGGTGACATGTACCTTTTTCAGAAGAAGCATTCATCCTCTTTGATTCTACTTCCGGGAGAAAAAACCCCAAAAAGGGCTTCAATAACATATTCCTCCATCTAGATCCGAACCGACAACAAAATCATCAACTTTGCCATCCAAAGAGTTTCCCAAGAAATTGTAGCGCAAGTGACCACCGCGCTAACAGATATGACATATGAATGGAATATTTTTGTAGTCAAGCCTTTGTTTAAAAACCTTTGATCCCCAATAAATATCAACACTCTCTAGAAGGCCATGAGATACATTAAACTCCGCAAGCACATACACCATTATTTTATCCCTAGAGTGAAGCATTTTATTATTGGATGAAATAAATTTCTCCAAATGGTTCACAAGGCCTACCAACACCTATTTGGTCCACAGATGCATAGGAAATCTCGACAATAGATGCCACGAATGACACTTGGTAACCTTTCCTTCATAGGGTTAAAATCCACATTCCACCACCAGAGCACAAGAGAGCCATGTCCAATGACCCAAAACCTATTAAGAATCTTCTGGGCATTCTGATAGGAAAATAAAACGGAACCATCCTTTACGAAAAATATGAACTTTAGGACAATAATCCAGTTCAGGTCCCGAAACTTTAATTTCCCATTCAATAATCTCCTATCGATTCATTTCAAATATTCAAGGTGTCCAACAAGGGCCTTCTGAGAAAGACCTTCCACCTCGTCAATATTTATGTCCTTCCCTACAATGAAATCTTGGATGCCAGACTTAACCTTAAAAGCCTTCAATTTTATCCTTTCAAGATCCCTTAACCCTGAAATCCTAGATGAAACTTTCTGAAGAGCATGTCTTCGATCAAAAGGGAAACAAGTATCGACAACCAGTTCCATACTAAATCCTTTTGAGTAGGTATAAAGGCTATCTCGATAAAACTTTGAACTTGGAGATGAACTACCAATCGAATTAAAACCTAATTCTGCCCCAGGAACATTTTGATTCCTTTCATAACCCTAAGAGAGCATTGAACCTCCTTCTAAAATACTACTCTTATCTAGTTCAACTGCACAAGCGCTGGAACCATGGTCACATTCATAAATTCCAAATACGATGAAACCCTACCCACAACAATAGGTGAAACCAGAGTCGAAACCGACACCTGATTATGCCATAGAACCTATTCCTCACAAGAAACTCGATGTGAAGAAAGAGGATCAATAACCGATGCATTCCCCAAATTTCTTTGTTGTGCATTAACAATCGGGTCACATTGAAAAGACTTGGCAGATGCAACATCATTGGCCTTCAGTACTGGTGCTACGATAAACAAAGGCCTTTTGGCCTTTTTTTCCGTGACATGTGAACAAACAATTAAATCACGTTTTTATATGATCATCAAGATCTGGGAATATGAAAAAATACTAGAAATTAAACCAAGGCATCCACTAAGATACTAAACCACTTTGAATCCAAAACAAATTACTGAAAAAAACAAAAAAACAAAAACAAAACAAAAACAAAACAAAAACAAAAAAACAAAAACAAAAACAAAACAAAAACCACCAAACCCAAACAACTGAAAGAAAGATTAAACACGAAATCAAAGATTGATTCCCACTTTTTTAACAAAGTTGGTACTAGGTTTCCTCCCATGAAAACTTGACTCCTTGAATGCTAAAGAATCAACAATCATGAATAATCACCATGAAAACTTAGACTAGGGTTTGCAGAAAACCGCCTTCTAAAAAACCAACAAGAATTCTCATCGTATTCATTTTTCTCCTAGTTACATATTCATTTTCTAAACATCTCTCATTGTTAGAACTTAAGAACCCTTTTATTTGAAAAAATATATACTCTAATTGAAAATGTAATTATTGCAATGATTTTATTTACAGTGCATAGATTTTATCGATTTTAATTTCAGAATATAGTACATTATCTTAATTTCAATGGCTTCAACTTACACTGTACACAAAATACAATACTATTAATGTTCAATACATATTATAGGGTTTTCCATAGGACTCGTGATATATATTTATATATAAGTTGAGCACAATTTCCTAACAATTGCATGAAAGTTTCCATTATAAACTTGGTTTTCAATCTAAACTGGTTTACCGTGGCTTGCATTTTTATTCCAATTGATGTTTTTAATCATTATTAAATCAAAATTATTCTTCAAAAATAAAATGTAAATTGAAACAAAAGAGAAAGAAAATATTAAATAAGATTAAATCTAAATATATTTAATATAAATTTGATAAGATGGTTGTACATCGAATCATTTATCCTCTAATCACTTTCTCTTAACCCATTTTACATCACTACAAACATTTTCTAAATAGTTTCCATTGCATTTTTTCAAGGTTTTTATCATAAAAGAGCCCTGCATTGAATGTAATTAAATTTAAATGCAATAAACTTGCTTAATAGCATGTTTGTTCTTATTTGCATTATAAAGAGATTTTTATGGATTATAAGAAAAATACTAAGAAACAATAATCTATTTTGCACACAAGTATAATCCTCTATTCCAAGAGGTTTGAACATGCATAAGAATAACTTACAAAAGTGAGTAAGCAAATTTGATGCTCATCTCACGTGCTTAATGTAATTATAGCCAGTATAGATCCATCTTAAACCCGTATCTATCAAGCACCGAGAGGGATCCAATTTCTTGAAGTGTATTTCTTTTTTTTAAATTTAAACTCAAGAAATTTGATCTCTCTTGATTGATACATCCGAGTTTAAGTTTTAAGTTTTTATTTTATAAACGAACATCTATTTTTTAATTAATTTTCATAATATTTTATTTTATGAACCAACATGGATTTTTTTTTTAAATACTTTCCATATTTTTTTTATTTTATGAGCCGACATGAATTTTTTTAATTATTTTGTTACATCACAAACGTTACAACATCTCCCCCATACTGGGTTGTAGAGCACCTCGTTTCACTCGGTGCAATTAAACTTTGTCTCAATCTTAAAAAGGGTAGGGTGACCTTATGCTATCTCATTTCTCAAAGATTTTTAAGGATGTTTTTGTATAGTTGATGGAGGTGGGTTATGAAAGCTTATAATTTACTTACTCTCTTTACTACATGAAAAATTGTGACATGAAGTATGATAAATGAAACTCATAAAAGGTTAAAGAATTACCTCCTTACCTGGAAAAAAATGGAATATATATTAGTTAACTATGATATTTATGTTTAATGTTATTCAAACGGAGGTATCATTATCAATTTTTCATGCATGAAAAAAGGCTCAACGGTAGGGGGAATCCTTAGGAAAATCAAGGATTGTCCTCCTTTGTTTCTATAGAGGTGGTACTCCTTTTTACTAAGTAATTATTTTCTTCCTTACAATTGTAGAATAAGGTGGGAGAATGCTATGCAATAGAACTCCATATGATTATTTTATTTTTCAAGGAAAATACAAAGGTTATTGAGACAACAAGATACTCGTTTAAATGCAATCTAACCTAATAAAGACCTAGGTGATTCAATCATCGACATTATGTAAAGAGAAATGAACAAGATTTTAAATAAGTAGGTTGCTCAAAACATAAACATTTTTCCCCTTTCCATACAATGTAAATAGTTTAAAATAACCATGACTTTACAATAGGAAAGTAAATAGAAAATATGATAGTGGTTTTCTAGAGAGATTTGGAAGACTAATCGTTTCAATCAAATGAGTTTGAAAAGATTCATTTTCCAAAAATTCTACATGTCAATAGTCAAGTTAGAACCATTAAAATAAAATGAGGCTTGGATGGTTTTCTATGGAGCTTAAAGAAACAATAAGTTCACAATATCATCGTTTGAGGTTGTTAATAAAATGACTCGAAGGCCTTAACAAAAATACTTGAAAAAAAAATGAAAAGCATTTAATGGATGGAAGGTATGGGGGGTCCTCATTAATCACAGAGGAACTCAACAAATCAGTTATGCATGGGATATAGGGAAAAATTCAAACAATTAGGTAGAGGCATATGTTCTCCTTCAATGGATCATGTTCACTTCATTGTCAAGCATAAGGAATATAATGGTCTTTTGGAACTCTACATTTTTCATTCAACATATTCACAACAACACTACCCCCAAGGATAAAATCTTGGCGCAAATTGTCAAAAGAATAAGGAAATAAATTAAATGCTTCAACGAGATTCATTACCACCACATCCTCCACACTATTAACATTGAAGCAGACCTCCTTGCCAATCTATCTAAAAGGTGGGTGAATGAGAAATTAAAAGAATGGGGTTATCCCGTTTATTCCCATCCCCTAATTATTTAAGGTTCTAATGCATTGGAAATTAATCATGAAAGGGCCACATTGCATCTGAATTAATTCTCACAAGGCAAGGAAGGATGATGCATTAAAGTGCCTCCCATCCTGACATATGTACCAACTCTTGCATTATCTAGGTTATCTTGCAATGGATCCTCTCACCCAGACACATGTGGGATTATGGATAACCTCCAATTCTGTAAATGGTTGATTACGGTAAGTCTTGTTCGAACCCTATGGATTATTACTATCACTTTGTGCATTTGGACAAGCAAATCAAGATTTAGGCCTGTAGGTAATTTGGTTCTTGTTGTTCAACTCCATGGAAATTGCTTGGAGATTTTTTATTCGTGGGAGTTAGATAGATATTTTGGGTCTATGGGTTCCTTCAAATGCCTTCTGGAGGTTGTTATTATGAGTACAGTGAATTTCAATAGACTCCCTAAAAATCATCTCCGTGGTGTGAAGAATAGGAAATTAATCCCTCATAGTCATCATTGTGGTATCTTGGAGGAAGACAACTTATTTGGGCTCTAGGAATTCTAGGTGCTAGTTCTAGATTTGAATAGCTCAATCATGGGAGGCATTATGAAGAAGTTTTATAACATGGCTAAAAATCACTCCTCAAATTGCAAAAGGGACATACAAGAAATTTAAGGTTCATTATATGACATAAGGGCTTCATAAAATGGTAACAACACCTCAATATTATTTTGTTATAAAAAAAAACCCATGAGCTTGAACACCTTCAGGGTTCTAAAATACAATTATAATGAACATTCCGATCTAACAAAAAAAACAAATCCAGGATTTGGAAGATGAATGTGTTTGTCTGAAAGCCATGGTTTTTGAGATAAATAAAGGCTCATCCTTTGTTGCATCAAATCAACACTTAGTGGGTTCCTTTCCAGTGCTACAAAGGGAAGATGAAACAATTTATCAACCCCGAGATGACATGGAAGTGGACAAGTTGGAAGTAGATCCTCCTGATCAATCCTATGATGAAGTGATAGGAAAATTTGTCTTTACTTAAATCTTGTTTTAGTCTTTGTTCTGCAAATGCATGTTGTTATTAGGATTATTTTTCAAGTCATATACCACAATCAAAACCATCAAGTATGTTTTGTATCGAATGTTACTAAGTCTTATAATATAAGTAATATTATCATGATATGAGCATAATATTTTTTGGACTATTGTAAGATCCTGATTTTGTATTATCTAGTTGTTTAGCCTAATTGCAACACTCTTTAATACAAATCTTAACATGTTACTTATTAACAGAAATGAAAAGAATTTGCCTCAATAGTTGGGATAGGGCTCCTGCATAAATATAATATTAGGGAATCCTGAAGGTAGAAGGACAGAAGAGGTCGTCAATCCCTAATTTTCATTGTGTAAACACATACGTAAACCAAATGGAAAAGATACAACCAAAGGAACAAAGGAAATAAATGTAATCAATTGTTGTTACTTTTAAAATGGAGGGGAAATATATCTCTGAATTGAACTCTACTTTGTTGCAAAAGTATTATTTATATAATCTCTCTCAGACCTCCACAGGAACTCATGAAACCCTCATTTACTTAACTACCTATTCACATGGCCTTTGAAATTGCAATAATAGATTGAAATACCATCATTTGATTTGATCACGAAGATATCCCATTTTGATATCTTCCCTCACCCTTATGGACAACATTTCATATTCAATGTCACTTAAGGTGCCATGTGGTTCCTTAGCCACAAAATTGTGATCTACATTGTCTATGACAAGGTAAGCGAGCCATTTTATTATTTTGGTCTCTGGTAAACAAGTGAGGGTCTCAAACTTTGTAATTAGGGTGATGTTAGTTGTATTAAAGTTCGCTTTGAATTCCTCTTTCCTAAGGATCTTAACATCTTGCATGATAAGAGAGAATTCTAAAACTTTCATGGATTCAACAATTTTGAAAACACCAAGATCCTCCTCTCCTTCTATATATCTTAATTTATTTAATCTTTTGTTTGGTGGGGGATTATCCTTCTATCTCTTATGATTGTTCATGCTACTATGATTTCTAGAAAATGTATATACAAAAATTTCATTAAGTTCAATAATATTTTGGAGGTTAATTTTGCAGGATCCTTTTAAAGAAATAATCATTCCAGCAAGAATACGAGATCAATTAACAATTTGATACAATTTAAAAAGAAAGATCATTCTATCATTGATATTGTTTGCCTTGATTTTCAAGAGTTTGTATAGTAATTGTTGGGTTATGTAACTTTAGCGGAACTTTTAAGAACTTCCTCCAAACTATCCACATGTGCTTTGACAACAAGAGATCGAGTGAATAGTGATTGGGGGTTTAATGAAACTTCTGATTCAATAATATTCATTTTTTACTTGGAATTTTCCTCATGCTAATCCCTCATAAAATGTTTTAGTAATTGTATAGTAGTCACGTGCATCTTCATGGCTCTAGTAAGTCATATACCTTGAGCATTGAAAACAAGATTGTGGTCTTTCTAAAAGTCTTTTTCCCTTAATATTTGGTTAAGACATTTGAATATTCCTAGTCTACTTATCATAGCTTGTACAATGTAAGGTGATAAGTTAACTTGATTACAACAATAGGTCCATTTTTCAACCAATTTCCATCTTATTCATGTTGAAAAAAGTACCTTTTTGGTCAATTGTGTAAAATTTTCATAGGAAAAAATTTATCATGAGACATTTTCAACCACTTGTTCGACAATGTTTTTACCATTTTTTAATGAAAATATGGATATAATATGAAATTAAGGTAAAAAAATGGGCGAAAAATAGATTGCAATGTTGTTGGAAAAGTAGGTTGATGTTTTGGTATAAAAATAGGTCAAAATGAGTTGGAAAAATAGGTTGAGAATTTGGTCGAAAACACAGTACCTTCGAAAATAAAATAAAAATCTATAAAATTTCCTAGATTTTATGTTAGTTAATTTTTTTTTTCCATTTTAAAAATATATATTATTTTCAATGTTATGGTCAAAAATCGCAGTAGATGTTTAATAATTTAACATTAAAGATTTTACACTTTTATATGGTGTTCGAGAGCCCTTCCAACTTATGTTTTGCATCTGATTCTTATTGTTTTTTTATTGAAAATAGTGATCATGACTCACAACTTATAAGTTTCCAAATACGCATCTATTTTGAAAACATACATTCTTTATTGTGAAGTCCTTCCAAGAGATGGAGTATAAAAAATCATAGGTGTGAATTTGAAATTTAATTAAGAAAATTGATTTGGCATTTACAGAATGATATTTTCTCAAAAGTTCAAATAAAGCAAATTTATGTATAGAAACAAATAAAAGAAAATGTTACATATGAACAAGCGATATCTTCTAGTAAAATAACATGGAAATCATTTCCAAAAATGCCTAAATTGAGGAGTGAAGGGAGAAAGTATTTCAAGAGGAATACCAAGAAAGTTATACATTTTAAATAAGAAATGAGCATAAAATAAATGTAATTGAAATAATGGATTTTCTAAGCAATGAATATAAGAACCTCATTCTTTGTTGTAAAAATCCAAAACTTGCATGTATATTGAAAATATATGAAACAAAATCACATAGCCAACAAACAAAGAGAAACTCAAATATATAATAAATCGTCATTTAAAAATTTAAATACACACATGCACACACACACACACACACACATGGCTTTTAATACTCTTTAATTTCCATAAAAGTTATTGACCAAGGGTTTTTACTACAATAAAATTTCCATGCATCTTCATATAGCTGTTTTTCTAAGGGTTTTAATTATATGGGGTGGCTTTCAATCCGGTGAGGGCTAGGGGTTTATAGGTTACACCATTGAAGATAGAGAATAATTCCATGAAAATACTATGCCGATGAAGAGAGTGTTGAGACATTTTGTAGAGGGTAACATCCATTTGGAAGGAACGCCCCCTTATGATTACAACAAATCCATTTTTAGAGGGGAGGTGACTAAGAGAGGTCACAGGGAATTAAAATATTCATGCCCCATTCATAAGGATTCCCCAATAAGAGGGGCACACCCCTTCACAAAAAAATGGGGGAAATCATATGATTAAACCCACCCTTTAAAATGAAAATCTTCCCTCCAATAATGAAAATATAGTGACTATGGATATTAAACTTGGAAACACAAAATGAATAAATGAAGAAGATGTTTTCCAATGGAAGCCATGGTTCAAAGAAGAGGTTTTCCTTTAGATGCAACAAAATCAAGTCTGAAATGTAAATGATAAACTCTTTTGAACAATGAAGAATCAACCCACCAAAAATATAGGATTGAAATGATAAAATCATTAGAGGAGATTACCTCCATGGCTTGAGAAGCCATCCTCCGTCTTGAAATCCTTTGCAATATTGATCTCTATGAGAGAGTAGAAAATAAAATACTAACCTTCTATGAAGGGGAAATCCTTTTCGGAGAGGAGAGGAGAGGAGAAAATGTTAAAAGATAATGAAAGAATGTGAGTTAGGGAAAGGAGAGTCCTTTTGTTGATAAATGGGCTATGCTTAATTTGTGAATTTAGAAGATGGAGAATGGAAAGAAGTGTATAAAGTGGATTTTAAATTTGTGTCATTTGATATATATTTATTTTAATATTGTGTTATAAACTTATGATTTTATCAATCCCTTAATTGAGGAACAAAAAAGCATTTAAATATATTAGTATTTATCTATAGTTCTTTTATAATTTTTTATTCTTAAGAGAAAAATCATTTTGATTATTATTAACTTATGAGGAACAACTTAATATTGTAATCATCATTGAATTTCATCTTGGGAAATTGTTAGTACTTTATTAAGCACATTATTCATTTAATTTTTTTATTAACACCATATTGATTTGTTAATGTTATTGCTTGAGAAAATAAGATTACAAGTTGATCTCTTTGTTAAATATTTTATTACCATAAAAGTCTACAAACATTTATTTTGTGTGTTTCTTACTCTTTCAAACCTAAATATTATATTTAAGAGAGTAGATGACCTCAAGTAAGGAAAATAGAAAGTCCCATGCTTTATCTCCATGTATTCCTTTATAACACATAAATTTGTGGGTTTGAGGATATTTGTAATGTATCATCATGATAATTGATCACTAAAGAGAAATGAAACTATTTATTTTAACATTGACTATTCTAAATAATGAAACAATGCCAAATTTTAAGGATGTGTGAGTGTCATTTGTGAGGAGTTACACCTAGTTTAAAGTGTGCGAAATGTGATTTGTATGTTTTTTTTCTAAAGAAAAAATGGGATTTTTATTCATAGTGTTAATTGAAATCAAATTCTTCACATGCCTTCAACACTTGCATTAAAAATCACTTGATTTGTTCAATAAACCAAAATGTCATGGACAAAAAAACAACATTTTCCTTGTGCCCTAAATATTAAAGGGTACTAAAGATATTGCACTAATATTCATTGTACTTTCTAAAATGATTCTCAACATTTATACAAATTAGAGAAAAAAACACTACAAATTTATCTAATATCATTACTAGAAAAGATAACAAACTAAGAAGCCCCCTATCATACTTCAAAAAATAGCCTCTAAGGAATAGTAACTTCAAACCCTTATTTACAACAAACTAATTGAATAGGAGACAAATTATCCTACTCTTAACTTCTGCAAATACAAAGTTCAGTCAACTGATTGAACTACTTCTTTCGATAAAGCGCATGCCTCTAAGTTCAAATCGTTGTAGAGGCATTTAAAAAATATTTTATTGAAGGAATTTTTAACCAACTTCAATTGCTCCCTAGTGGCCTCGAGAAAATATTTGATAGATTTATATCTTTGGTCATCCATTAAATAACCAAGATTGAATCTTAAAAATTATGGAATATTATTTACATTCTTCTCCTTTGCACATTTTGGAAGACATCAAAGGGCCATATTTCAAAATGGTTATTAGAGCCATTAACCAATCTTGCTTTTATATTCACACAATGGTCATAAGAAATATATAAAATACTCCATGCTCTATTGAGACCTTAGAACCCTGGCTACACCTTTAAAAAAACCCACTCTTTTGGTTAATCTATGATTAAATTCTCAATTTTCCTAGGATTCTTTGGAAAATCAATACTAAGACAAGTTGCACTCATAGATCTCACTCAAGATGAAACTTGAAAGGAAGGGACATGCTTTTGTTAAAAAACATGTAAGTTCCAGGCTAGCAACATTCCCCAAATCATAAAGCATTAAAAAAGTCCTAAATTTCTTCATATCCTTTTGATCAAACCACTTCTTTAGGCATGGCTCTACAAAATCTCCTACCCAAACATTCTTGAGACACGTAATATGCTATTCTTTAAACCAAACTTGTTATGAAATTTGACATTTAAAAAACAAATGAACTATAGTTTCTTCATCACCCCTATAGAGCATATATATACCTGGCTCATTCCCATTTTTCCTTTTAAGAGCTTCCCAATTTAGAACCTTATCTTTTATAGCTAGCCATAAGAAAATCCTAGATTTCTTATGAGATTTTAACTTCCATATTTTACTCCACCATCACTCTACTTCTTAAAGCTTTGTAGATAGCATGGCTTTGTAGTGTAAAGCTATTGTTTATTCTCTCAAAGCTTTATTTTTTGACTAGGCTAAAGAATCCTCCTCCTCCTCTTTGAGTTTGATATGGATTTGCTTTAAACCCTTAACACAATTACTACACAAAAAAACATAATCAACTTCTAGACCTAATGATTGAGCATGAGTCCTTCCATCCATACAACCAAACACTATTTGATTCATTATCTACCACCTGAATCAAGGTGTAATAACCATGTTCAACCATATATTTAGGAAAATTAAGCATAATTTTGCACCCAATCCATGGATTTGAGCCAATTTTGACTTTTTCCCTATCTCCCACTCTACAAGGTAGCCAATTCCCTATTACCAAATAGGCCTATAGTAAATTCCCTATTACCAAATAGGCCTATAGTAAATATCTCAAATGAGAAGAGGCATTTACAACAAATTTTATTGGTTTCCTCATCCAATTGATGAATGATACTATGCGGATGTATTTCTACTCAATAATATTCTTCCAAAACTCATCTAATTCAAAAAACCCGTTGACTATAATTCAAGGCTGTAGCAACACACTATAATGCAATTTTTGTTTATATATATATTTTTTCACTGAAAAAATCAAGTTTACATGATGCAAAATGTGATGCACATGGGGACATTGCTATTTTTCTCTGATTTGCATCGTTGTTGTGTCAATAATTTCTTTGTGCACTTCTTAGGCCAACAATAATTATGATACATAATAGAATTTTGCATTGAATTTGTGTCTCAATTGCATTGGTATTTATAGAAAACACCTTTTTAGAGTTATGTTTACATCTTTTGTGCATCAAGATCATGTTTTTATGTCACTTTCTAGTCTTTAAGCATCGTGTTAGTTTCATTGTGAATCTTGTCAAAGTCATCCGCTTTATCTTATTACCATCATATCAACATCCAAATATTGAACCTTTACATCATATTTGTGTCTTTCAAGCATTACATTAATTTAATTATGCGTCGTTTTAGTGTCATTTTTGTGATATTACATTATTCTATGAATTTTAGGTTGTATTAGCATTATGGTAACACCGATTTAACATCACATTTATTTTAATTAATTTAATTATTATTTTTTATTTAATTAATTTTTTTCAAGGAATCATTTCGTGGAAAACCCTCCAAGTGCTTCCCCACGATTCATGGATGGTAAAGGAGGTAAACCATCGGCCTTTATTACAGAGGCTAGCCCTGAGGTGATCCAGAGAGTCAAACTCGTGACCTCTCCAACTTTGGAGGGAGGGATCGCATGTTTGTCTCATGAACTCTTAAGCTAAACCTCAAGACTAATTTTCAATATTTAATTATTACTATTATCAATTTAGATACTATTAATTAATTGATTATTATTTATTATTTAATTATATTTTTACTAATTTAATTATTATTTCTGCAATTATTTATTCTATAATATTTAAATAACGATTAGATTAATGACTAGTATAAGTCTATTTCACAATGTACTACTTAAGATAGCAAAAACCATCTATATATAAATGGACTAATCCACTAACATTCAGTTAATTTCACACCATGGCTACAACAAAACACATGTATCCATAAAGATAATTATGAATTTTCACTGCAATAACATTCAATCAATTTCACATAATGGAAGAAAAAAATGATTATTCTTGATAATTATTTATTTTTACCTAGTATTTATCCATTAATCAATTCAATATAATTTGTTTATAATTCCCAATATCTTAATTTACCCTTTTCTTTTTTTATATTTATTTTTATTAAATGAATTCTTCAAAGTATCCTTTAATTCTACAATTAGATTTTCTATTAATAAAATTAGTTTAAGGTAGGGATGATAGGTGCAAGGGGACCATCATTGACCTCGAAGGAAATCAGGAGGCAAAATTTGCGTGGGGATTAGGAATGACCACAAATAACCAAGCTGGAGCCTTCACTCTTCTACAAGGGATGCCAATCATGAAACAAATGGGAATGAGCTAGATATCAATGATAGGAGATTGCTTGGTAATAATCAATCACATGTTGCATTGAGCATTGCCAAATGAAACCCAATTGAGTATAATAAAATTTAGAGCTCTAAGAATAGTGGAAATTTTTAAGTCTATAGCATTCTATCATGTTTTGTAGGTGTTAATTCCATGGAAGATAGGATGGAAAATAAGGATTTCCTCTTACAACTAGGATCATTGAGAATAAAAGGGTATTTTATTCTACATTGTCACCGCCCATGAATTAAATATCAAGGTTCATGCATTGTATGATAAGCACCTCATCCCAAAGCTATTCCATGATGTAATCCTTAACAAGGAAGAAGCGGTGAGTACCACTAACCAAATTTATTTCCATATTAATGGTTCTATTCCTCCAAACTAGCTCACAACACATGTTGTGGGTTATAATTCATTTCAACACTAGCATGATGGGACTATTTGAGGCATATTGTATAATGAATCAAATAGTCTGGAGAGCATACCCACTAGCATTTCTTGTTTTTTCTCCTTTTCGGTGAGGAATATGAGTCAACTACTAGAGTTAGGAAATATGTCATAGCATAAGGGCATGATGATGGTCACCAACCACAGGTACCCAAACATATGGGTTATTTTTGAAAAATTAATATTTATAGAGGAATTCGTTGATGTGAGAGGCATTGTGATGAGGCTCATGAGTGCCTCTCATTACATGTGAGGAAATAGTGAGGTTTGGGGAAACAAATGGGAGAATAAAAAAGGAAGATCTATGTAGGTGATGTAGAGGAAAATGATAGTTACAAATGATTAATTAGAGAATATTAAAGAAAATAAAATTAGGTGCATATGGAAATTGATGTAGAAAGTAGTAATGAGAGACTTGAGGAAGCTGAGGAAAAATTATACAATTTGAGTATAAAATATCGAGGCTAGAAATGGAGCAAAGACCCAAGTATGAGAAATTAAGAAAATCAGTTTCCCTTGTTCCCTCAATAGGTTTTCTTGAAATCGATCAAATGGTTGACATGGAAGAAGACACATTCCAGAAGGTCATTATGCAAGCAAGGAAGCAACTATTAGTTAGCTGCTTGTCTAAGGTTGATGGAAAGAAGAATACCCCCAATGCGTTTGGACCAAAATAATCTTTGAAGTATGTGATGTGTTATAGGATAGTTTTCTTAGTATATATAGCTATATACAAGCCAATTATATATCTCTAGTTCCAGAACTCTTAGAATAATGTAGTCAGGGAGCAATTTTGTTGAAGTTTTGAAGAATTTGGAAACTTTTAAGTTAATTTTATTCTTCAAACTTCATATAATTCTACTAGACGGTTTGATCAAGCTTCTTTTTAATACAAAACTTACCATTTTTTTTAATTGTTTTGGATTAAGGTATTTCATGTTTTTTTTTATGTTTTTTTTCTTTTTACCTTAGTTGATTTTGACCTAGTCCACTTAAATATTAATATTTGTATATCTAATTCATAATAGATAGATTTATCATATCCTATTTATTTAGTTTAAGGAATCACTCTTTTCAATATTTCAAAATATTTAGTTGGATCCCTGAAGATGGGTATAATGTTGACTCAAAATGTTGGGATGTTTCTAAACTCCAACATAGTTTACTTCCAAAAAATCTCATTACAACCATGTGTATATAAACACGATAAAGATATTTTAAAGTAAATCATAAAATCAGGGAGCAATTTTGTTGAAGTTTTGAATAATTTGTAAACTTTTAAGTCAATTTTATTCTTCAAACTTTGTATTATTTTCACTAGATGGTTTGATTATAACCTCTTTATATACAACATTACATGCTAAAATATGTAAATGTATAAGGAAAATAAATGAATTAGACATCAAAATACGATTGAACTATTACATTGGTGCCCTCTTAATCTTTTGAACCCTCCTCATCCCCACTATGTAAAACCATAATAAAAGAACATGAATTTTAAAAAAAAAATTGCTAACATTTAAAGATGTAATGAAAAACATATCAGTTAAACAATAACCAATACCATTTGATTCCTTTGAGTCACGCTCCTCCTCATTAGTTCGGAAGAATATAATATATTTTGATTAATGATGAATAATTCCAACTATATATATATTCCAAAAAATAAACACACAATTAAGAATTAATTACATTGGCATGGACACATATCTTTCACCATTCTTTTGTAATAATTCCTCATGACATACTTTAGTTATCCTTAGTGGGATCCTTACTATAGTCATTTAACTATATGTAATAAGAGAAAACCATATTTAATAATAACATATATTAGGCTAGTATATTAGCATAATAAATGGGATTAGATCGATAAAATTACTAAGCATTGTCTAACTATGGACCTCTCGGCTTGACCAGAAGAATGTGTAAGAGTTATTTTTTTGTATCCATATGTGTCTGTACATAAGAAAATGTAAAATTAGTTAAGTTTATTAATGTTTGGAAAATGACCACAAAATCATATTAATGGTACTACAAGAATATTACATCAAAGAAAAATAACAAGCTAAAAACTTAACAAACTAAATAACTACAAGCTTATATTATTTATTACATTTTTAACTTTTTGTTGTGGTGTCTTAGGGTCCACTCCTTGTGCTACTTTCTCTTCAGTAATTCTCTGTGCCTCCTTGATTTTATTTTTAATTTAAAAAAAAAAATTAAATACATTTTATTTAAATATTCGATGGTATTTTCTTAGTCTTTTCCTTGTTTAATGAGCATTGCAATTTTCCTACTACTTGTTCAAAACCACATAAAATGAAGTCACCTATAAAATTCAATGACTGTACATGATGAAATATAAAATGTGAACGACTATAAATATGAGTGAGTACATAGAAGACTAATTAAAACATATTTCGTTTGATATAGTCTCTCACCCTATTGATAGTTTCATAGAATATGAGGGTTCATTTATCACTAAATCATAAATTTGGGACCTTCCATGCAAATGTTTTAATGCTATATTCTTACTAGCACTACATATTTTTTCCAAAATTTTGTGGTATTCTTTCAACCACTCCCTTGTTACTATGTCAAAAATTTCATTAATATAGACAATTCTACTACTACCAAATTAAAAAAACCTCTCCTTCACCAGTAACTTGTTTATCGCCATAATTTAATGCATTTTCTCCATCTTCTAATGATGAGATAGATCTTCAGCTATGCTCATTCTCATATTTTCCCAAACATTAATATGCATGTCATGGAATGAATAAGTCCCATGAAAAAGCTAGTATATTTGATTCAATTACACTCTAAATTTATTCGAAAAATGTAGGATAGATCATACCACAGACAATGTGCTTAGATATACTACGAGTAATACCCCTAAACATTTATTCCCACTGCACCAAATACAAGTAATCCATATCTTGGTATCATCTCTCTCTTTTGGTTATCGTCTCTAGAAATGCTGTAATTTTTTTATTTTTTTTTGCAACATAAAATAAACTACAATATGCAATGATTATAATTATAATAATTATAATTATTATAATTATAAGTGCATCTCTTCATAAAATAAATACATATTTCTCAATATTATATAACAATATAAAGTATGTAATCACAACTAATCAAGGTTTTACTGCTAATGATGCCTTCGTCAGTTACTTATTTTAACCTTTTATTCTATCACATTCTTGCCTTTCTCTATGTCTTGCATCATCATATGAGGAATCTCCACTGAAATCCATGTGACTTATAGATATATTACAATTACATGCTACTAACTTAAGCACATAAAATTCATGGAATAAAATATATGCATAATTTGTACCTCACATATATCGAAGTATTCTTTTAGCTGCTTTCCAGTGACTTTCATGAGGTGTCTGCATATAACGGGCAACACGACCAACGGCAAAGGAAAGGTCAGGACGGGAATGAGTGAAGTATAAGAGACTACCAACAAGCTGACGATACAAGGTGGCATCGACTTCAGGTGAAGTACAAGTGGCAGAAAGTTTGACTCCAGACTGGAAGGGAGAAGGGGCTGGTGTACAATCTTCCATGTGAAAGCGACGAAGAAGGTCACAAGCATACTTAGACTGAGAAAGAAAGATTCCTTCTTTGGTTTGTAGGACTTAGAGACCAAGAAAATAATGAAAATGTCCTAAGTCGGACATTTCAAAATTTTGTTTAACACTGGATTTCACATGGGTTATAAGCTTAGGGTCACTACCAGTAAGAATAAGGCCATCAACATATAGAACAAGTATGATGAGATGGTTTCCTACTTTCTTGGTATAGACGTTGGGGTCAGAATGCAATCTAGAAAAACCAGTGTCAAGGAGAAAGTTATCCATTTTGGCATACCAAGCTCTAGGAGCTTGCTTAAGGCCATATAAGGATTTCTTAAGGCGGCAGACAAGGCTAGAGTTATTCTGAATATAGCCAGGAGGTTGTTCCATGTAAATTTCCTCCTGTAAATCACCATGTAAGAAGGCAGACTTGACATCCATTTGATGGAATTCCCAGTTGTGTAAGGCTGCAAGGGAAAGAACAAGGCGGATGGAGTTCATTTTTGCGACGGGAGCAAAGGTTTCATTATAGTCAATCCCTTCAACTTGGGAAAAACCTTTGGCAACTAACCTTGCCTTAAGTCTTTCAACACTTCCATCTGATGCATACTTAGTTCTGTAGACCCATTTACATCTGACAAGTTTTCTTCCTTTTGGAAGAGTTACAAGATCCCAAGTATCGTTCGCCATTAAGGAACGATATTCTTCATCCATGGCTGCATCCCAATCTGGATTCCCTGAAGCTTCTGCAAAAGTTTCTGGATCATGATTCTCGGAAACTTGAGCCAAAAGAGAAGAGACTCGCTGAAACTGAGAACGTGTTCGACGTTGATCTCTAGGATCATCGGCAAGATCACCAGCTGCTTCACATGTTGAACGGACCCATCAAGGAAGCACTTGTGCTGGTGCAACAGGAGGAACATGAGCAAGCGGAGGTGGATTTTCATCATCACTGTCATCATCAAAAACTGGAGTTGGAAACCTGTCAAGGAAGTTGGGAGAAGAAGAAGAAGAAGGCACAAACACCGAATCAGGCTCGCAGGCCAAAGATGGCACAATCGCCGAGTTAGGCTCGCAGGACAAGATATTTTCATCAAATTTAACATCTCTTCTAATGATTATATCATGAGAATGTGGTTGAAGAAGTCTATAACCTTTTACATCTTCAGAATATCCAACAAATATGCACTTTTCACTTTTAGGCTGCAATGCTTTCCGTTTTTCATCTGAAATGTGAGCCCATGCTTCACTACCAAACACACAGAAGTGACTTACATAAGGTTTAGTTTTACTCCATGCTTCTTCCGGTGTTATACCTTGTAATGCTTTAGTGGGGGTGCGATTAACTATGTAATTTGCACAATTAATGGCTTCAGCCCAAAATTGAAGACTTAGTCCCTTAGATTGGATCATGCAATTAGCCATTTCTTTTAAAGTGCGGTTCTTCCGCTCAGCTACACCATTTTGTTGTGGTGTATATGGAACAGTGTGTTGTTGTTGGATGCCTTGTTCAGTGCAGAAAGTAGTGAACTGTTTGTTAACATATTCTCCTCCATTGTCAGATCTTAACTTAATAATTTGATGACCAGATTATTTTTCAATGAGGGCCTTGTAGGCCAAGAACATGTTAAATACTTTGCTCTTAAGTTTTAGGAAATAAACCCAAGTGCGTCTGGTGTAATCATCAATAAAAGTTAAGAAATATTTGAAACCAGAAAAGGAAGCAGATGGAAGAGGACCACACAAGTCACTATGCACAAGCTCCAAGGGAACCGAGGCGTGCCAAGAGGCACGTTTGTCAAAACTGTCCCGATGATGTTTTTCGAGTACACAACCGGAGCAAACACCATCTCTGCAAGATACCATCGAAAGACCTGTCACCATATTTTCTTTACATAGTTGTTGCAATAAGCGATAATTTAAGTGACCAAATCGCTCATGCCAAAGTTTGCTCAAGTTATCACTATGAGCAACAAAAACTGAAGGGAAAGGTGATGACCCAAAGTTGTTAAACTTGTACAAGCTGGTAATATCATCAACAATTTCGGTAGCTAGGACCTGTTGAGGATCTTTAAAATCCTTGATTACAACTTGGTGAGGTGTAAAGGTCACAGTTTTACCTTCACCAAAATGAGTGATCTGATAGACTGATAACAAATTGCAGGAAATTCTTGGAACACATAGTACATCACTAAAATGACCATTATCTACTGGAACTGTTCCAGCTCCTACAACACTTAGAGATCTATCATCACCAACAAATATTTGTTTGGTGTTACATTCATGCATAGTAGAAAAGATGGCTTGATCCTTAGCCATATGATAAGATGCTCCAGAATCAATGAGCCATTCATTTGAAGTAGAAGAAGAAGATGCATTATAAGAATAACCAGAAGCACAAAGTGCATGTCCATGAGAGGCAGATTCTGAAGGTGAATCTAGGCTGATGTGGTGCTTCTTCATTACTGCTTCCAAGGCTGCCATCTTCTTGAAACACTTAGATTCATCATGATTATCTTTCCCGCAATAGTTGCAATGACGCTCAGTCTTCTTGCCTTTTGGCTTGGATCCTTTGTCATTTTTTAAAGAAGGAGTTGACTGAGAGGGTTTTGGACCCTTGTTTGACTTATTATTGCAAAAATTTTGTTTCTTGGGAGGCTTGGACTTTTCTTTCTGTTGGGACAATAAGGCTTTCCCAGATGTATCTGCATTGTTGATTATTCCAAGATGAATGAGTTTATCTTGTTCCCTAATCAAGGAATCACAAAAGGATTCAAGACTAGGATCTTGATAGCTAGCTGCATTCAATGATGCTTTCGTGGAGTAAAATGTAGATACAAAAACAGAATATGCAGGTCCAAGTTTGGAAAGAATATGATAAATGCATTGTTTGTCTTCCCTCTCAATCTTACATTCTGCACATAAGAGCTTAAGAGTTTTGTACTTAGATAAATAATCTTGAATGCATGAAAAGTCACTTGGATTTAAATAAATCAACTCATTTTCAAGTTGGTGACCTCGAATTTCATTGTGTTTACCAAACATAGATTCCAACTTATCCCAAGCAGTATTAGGTTCATCAATTCCAGATATGTGGAATCGCAAATCAGTAGAAATTGACATCCCAATCAATCCACGAGCTTCATCACATCTATTTGCCCCTTTTATTTTCTTATCATCATCAGTGGGTTCTTTTTCTTTCCCTGTGGTAATTCTGAAAAGTCCCCTACTTCGTAGAACATCCTCCATACGAGATTTCCATGAGAAATAGTTGGAACTGTTAAGTAGAATATCACAAGGGGCGGCCATATTTGTAAATTAATGGTTGTAAAAGCAGAAACCAATAGTCTGGATGTGAAGAGCTCAAAAAAATAGGCGGTTTAAAAAAAAAACAGCACTAAAAACTGACTCTGTATGATGAAGTTATGCTTGAACAAAGAAACTGTTGAAGAGGTCCCCAATAGTGACGTGGCAGATAGAGAATGTCCAGCAAAAAAAGAACCCCCCTCTTCCCAAGATGAACCTTTTGACAATCACTTTACAAGAAAGTTGCTTTAAGTGAACCACTTTTGTAAAATAAGTGATTTCACTTTTACAATGATATTACTTTTAAATAGTGCAACAATAAAAAACTTAAGTGACTCACTTGTATTTTTATTTTTTATTATTTAAGTGAGATGCACTTTTGCAATAAAGTAACTTGAAAATAGAAATTGCATGTACTTTTTCTTTTAAAAGTAACTTCCTAAGACTTGAACTCAAGACCTATTAAGGAATAAAGCAACTTTGAACCAAGTGATCTAGATTAAAAGGTATGTAAAATATGGGAATGAGGAAGGGGGCTTTTTTTTTTTTTTTTTTACTCTTCTTGCTCGGTTTGCGTGCTTGCCCTTTTTCCTGCAAAACAAACCACAAATCGAAACAAAAAAAAACTTTTCCACAGTTGTGGAGTTAGATCTTGTTAGCTTGCCCGAAAAGTCTACGTTTTCTCTCTGTTTCTGATTTGCCGAGATCGCGCAAGGTGCAAGGCAAAGAGCATACGCAGCCGAGAAAAACCCTTTCCCTTTCTGTTTCTGATTTGCCGAGATCGCTCAAGGTGCACGACAAAGAGCATACGCAGACGAGAAAGCAACAATCTGAACCCAAAAAAAAATCTAACAATAAAAAAAGATGAAATATGAGATTTTTTCTTTTTTAAAAGACGAAATAAAAAAATGCGTCACTGTACATTATACCTTCAGATCTGATGAAATACGCGTTTCTAGAGCAACCGGGAACCGTTTTCGATCAAACGAAAACTATTTCCCAATGGAAACGATGCTCTGGACGCAATGGAACACCTCCCACAACCCAAAAATGCACAGAAATACCAAAACTAGAAATCCTTTCGAGTTTCGGCAACAACAGTTCAAGATCTAGATCATAACCGGAAGCGGCACTTCATAAAAGCTCTGATACCATGTTCGGGTACACAGGGTACTACCAAAGGACCAAACACCAAGAGAAACCACTTCACACAAATAGATCACAGATCAACACACCAATGTTTTGATGTGGTTTAAACCCTCTTGAGGGAAACACTCCACGGCCCCGGCCAAATAGCTTCTACGGGACAATTTATTATGCAAAGAAAGAAGGTTACAAATGAGCTTCTCATAATCGATCAACTAAACAATGACCCTCCATGCTCTTTAAATAGAGATCATGGACCAATCGGGTGTTAAGCCACGGATCAAGGTTAGGTTTGATCTAAGAGAAGTTGAGCCGTCGTATCACTCTATATCGGAAACATATCGTGACCGTCGGATTAAGTATTTACAAATGCATACTAATGCATACTAAAGAAACACACTATCCCTAACAGATATATTACACAAGTTGATCTTAACTAACTACAGAAAATATATGCACATAAGATCAACATATGCAGAGACATAGAAACTTAGCCTCTAACTGCAAGACAAGTGCATTAAATAGCCCTCAATTTCCCTAACCTGCTAACTAACAAACATTATACCACTCTTTTTGTGGGCATAGTTTTTGTGAATTGTATTTTAGTTTGAGTAATCACAATGTGGATGGTTTGCAATGGGATACTAATTATGAGTGATATTGTGAGGGATAAGAGCGATATTGTGGAAATTGTGCACATTTCAATTTATTTAAGGTTGTGTTAGTATACCATTTTGTTTACATTCAACAAACACAACTTAAAATGAATTGGAATTGCTTATCCCTGGCCTCGTTTGACCTCATGATCTATAGATGTGCATCCATGGAAGGATTGGGAGAGGAGGCATGAGGCTAACAATAGAAAAGGGATAATTTATGTCAAGAGCCATATGTTGTGTGGGATAAATTATAGATTTTGTAGCATTTCTAGTTATTCAAGGAGTTATTGACAAACAAATCATTAACATTTCTTAATAAAATGACATGGATTAACCTCCTATCGAATGAAGATGTCATAGTTTCAAATGTATATAAGGTAGTTTAGGAAATGTTGATTAAAAATGTCATATCCATGGTAGGGAAAGAGTTATAGAATGATCTTCAATCGATGTTTGAATATGAGGTCAAGGAAACATCGAAGCTCATTCAATTGTTCATACTTTCACCAATCTATAGTAGTTAGGTACTATCGAACTTGACACAAAAATACTAGCAAAAGTGTTGGTACTCAAGGCTGGAAACTAGTAAAAAATTGTTATACAATAGGTGTTTTGTTATACATGGATTCTTGTGACTTGTTATACATGGATTCTTGTTCATCATTTAACCTTTGTTTCCTCTAAAACTACACTTTGATATCTCTCCATTCATAATTTAGGTTGATTTTAGTGAGGTTTCAGTATGCATTCAATTTATATAAACATAATACAATTGATCAAATATCATGTACCATGGTCAAATCCTTTGATATCTTAGGTAACTATGGATTTGGTAGTTTTGAAATTTGGCATATACAAGGCATGGAAAATGTCATTTTCATTTACATCCTTTACTAAGGAGTTTAGGATTGGATATATTTACGTATTTTAAGCTTTAATTTACAAAACATTACAAATTATATCTTGTCATGTTTTATGGCGAGTTTATCAAATTCAACATCTCTAGCTAAGAGGTAATTCCTAATGAAATTTGTGGTTGTAGAGGTCTTGTAAGAGGGAAATGATGGGTAAATTAGGGTTGTGAGAAAACTTGATTCTATCATGTGAAGTTGGACCTAGGGCCCTAGGTAAATATAACACTATTAGGGTGAACATTTTAGATGCTACATCCCTTAAGTTTATATGATATATCTCTTTATCGCTTCCTTTCAATATCAAGGAGGATAAAAATAAAGGTGACGAGGAAGGAAGGACACACTCCCTCGTACAACTCGCTCTTATGATTAGATACCCTTTGTTTTTTCCACATATTCCGTAAGTGTATATAAAAGGGTCATAGTCTTCTCAACATTTGAAATAGTCAATGAGGATTCGAGTGGTCACCAAACATCCCCACAACAATAAAGCACAAGCACTATAATCAAATATCTGTTGATATATTGTAACTTCAAAGAATATTATATTTGTACTTTATTATTCCGGAGATGTTTCATTCCTCCGTGAAGATCTTATTGTATATCTGGAGATGTTTATTTCTCCGTCGGAATGTGGTAACTTGGGTTATTAGACTTCCCTAGTGGGGGTCAGCCCTGTATGTGTTATATGGGTCAAAGGGTTATTAGACCCACCATGTGGGGGTCGGCCCAGTCAGTTATAATGGGGTATTTAACCTGATGGTTAAATACGAGCCTACATGTACTTGTGTAAAATACATATCAGAGTAGTGTATAAATAGAGGAGGTGTGTTCCTCATTATACACACTCACTCACTTGAGAGAAAGGCGCACTTGTGGAGAAGAGGTCTGCTATTGTGGAGGAGGATATCATGTCTCAGGGTTTCATCTTTGTATATTGTTGGTCATCTATATTGAGGAAGCTTTGCTGGGTTTTCTACCCCATGAGGGTTTCCCAGGATAAATCTCTGTCTCTTGTGTTTATGCTGTGCTTGTTATTTCTTCAGTGATCCTGTATATGCTATTATTATGAAATGGAATGTAATGCTGCTATTTTCTATCTTAGCATATTAAATCTTAACATGGTATCAGAGCTAACCTGAAGGAAGGCAAGGTATGGCACTTACGACACTTGCTTTACTTACGACAATTTGAAGATTAGGGTTTTACATAGCAAAAACCAGTCATCGTGGAACTTTCGCTATAAATCCATTTCTGCGAAGGTTCAAGGTCTGAAAAGTTTACAGGTCGAAGATAACATCCCCAGGTACCTTGTGTCCAAAGGGAACCCTCAGATTCGTTGTACTTTATGAGTTATGATCAGTACAAGTTAGGGTTTCTGCCTCTTCCAGATCTCAGTCAAAATCAGGTAACCTTGGAAAAAAGGTCATAACTTGGGATAGGAAGCTCCAAATGAAATTTCGTAAAAAGTGACAGGTAGTGCACAGACTGTACTATTTCAGAAAACGTTTTCAGAGGCCGAAGGTGAACCAGTGACACGTGGCATGCCGTACAAGTTCGCTCTCTTGTTTTATCCCATAAACAGGTCACGTTGTGACACTTGGCATAACTCTCTCTCAGAGAGTCCAATTGAGGTCAGACCTATCAGGATAGAAAGCTAACAGGGTGAGATATCTCAGGAAAAGTTTTCAGAGGCCGAAGTTCAAACAATTACATGTGGCATGCCGTACAAGTTCGCTCTCCTGTTTTATCCCATAAACAGGTCACGTTGCGACATTTGGCATAACTCTCTCTCAGAAAATCCAATTGAGGTCAAACCTATCAGGATGGAAAGATGACAGGTCAGGCTACTACAGAAAAAATTTTCAGACCCGTGGAGCGAAAATTTCAGAGTTATAGCAGAAACAATCAGGTACATATTTCTGTCAAAACATAATTATTTTTGGAGCACCTTTATTCATGGCTTCCGGAATTTAGGGTTTCGGAGAAAGTTAGAATTCTTGGAATCGAAATCCACGGATGAATGCTACTCAGAAAAATTGAAATTTAGATACCAAGATCGAATTTTTTGGTTGGGTAGAAGACCGGGCTTGATTAAACCCTAGCTCGGGATTTTGATCGGAAAGATGGAAAATTAGGGCTTCAACAAAAGTTGGAATTTTTGAAGTCTGTAACCACGGCTAGAAGGACCTCAGAAAAATAAGAGTTTAGAGCCTTGGATAAAACCCTTTCAATGAGCAGAAGGGTGGGCTTCATCAAACCCTAGTTCGAAATCCTGTCCAGAAGATCCAGAAGTTTCAAAGGCAATTTTGAGGGGTCAAATTTTGGAGATTTCAAAATTGAAGTATGCTAGTTTGATCAGCCCAGCAAGACACATCCTTCCATTCATTCGGAAGTGTGAAAGTCAAAGATTGAATTTTTAGGGTTTCTCCAGCAAACTCTAATCAAGCTCCAGATCAAGTTTCAGGGGGAGTTGAGGCTAAGAAGAAGTCTCGACAGGTATGACTTAAGGAGGTTCAGGTATGTCTTGAAATCTGATTCTTGATTAAGTTCATAATGTGTTTTGTCTTCATGTTATTTATTAGTACAATCTTGATTAATGTTAGAATTGTCTTATCACCCTAGTAACAGTATGAATGCATGTGAATGATCGAAGGCATTCATTGATTAGGGCTATATGATTGTACTAATGCATTATGGTGTTGTGTGAGGTTGATGTTGTCTGCTAACAAGATACAGGTACATCACAAAAGACAAATCAAGTTCCATGACCATGACATCATGAAGACAAAGACTCATCCATAATCTTTGTTCTACTTACGAGGTATGTATGACTTTGTTATATTATGCTTAACCTATGAGACATGCAGGTTCTAGCTCAGGATCTCTAAATCATTGAAGAGATTGTTTAGGTATGTTGTACATAACTAAGCAGGTATACTAATCGAGGTATGTTCTCCTATGTCATGTTAGAATCTTACCTTGTATTGGGATCCCTTATATAAGTATACTTGGCATGATTAGATATTCTTATTCATAAAGTTAGTAATCAAGGGATTATGCATATTATGTCTTTTATCTTGATTGATGATATGCATGAGTACAAGAAGTCTTCCCTGAAATCTTGAATACTAATGTTTATTATTTATGATCGTGACTATACATATTCAAGACTATTTAGATGTTTTGATAATGTTTATAATATACTAATGAATGTATGTTTGTGTATGAGATCATGAGGATGACACTAGTGCACACTTGAGCATGCACAATGGTACAGAATGAATACAAGTTCAAAAGACATATAGAAGATCAAGCGGGAGGCAACCACACAAACATAAAAGATAAGTATTTGAGTTGCTATTTGAAATAGTAAATGATATTGCTTGTATGCATGTTTGTATTCCTAGAATATATCATGCTGAGTGTAAACATTCATAGAGCATTGAACAGTATACTACTAATATGCATATGATTGGTAAGTTGGACAAACATTCCATTGTTGCTTGTCTAGAATGAAACCTCTTTGTTGAAATGCTGAGAGCTGTGCACACTCTCGATAGTATGTTCTGGTAGAGATGGAAGGAATCTAGATAGCCACTGTATGCATACAGGATATGGGAAAGTGTTGTGCCAAAGTATTGGTCAAAATAGTTGCATAACTATGTAAATGATATATGTATGCATAATAGGTTATCATGTCAATATGATTTGATGATTATGAAGTATTACTAATCATGTACTTAATTTTGATTTGTAGGAAAGATCATGATGAATGATGAACACTGAACAAGCGATGGATGTTAAACAAAACAAAAAAAGATTTTCAAATCAAACACACTATAGAAGGATCGTGGCTAGAAGATTCTCTTAGAAAGAAGAAGAGAATCATGATGAGATGTTTGCTCCAAGTGGCTAGATAAGACCATTCTCTTAATGGTGTAATTAAAGAAGAAGTGTGAATCAGGTTCTGCATGGGTTCCCAGGATCGATAGTAATTGATGAGAATACATGTGAGGATTGCATCATCCTTGAACACAAGTTCTAAAGTGAGCCGTAGACAAGTGTCTCCATGAAAGAAGAGGGATTGTATCATCCTTGAACACTTGTTCTAAAGAGAGCCGTAGACGTATGTCTTCGAGAATGAATTTCTTGGTGAACATGTGAGGGGATTGGATCATCCCTGGACTTTAGTCCGAAAGAAGAGTCGTAGACGTATGTCTTCGTGAATGAAGTTCTTGGTGAACATGTGAGGGGATTGGATCATCCCTGGACTTCAGTCCGAAAGAAGAGCCGTAGACGTATGTCTTCGAGAATGAAGTCCTTGGTGGACGGTTGAGGATTAAGTCATCCTTGGACGTAGTCCTAAATGTACGGTTGAGGATTAAGTCATCCTTGGACGTGGTCCTAAATGTACGGTGGATGATTAAGTCATCCTTGGACGTGGTCCTAAATGTACGGTTGAGGATTAAGTCATCCTTGGACGTAGTCCTAAATGTACGGTTGAGGATTAAGTCATCCTTGGACGTGGTCCTAAATGTACGGTTGAGGATTAAGTCATCCTTGGACGTAGTCCTAAATGTACGGTGGAGGATTAAGTCATCCTTGGACGTGGTCCTAAATGTACGGTGGAGGATTAAGTCATCCTTGGACGTGGTCCTAAATGTACGGTTGAGGATTAAGTCATCCTTGGACGTGGTCCTAAATGTACGGTGGAGGATTAAGTCATCCTTCGACATGGTCCTAAATGTACGGTGGAGGATTAAGTCATCCTTGGACATGGTCCTAAATGTATGGTTGAGGATTGAGTCATCCTTGGACGTGGTCCTAAATGTACGGTTGATGATTGATTCATCCTTGGACGTGATCCTAAATGTACGGTTGAGGATTGAGTCATCCTTGGACGTGGTCCTAAATGTACGGTTGAGGATTGAGTCATCCTTGGACGTGGTCCTAAATGTACGGTTGTGGATTAAATCATCCTTGGACAGTAAATCCAGTAATTCCGAAAGGAAGGATAGTCCTAAATGAATTGAGTGGATTAAATCATCCTTGGACAGTAAATCCAGTAATTCCGAAAGGAAAGATAGTCCTAAATGAATTGAGTGGATTAAATCATCCTTGGACAGTAAATCCAGTAATTCCGAAAGGAAAGATAGTCCTAAATGAATTGAGTGGATTAAATCATCCTTGGACAGTAAATCCAGTAATTCCGAAAGGAAGGATAGTCCTAAATGAATTGAGTGGATTAAATCATCCTTGGACAGTAAATCCAGTAATTCCGAAAGGAAAGATAGTCCTAAATGAATTGAGTGGATTAAATCATCCTTGGACAGTAAATCCAGTAATTCCGAAAGGAAGGATAGTCCTAAATGAATTGAGTGGATTAAATCATCCTTGGACAGTAAATCCGGTAATTCCGAAAGGAAGGATAGTCCTAAATGAATTGAATGGATTAAATCATCCTTGGACAGTAAATCCAGTAATTCGAAAGGAAGGATAGTCCTAAATGAGATTGAGTGGACTAATCATCCTGTAAATAGATTGGGATTGCCTCGTCCCTAGACATGGTGAGATGTCTTAAAGTGATAAGGACTAATCATCCTGTAAATAGATTGGGATTGCCTCGTCCCTAGACATGGTGAGATGTCTTAAAGTGATAAGGACTAATCATCCTGTAAATAGATTGGGATTGCCTCGTCCCTATACATGGTGAGGTGTCTTAAAGTGAGAGGGATTGATCATCCCGTAATTGGATCTTGTGTGTTGCAGGGTATGCTGCTATTGTGGATACTTGTATTAATGATATTTATACTTGTATTAATGATGTTGTTGATCGTGATGCTGATGACGATGCTGATGATCATGTGATGACGATGCTGATGATCGTGTGATGACGATGCTGATGATCGTGTGATGACGATGCTAATGATCGTGAGATGATGATTCTGATGATCGTGAGGATCCAGATGTTGATGTTGCTGTAGTTGTTCGAGTGCTGCAGAAGATAAAGACTCAGTACTGAAGATGTTAATGTTCCAGTATTGAAGATGTTCCAGTAACTTCTTGAGTTACTGATGATGTTGAGAAAGCTTCCAATGATTTATAGATGTATCATGTATGATGTTGATGACTCCTTGCTCGTGCAGATGCTGTTATAATATCCTTCTCGTTAAGGGGGAGTGTTGATATATTGTAACTTCAAAGAATATTATATTTGTACTTTATTATTCCGGAGATGTTTCATTCCTCCGTGAAGATCTTATTGTATATCCGGAGATGTTTATTCCTCCGTCGGAATGTGGTAACTTGGGTTATTAGACTTCCCTAGTGGGGGTCAGCCCTGTATGTGTTATATGGGTCAAAGGGTTATTAGACCCACCATGTGGGGGTCGGCCCAGTCAGTTATAATGGGGTATTTAACCTAATGGTTAAATACGAGCCTACATGTACTTGTGTAAAATACATATCAGAGTAGTGTATAAATAGAGGAGGTGTGTTCCTCATTATACACACTCACTCACTTGAGAGAAAGGCGCATTTGTGGAGAAGAGGTCTGCTATTGTGGAGGAGGATATCATGTCTCAGGGTTTCATCTTTGTATATTGTTGGTCATCTATATTGAGGAAGCTTTGCTGGGTTTTCTACCCCATGAGGGTTTCCCAGGATAAATCTCTGTCTCTTGTGTTTATGCTGTGCTTGTTATTTCTTCAGTGATCTTGTATATGCTATTATTGTGAAATGGAATGTAATGTTGCTATTTTCTATCTTAGCATATTAAATCTTAACAATATCATAGATTAACATGCATTGTATTTGTTACACTTATTGTATAGGCTAACAATGTTGCATAATCTCATAATTATACTTATCTCGTAAACCCCAACTTCTCGAGAGAATTTAGATGATTCTTCTTGCTTAGGCTTGTGCAAAATTTGGATTACTAGGGTGCTCATATTAAATCACCAACAAGCAATAATTTTGTAAACAAAATATCTAATTATGTGACCATACACTTGTATTTTTACCATTTTTTTGTCTCTGGCCCCCATGTTGTATCATCATGTGTAATCCAAACTAGTGAAGAAAAATGAGAAACCACAAATTTATTGTGAGGAAACAATTTTGGGTTCTCTAATCATTTTACTTAACTCAAAAACCTTGAGCTATCCATTGTATGTGTATAGGTTAACAATGTTGCCTCATCTCATAATTATACTTCAGTCATAAACCCCAACTCCCTAAGAGAATTTAGATGCTTCTTCTTTAATTCCTTGTGCACAATTTGGATTGCTAGTTTTTGCTCAAATTAAATCACCCACAAACAATAATATTGTAAACATAAATATTTGTTTTTTGTTTTTTGTTTCCTCCCCTATGTTGTTGCATCACATGTTAGACAAATGAGTGAAAAAAAATGAGAAGCCCAAAATTATTGAGAGCGATATAATGTTGAGTCCTCTTGTCATTATACCTAACTCAAAAATCCAAAGTTGTCTCATTGTGTGGAAGTAAAACAATCCAAGCAAAGGAAAATCAATGTGCCATTTTCACATCATGCTACTCATCCTAGACATAAACTCTCAACTTAAGGCCATATGTGAACTAACTATAGTTAAAATGATTTTGGTCTCACTAAGTTACAAAAAACACCTTTAAGGGTGGTCATTTTCTGCCACCAAAAGTGGAATTAGCAGGGGTTTTAGCATTAGCGACGATTTTGAAAAAAAAAACTAAAGGAACCATTGCTAAAATTCAATCCTTTTAACAGTGGTTTTTGAAGATATATAAACCTCCCCCAAAAGTGACTTTTAGGGGTGGTTCCAAACCGCCCCTAAAAATGAATTTTGGTGGCGTTTTAGAACCGCCCCTAAAAGTCACTTTTTGAGGGCTATTTATATCTCTTCAAAATGTGCCACTAAAAGGATTGAATTTTAGCAGTGGTGTTTTTAGGGGTAGTTTGGAACCCCCCTTGAAAAGTGACTTTTAGGGGCAGTTTTAGAACCCCTACGTAGCAACCTACATGTGTGGCTTATATCTCTTCAAAAACTGTCACTAAAAGGATTTCCTTTTAGTACTGGTGTTTTGGGGGGAAGTTTGGAACTAACATTGAAAAGTGACTTTAGGGGGCGGTTTAGAATGCCCCTCATAGTAACCTAAGAGAGCAGTTTAGAACTCCCCCTGTAGCAACTTTTGGGGACAGTTAGAAACCCTCCTCATAGGAGCTTATTAGGGAAATTTAAAACCCCCCTTGTAGCAAATTATGAGGGTGGTTTAGAACCCCCCTCGTAGTAACCTATGAGGGTGGTTTAGTACCCCCATTGAAGCAACTTACGAGGGAATTTTAAAACCCCCCTCGTAGAAACTTACAAGGGCGATATAGAACTCCCCTAGTAGAAGCATACAATAGCGGTTATGAACCCCACTCATAGCAACAGATGGGGGTATTTATGTTAAGGGACATGATGGAGCATATAAATATATGTAAAATGCCCCTACATTATGTATTTGTAAAAGTTATAGGTTGTCCTCATGAAAATTTAAACATCTCCTTGGAAGGGTAAAAATACACCTTCGTTTTACCTCATTTCATCATCAACTCAAGCAACTTTCTTATGCTCAATCAAGAGGAGCTCAAGGAAATTTTTTTGCAAAGGTTTATAAAGGTTTTATAAGGTTATTTTATCTCTCGTGGGTTCACTATCCTTGCATGAGGACTCTCTCTTCAAGGAAAATTTGTAAAGGTCACCTTGACCTAGGTTTTTAACATGCATAAGATTTACAGAAACTTGCATAATTTTCTTATACGGTATCATAATCAAAAAATTCTTAGCTCGTTGGAAAGCTTATTGTAAGGGCTATGTGATCCCACAATTAAAAGGTGAATATATTTTTTCTAAGGATTCATTGTACTGTGATAAGGTTTTCTCCCTCTTGTTGAGGTCTTAATCATGACCAAGGGTTTGTGCATGATTTTTGGGAAAAGTGCAAATCTTTTGGGATGGACGATTGTGTTATACCTTGAGAAGCATTTTGGAATCATAATGTTCATGAGAAGACCTCTTGGAGATGAAATTTCATTATTTTCTTTGGCTATGCATGAATTAGGGTTTCATGACTTAGAGTTTGAGTTTTTGGACTTGAATTCTAGTTTGACCTTAATTTTTCTACATGAAGAATAAGGATGATTGTTTCTAGGATTATTAATCACAATATTGCAGTATGATGATATTATGATAGTGACAACACGACAGTGCGACAATGTGACAAGGTGATAGTGAGTGTATGATAGTGATAGGAAGTGACATGGATAGCGACATGCAATGATTGTGATAGGTTTATTCTCTCATATAACATATTTATATTCAGGGGGTTGGAGCCTCAGCTTCAAGTTGGATCTGGAACATATAGGGAGTTGTAGCTCCCTTCAGGTTGGAGCTTGAAATTTAGGGGGTAGGACCCTCCTTCAAGCTTAGCTTCTAAACATTGAAACTTTGAAGATAAGTTTCCATGGTTTTTGTCCCTGTTGGGTTTCCATGTAAAATCATTTTGTTCTATGCATTTTTTACTTTGTGTTTATGGTATGTTTATACATGAATGATAAGTAATGATGAATGTTGCTAACATAATTTAAAGTGAAGTATAAATTGGCTTAAAAGTGACCAATACTAATTCAACCCCCCTCTAAGTATTGGTGATATTTCCAACATAAACCAATATCGCTATATATATAGTGCCTCATATAACCCCAAACACATGATGCAACTATCACAATAAAAAAATGACATATATAAACCATCTCTAATGTGAAAATCCTCACAGCAGATCTAAGAGACGATGTATACCTCACAAGAGAATGATTATGATTAAGCAAGAAAATAGAAGAAGAGTGGTCAATATAGTATAATGAGCAACAGAATAATATGGTACAGTAGAACTCGGATAGAAGCAATAATACTTCACACACACTAGTTAATTAATCACAATATGGACAAATAAATAGTACAATGGTAGAGAGGATTCGAATGCCTAAGGTGGCAATTCGAATTAGCCTCTCAGAGTGATCATAAGATCAATAGAGTGTCATCGGAGCACAACTAGGCGTCCTCATGATCATCAGTGGAGTCATCAATGCACAAGTAACTGTCAACTGTTAGTCAAACTGAGTCTAACTGAGTGTGGTAGGTGTAACTGAATGCAACTGGAACATGGAGACACTAACTGAATGAAGGAGGCTTAGTGGAGGGCGCATGAGGAGCTAACTGGAGTCAGAATGGGCAGTCAAGTCTCAGTGGAGGTCCATCGGAGTGCTAAGGTCAGTTAAGAGTCAGTTAATCCTTAAATCAAGGAAGAAACTGAACTAAATTGAAGTGGTAGGTAAGAAGGGCGCCTTTCTCAACTGGTAGATGAAAGGAGGGCGCACTAAGATCTAGGAGGGATGAAACTAAGTGGGAGGAAGCTTCGGGGGCTGCTAACTAAGGGCTAGGTGTTGGGACTGATGAATAGTATGCATGCAAACCCTAGAATGCATGCAAACCCTAAAAGTGCATGCATGACTGAAAATGTAAATGATCAAAATACTGGTGGGACTAGGATGGAGTATAGGAATATCCTAACACCCCCCCTTAATCCATCCTGGGCCTTGGTAACTAAGACCAAAGGTCACCCAATACAATGAATAATAACAGTCAATAATCCAAGGAAGTGGGGAAAATTTCAAGGGAAAAATACCCCCCCTCAAAAACAGACCGTAAGGCACACATAAAAAAAATAAATGCTCCAAAATCAAGTAGGTGTGATGCTTGGTCATATGTCTGGAGGTATCTTCTTCTTGGGAAGAAGTGGATCATGCTCAAAAAACATGTGCTTGTACTTGCTCTTCAGATCGAATGTGATGAGAAGAAATCCAAAAGTATGAGGATGATCCTTGAACCTGTGATTCGAATTAGCTGAGGTAGGATCAAAATCATGAATATGCAGATAGTCTTTTGTCTTCTCCTTCGAACCATCATGGGTGAGATTATGCCAAAAAGAACCATCAAATAATAATTGCTTGAAATCCAAATCAGATTTAAGACTTGAAGAATAGTTTCTTGAGATCTCCTTTGAACCAGCAGGGGTGAGATCAAAACTATCATATGCATGAGAAATTATCCCAAGCGAATGGAAATGGTTTCTTGAGATATCCTTTGAACCATAAGAGGTGAGATCAAAACCAATGGATGCATGAGAAATTATCTCAAGTGGGTTGCAATGGCCATATTCTTCAATAACCTTCTGAAAGCATGTGCTAATGATCATATAGTAGTAAATAAGAGATGATTGCTTGAGAGGAGCGAATGCATTACCTCCAATAGCTAATTTGACCTCTGAAATAATCATGTGATCATGATGCAAACCATCAGACTCTAGTGCAAGAGAGGATTTAGGACCTTCTGCAATATCTAGAGTGTGAGCTGGCACAGAAAGAGAACAAAGTTGGAGCATGAGTGGAGAATCTGCAAGTTCTTTGTCAACAACTTCAATATGAGATGATACTAGTTCATGATCTGAGAGACCATCAAGGGGAGTGAATGTATCACTTTTCTTTTTCTCGAAAGGGTTTGGACCAAATCCTTCATTCTGTCTGCCAAAACTTTCATCCAGGTGAGCCCATAGCTCATTTGGAGATGAAATATTAGGGAGGTCATATAACATGCATCGAGGCATAGCATACATCATGACTGCACAAGATTTTTCACCTTTATCTAACCAGTCACTCTCTTCATCATAAGATTCGAACTCTCTTTCAAAACAATAATCAAAGAGACCATGTCTCTTTAAATGTGTTATCATTTGTGGTTTCCATTCATCATAGTTGAATGGAGAAAGAGTAGTAATTCCTGATGAATACATAAAAGCTGTAGAGGACCTGCAAAAACAATATAGAATAACTACAACTGCTACTGCTGCAAAAATGCAGAAACTACTGCAACTACTACACTCTAAATCTTGGTAATAACCTGCAAAAACCTCTCCAGAATGGAGATAAACAATACTCTCAACATGCTCTGATACCATGTGAAAATCCTCGCATCAGATCTAAGAGATGATGTATACCTCACAAGAGAATGATTATGATTAAGCAAGAAAATAGAAGAAGAGTGGTCAATACGGTATAATGAGCAACAAAATAATATGGTACAGTAGAACTCGGATAGAAGCAATAATACTTCACACACACTAGTTAATTAATCACAATATGGACAAATAAATAGTACAATGGTAGAGAGGATTCGAATGCCTAAGGTGGCAATTCGAATTAGCCTCTCAGAGTGATCATAAGATCACTAGAGTGTCATCGGAGCACAACTAGGTGTCCTCATGATCATCAGTGGAATCATCAATGCACAAGTAACTGTCAACTGTCAGTCAAACTGAGTCTAACTAAGTGTGGTAGGTGTAACTAAATGTAACTGGCACATGGAGACACTAACTGAATGAAGGAGGATCAATGGAGGGCACATGAAGAGCTAACTGGAGTCAGAATGGGTAGTCAAGTCTTAGTGGAGGTCCATCAGAGTGCTAAGGTCGGTTAAGAGTCAGTTAATCCTTAAATCAAGGAAGAAACTGAACTAAATTGAAGTGGTAGGTAAGAAGGGCGCCTTTCTCAACTGGCAGATGAAAGGAGGGCGCACTAAGCTCTAGGAGGGATGAAACTGAGTGGGAGGAAGATTCGAGGGCTGCTAACTAAGGGCTAGGTGTTGGGACTGATGACTGGGATGCATGCAAACCCTAGAATGCATGCAAACCCTAAAAGTGCATGCATGACTGAAAATGTAAATGATCAAAATACTAGTGGGACTAGGATGGAGTATAGGAATATCCTAACATCTAAAACGGGGCTTTTGGAGATGGTTTTTTATAACACTATCATCTCCAAAAGTTAAATTCTCATTACTTTTAAGGGGGTTTTCAAAACATCACCTTGAAAATATCTAGGGGTAGTCTTTCTAAACCCCACCCAAAAGTCATGATAATTTGACTTATGGTGGCAGTTACTACCAAACCTCCTCCAAAAGTTAAATTCTCATGAATTGTACCGGGGATTGTTAAAACACCACCTTGAAAATATATATTTAGGGGCAATCATTTTAAATCCCCCCCCCCCCTAAAAAATATATGAGAAATGAACTTTTCAAGGCGGTTGTAAAACAACTGCCTGCACAAGTTCAATTCTCGTGACTTTTGGGAGGGGTTTTAAAAAACCATCTCCAAAAGTTAAATTTTCATGAGTTTTTTTGGGGGGGTTTGAAAAAACTACCTCCAAAAGTTAAATTCTCATGACATTTAGGGAGGGGTTGTCAAAAAACCGCGTTCAAAAATATATTTAGGGGAGTTCTTTTAAAACCCCCCCCCTGAAAAAAAAAGGCATGAGAATTGAACTTTTCAATGTGGTTGTTAAAAAACACCTCCAAAAGTTAAGTTCTTATGGATTTTAGGGATGGGTTGTCAAAAGACTGCCTTAAAAACCACATTTAGGGGTAGTCGTTTTAACACCCCCCCCACCAAAGTCATAAAAATCACACTTTTAGAGGTGGTTGTTAAAAAACTATCTCCAAATATTCAATTATCATGACTTTTAGGGGGTTTGTAAACAAACCACCTTAAAAAACACATTTAGGGGCGGTCATTTTAAACCCCTCCCTAAAAGTCATGAGAATCAAAATTTTAGAGGTGGTTGTTAAAAAACCACTTCCAAAAGTTCAATTTTCGTGACTTTTTGGGGGGGGTTTCAAAAACTGCCTAGAAATATCTAAAAAAACATTTAGAGCTGGTTTTGGCAAGACCCCCGCAAGCCTAAACCCCTGGTAAAAGGGTAAACTATTGTAGTGTCTAATGCACAAACTCAACTCCTATATTTGTTAATTGGGATTTTTCTAAGAGAAGAATAGACAAATAAGCATTAATAAGGGTGGAGGGGCAGTCTTAATAATGGCATAAAATATATCTAAACACAATGCTACAAACATGCAATTATTTCATCCCTGACATGCTCCTTTTACTCAATGATAGAATCATGAAGAAATCCTATTTAAAATTGATTTGAATATAGTGTTAGGTAATTCTAGAGTATAACTTATGGAACTTATGGGATTGTATTGGTAGACAAAGAGAAAAGGAATAGGAGGATGAGGAATAATAGAAAGAGGAAAAGGAATAGGGGAAGGAGGAAGACGGATAAGGAAAATTAGAGAAGGGAGGAAGAAAAATAAGAAGAGGGAAAGGGGGGGTGAAGAAAAAAGGAGGTGAAGAGAGCAAGATGAAGAGGGAGAAAAAGTGGAAGGAAAGTGAGAGGCAGATAGGAAGATGGAGATGAAGAGAGGAAGAGGGAAAGATGGAGTGGAAGGAGAAGAGGGAGAGGAAGAGAGGAACAAGGAGAGGAAGAGAGGAAAAGGGAAAGATGGATTGGAAGGAGAAGAGGGAGGGAATTCACCCCTTTGTATGATGGCCTCAACTTTGTGTCACTCCTACGTCAATTATTAGAAACTAAGATAAAGTGTGTCATCTCTATGTCACCAACATGTTACCACCATGTTGTTGTTGGGTGTGTTATATTCTTTGCATGTAAATTGATGGTTGAAGCTGAAGTTCGACTGGTAGAAAGTTGACTGGAATTGAAGTTGACAGATGATAGAAGTTGGTTAAGGGTCTGACTAGTATAGTCAGTTGGTAGTTGATCATGACTAGTTGATGGGGAATTCAGCGAGCATAAAGAGGGAATGGATTTGACGAACACTTGGATTACAAGAGGATGAAAAAAAGATTGACTATGGTTGACTCAGTCAAGCCAATTGTAACAAAAATAATTTCATTCAATTAGGAAGTTATGGATTTCCATTAATGAGCAGTTAGTTGTAACTAACTTGGGTACCATGAGCTAGTGTGTGCGTTGCATCTATAAATATGATGTACAGTAGAAGGATATGTATGAGGAAGTGAACATCACTTGAAGAGAGTAGTAGAGTAAATCACTGTTGTAAACAATGGTAAAGGGTGTTGCAAATAGATGAGTGGTTAATATCACGGGTTTGTACGTTTTCCTCGATAGAGGGGTTCCCAAGGTAATTTCTATGTACTATGTGTGACTGTGTTTTGTGCCATTGTTTACTATGGTATACGTTTAACTGTAAGAATCATCATGCATGCTCATTGTAATAGATATTAGAACCCAACAATTAGAATCATAGCTATATTTGTCTTCAAGGGGATGCCTTTGTTGCTAAGGTTTGGATTGGTCCTAGATACGGTGAGTACCTAGTTTCAATGGGAGTTCTAGAATGACTGATTCATAGATAAGAACGGATGGAAGACCGAGGATAAAAATTGAAAAGTTTAATGGAAAAAATTTTGAGCTTTGGAAGCTTAAAATGAAGGATCTCCTCATGGGTCAAGAAGAATGAGTTGTTGTCAACCACTTTGATAGGTATGACAAAGGAAGATTGGAAGAAAATCAACAGGAAAGCAAGGATTACAATTCAACTTTGTTTAGCATATTCTATATTGTTGAATGACTTAGAAGAAGGCACTACAAAGAAACCGTGGGAAACTTTGGGGATCTTGTACTAGTCAAAACATCTAGTTAACAAGTTGTTTCTTTGGAGGAAACTATATATTTGGAGGATGAATGAGGGTGACTCAGTTACAAAGCACCTAAATGCATTCAGCACTATGATTAATCAATTGTTGTTTGTGGATATTAAAATCACTGAGAAGGAGAATGTATTTGTCTATTGTTTTCTTTCCCAGACTCATGGGATAGCCTGGTCATGGCTATAGGAAGCAATAATACCCCATTGAATATTTATGATGTGGTTGCATCTATGTTGTCATAGGAGATGAGATGAAAGAACATGGAAGGTTCGACCCATGATGCCCTGATGGTAGAGATCGACCGATTGAAAAAGTAAAAGGAAAATCCTCTGGTAGAAGATCAGATTCAAGGGGTAGATGTAAGACCAGATCTAAATCCCCTGGTATGATGATGAGAAAATGATGGAAATGCAAAAAGGTCAGGCATTATAAGAGAGAACATAAGTTGACAAAAGTACAGAAGAGTAAAGGATTTGAGGAGGAACAATTGAATGGAAGTAATCCTTCAACTAGAGATAAATGATATGTGTATTTGGCCTCAACAAGTACACAGCCAAATCACGATTCTTGGTTGATCGTCTCTGGTTCATCATTTCACATGACACCGCATAGAGAATGGGTCTATGAATATGAGAAGTTGACGGTGACATTCTGCTAGGAGATGATTCATTGACAAGGATTGTCGAACGAGGGAAAGTTTGATTGTTACTAAAAGATCAAAGGAGAGGAACTCTTCCAAGAGTACTGCATATCCCAGGTTTGGATCAAAACCTAAATTATGTTAGTAAGATGGGGATTACAAGTGTGTAGTTTATAATCGATAAATATGGATGCAAGATGGTGTGAGGAGCGATGGTACTGATGAGAGGAGTTCGTATTGGAACATTATACAAGCTATTGGGAAGAACAAATTCCAATGGATGTGAGACTACAGTCTTTCCTGAATCCAACAATATTTATTCATGTCTAGTCGACTCTACCATGTTGTGGCATCAATAGATGGTGTTAAATTTTCTGAATTTACTTCAATATGATCTAGGATCTTAACTGAGAGAACAACATGTACAGCATATCTACAGCATATCAATCATGGAGACAATAATGCAAGCACACAAGAGACACAAAGATTTACTTGGGGAAAACCATAAAGGTGAAAAACCCCAATAACTTCCTCAGAGATAGATAGAGCAATGATACAACCAACCAATAGAGATAGCCATAACCTAGCAGCAATCCTCCTCCTCCATAAGTGCGCCTCTCCTCCTTGAGAGCATGTGTGAGAAGTGAGTGAGTAAATAGAGTGCCTCCCGCACTCTATTTATACTTGACTTGACTTGCCTTTTTACCTAACTCATGTAGGCTCGAACTTAACCACATAACATAATGCTGACTGGGCCGACCCCCAATAGGGTGGTCTAATAACCCTTAGACCCACATGGCCGACCCCCAATAGGGTGGTCTAATAACCCTTTGACCCACATGACTTATACAGGGCCGACCCCAACAAGGTGGTCTAATAACCCATCAAGTATAAGTTACGACACTTACAATATAAATGACGACACTTCCGTATAGAGGAATAAAACCATCTCTATAGGAATACAATATACATATATGTGAAATACATTCCGAAGTTACATATACAACAACACTCCCTCTTAACTAGGAAGGTATTTCTCAGCACAGTTCTTCTAGCACAAGTCATCTTCTCTGGATCATCATCACTGGATAATCGTCATCGAGTCATCATCATCGTCACTGCTGCTGCTATCTCAATCAATCTCTGAATCTACTCGTCATAGGAAGTTCTACAGAGCCAGTCCTTTTTCATACTGGATGTAGGCCCACCACCTGCAGGTCTTCGTCATCACTGGCCATACTGTGGAATCCTCAGGACTTTTACGTGCGTCACAAAACCTCGAAAGAGCATCCCAGGCTGTTACGAGCACACAGCTCTACCTATAGGATCTCCCAGGGCACCGAATTACATGTGACCTCACCACAAAACCTCGCAAGAGCATCTGCCAGATATCCCAGGGAACCGAATTACATGCCATAGGCAAAACCTCGAAAGACTATCTGCAGATCTCCCAGGGCACCGAATTACATGTGGTCATGGAAAAACCTCGCAAGAGCATCTGCCAGATATCCCAGGGAACCGAATTACATGCCATAGGAAAAACCTCGAAAGACTATCTGCAGATCTCCCAGGGCACCGAATTACATGCCATAGGACAAAACCTCGAAAGAGCATCTGCCAGATATCCCAGGGAACCGAATTACATGCCATAGGCAAAACCTCGAAAGACTATCTGCAGATCTCCCAGGGCACCGAATTACATGTCCTCCCAGAGCAAAACCTCGAAAGAGCATTTGCCAGATGTCCCAGGGCACCGAATTACATGCCATAGGAAAAACCTCGAAAGACCATCTGCAAATCTCCCAGGGCACCGAATTACATGCTCATCTGCACAACCTGATCCACGACCACAGAGTATCAACCTGATACTCACCATACATCATCCTGATGTATCCATGATCATCCTGATCATCATCACTGCAACGTCCTGCTGCATGTCATCTGGAGCAACATCCTGAAGCTCGTCATCTATGATCATCCTGATCATCACTGCAACATCCTGCTGCATGTCATCTGGAGCAACATCCTGAAGCTCGTCATCTATGATCATCCTGATCATCACTGCAACATCCTGCTGCATGTCATCTGGAGCAACATCCTGAAGCTCGTCATCTATGATCATCCTGATCATCAATGCATCTACCTGATGCATACCAAGTATCTACCTGATACATATCATCATACATGATCCTCCTGATCATACAATGTATCCACCTGATACAAATACATGATACATATCATCATACATGATCCTCCTGATCATCAATGCATCTACCTGATGCATACCAAGTATCTACCTGATACATATCATCATACATGATCCTCCTGATCATCAATGTATCCTCCTGATACAAATCATCATACATGATCCTCCTGATCATCAATGCAACATCCTGCTGCATACCAAGTATCTACCTGATACATATCATCATACATGATCCTCCTGATCATCAATGTATCCACCTGATACAAATACAAAACATATGATATATATCACCATACATGATCCACCTGATCATACAATGTATCCACCTGATACATATACAGATACATGGTCCAAGCATCCAACATGATGCATATAAAATACATACACATGATCCAACTGATCATATCCAGCATCCAACATGATGCGTACATACATACATAAAATGATCCAACTGATCATATCCAGCAAAAACTAGAACATCATCCTGATGTTCATCATCCAACGCTTACATCCACAGCCATGTGAAGGATCCTCCTTCCAACATGCTTGGAATGGCTTCAACAAATGTGTCCATCACTTCTTCCTCGAAGTGTCCTCGATCTGAATAACGCCAAGCCTCTCTCTGAAGTACTCGAACTTCACCCTGGCTAGTGGCTTCGTCAGCACATCTGCAATCTGCTCGTCCGTCGCAACATACAGGAGCTTCACAGCTCCTCTCTGCACCATATCCCTGATATAGTGGTATTTGATCTCTATGTGTTTCGACCTGTCATGAAACACTGGGTTCTCGGACAGCTTCACACAACTCTGGTTATCACAGAAGATACCAGTAGCTTCCAACGGGAGATCAAATAACTCAGACAGTAGCTTCCGTAGCCATACTGCCTCACAACTAGCTGAACAGGCTGCAACATACTCTGCCTCAGCTGTACTCAGTGCTACGCAGGATTGCTTCCTGCTAAACCAAGAGATCACACCTGATCCCATACTGAAGCAACACCCAGATGTGCTCTTCCTATCTGCAGCACTGCCAGCCCAATCTGAATCAACATAACCCTGCAGGTTAAACTTTTGATTCGCCTCATATCTGAGCCCATAATCCACTGTACCCTTCAGGTACCTCAGAACATGCTTTACAGCAACCAGGTGAACACTCCTCGGATCCGTCAGGAACTGGCTCAATGTGTTCACAGCAAAGAAAATATCTGGTCTCGTGTTCATCAGGTACATCAAGGATCCAATAATCTGACGATACATAGAAACATCAACTGGCTCAGATGAAGTATCACAAAGAAGCTTTAGATTCAATGCCATAGGTGTGGCCATAGCCTTGCAGTCCATCATCCCGAACCTCTTCAGGATCTCTATTGCATACTTCCCTTGTCCAAGGAAGATTCCACCACTCTGCCACACCTCCATGCCAAAAACAAATAGTGCATCATCCCCAAGTTCTTCATCTCGAACTCGGCAGCAAGCTTCCGCTGTGTGTCGGCAATCAATCTATCCTCACCTGATACAAACAGGTCATCCACATAGTAGTATCACTGGATTTCCTTCCTCAACCTTGTAGTAAAGGTTGGAACCCGCTTTACTCTTGGTAAAGCCCAAACTGGATAGAAAGCTGTCTATCCTACCATACCAAGTTCTGCACACATATATGACTACACCATGCTGTCTTGAAATCCATCTGGTGCATCTTTATATTTCTCAATGCTGCCATCTGCAACATGCTTGATCTGATAGTTCCATTTGGAAGTCATAACAGACTTCCCTTCAGCTCTTGGGACCGCATCCCAAACATCATTCTTCATGATCGACGGATCATGGCATTCCATTTCTTCATCCCAGATCCTGGGAACTTCAATATCTTTAGTAGATATCTTTGTTGCTGGAACAAATGTTGTAGTCCTTCTTTTGTAGGAGATGGCATACGATCTTTCCTACACAACAGGTTAAATTGCATGATTAGAAAACATCTCATAGTTTTCAGAACAAATTCTTACACTTAAATAAATATGTCATACAGTCATGCAATTATCTTAGCCAATGCTTCAATACAACATTTATCCATATTCCGTAACTTTCTAGATGCCTTCCAATCTCTACCAGAACATTGTTAAGAGTGTGCACAACTCCCAACATGTCAGCAAAGAGGTTTCATTCTAGATAAGTAGCAATGGAATGTTGTACAGTGCCATAGGCCACTTACCCATGTATATTAGTAGTATACTGTTCATTAATGCAACTATTCTAATATGCACAATACATATCCTAAGTCTAGGAACATGAGCATATACATCATTGAACAATTTTAATTAAACAAACACATATGTAAGAAATCATAATTAAAATACTTATCTTTGTTTGTTCATTGAGTGGACTCCCTCTGAGTCTTTGCTTCTTTGCAGGAGCTGTTGGAGTCCTAATCTGAAGTAGCTTCTTCTACACCTTTCTGTTTGTGGAATGTAGAGAGATGGTCAACTCCCTCTGAATATCTGCATCCTTGCATAAACCACTGGAGTGTACTCCCTCTTGATCTTTGCTTCCTGGATTACCTATCCTTGAACTTACATTCATCCTTGGTTCCTATGCATGCTTATTAGTATCATGATTGTGTTATCCTTGTGATCTCATATAAAATCATACATTCATTAGTATACTATTAAAACACAATAATCTCAAGCATGTATAGTCATGATCATTTCAAACAGAAAATAATAAGCATTAGCATTCAAGGTTTATGTAGGATTCTTGAGGTTAGTCAAATCATAAGAAACATAACATGTCTAAACCTGTAATTACACAAACCTATGACTCTTCAGGTTAGTTGAATCATCAATCAAGATAAGAGATATAATATGCATAAAACCTGTGATTATTCAAACCTATACCTTCATGATTCTTCTGGTTAGTCATATCATCAATTATGGTAAGAAACATAATATGCATACAATCATGATTATTCGAACCTATGACTTCATGAATAATCATTATCAACAACACAACAGTATAAGATCCTAACACAAGGTAGGATTCTAGCTTGATATAGGAAAAACATACCTGGATTAGCATGCTAGCTATTTATGTCTAACATACTCACATGATGTCTTCTTGTTCTTCTTCAATGACTTGTGCTAGTACCCTGTATATCTCATAGGTTAACTATTACAAAACCAAGTTATACATACCTCGTAAATGGATCTTCTATGAGATCCATGACAATGGATGAATCTTTGTCCTCATGTTATCATGGTCATATGTTCTTGGATCAGAACATGATTTGTCTTTCTTGGTGTACCTCTCATGTTATTAGACAACATAAACCTCACACAACACCATAATGCATTAGTACAATCATAAGTGTCAACACCCTAATCAATGAATATTTTCCATCATGCATTCATAATTTTGTTAAGGTGATACGACAAATCTAAAATCTAAATTGTACTAACCGTAATAACATGAAGACAAACATACCATAAACTTAATCATGAACAAATCTCAAAACATACCTCGATGATTCATACCTGTCGAGATCACTTGTAATCTTCTTATGTAAGGCCTTAGCCTCATCTCCCTCTGAAACAGGAACTTCTTCACTTATGCAAGTGACCAATCCATCTTCTTCTAGGATCAACCCAATCCACTTGATTTGCAAGAACTGGACCTGGAGCTGGATATGGGTTTGTCAGAGAGACCCCAAAAATTCAAACTTTGAATTTCAAACTTCCAAAAGGATAGGAATATGCGCCTTGATGAACTGATCAAACTGGTATATTCAGAATTTGAAGACTGCAAAGTTTCACTCCTCAATTTTGCCTTTGAAACTTCCAGATTCACTGGACGTGACTCTGAACTGGGGTTTGATGAAGCCCACTCTTCTACCCAATCAAAATGTTTGATCCAAAGCTCTAAGCTTCTATTTTTCTGAGGAGCTTCCAGCCATGGTCACAGATTTCAAAAATTCCCATTTTTACAGAAGCCCTAATTTTCCATTTTTCTGATCAAAGTCCCGAGCTAGGGTCTGATCAAACCCGGCCTTCTACCCAGCCAAAAATTCTGATCTTGGTCTCTAAATTTCTATTTTGATGAGTAGCATCCAGCCGTGGTCTCCGATTACAAAAATTCCAACTTTCTTCAAAGCCCTAAATTCCGGAAGCCATGAATGAAGGTACCGAAAAATAATTCTGTTTTGACAGAAATATGTACCTGATTGTTTCTGGTGTAACTCCGAAATTTTTGATCCACAGGGTCTGAAAACGTTTTCTAGGATAGCCTGACCTGTTATCTTTCCATCCTGACAGGTCTGACCTCAATTGGATGTTCTGAGAGAGAGTTATGCCAAATGTCGCAACGTGACCTGTTTTGGGAAAATACAGGAGAGCGAAATTGTACGGCGTGCCACGTGTCACTGTTTGACCTTAGGCCTCTGAAAAAGTTTTCTGAGATAGCTAGGCCTATTATCTTTCCATCCTGACAGGTCTGACCTCAATTGGATTCTCTGAGGGAGAGATATGCCAAGTGTCGCAACGTGACCTGTTTATGGGATAATACAGGAGAGCGAACTTGTACGGCGTGCCACGTGTCACTGTTTGACCTTCGGCCTCTGAAAAAATTTTCTGAGATAGCTCGGCCTGTTTACTATCTGTCACTTTTCACTAAATTTCATTTGGAGCTTCCTAGCCCAAGTTATGACCTTTTTCCCAAGGTCACCTGATTTTGACTCAGATCTGGAAGAGGTAGAAACCCTATATTGTACAGATCATAAATCACAAAGTACAACGAATTAGAGGTTGTACTTTGGACACAAGGTACTTGGAGATCTTAGCTTCGGCCTGTAACAATTTCAGATCTGAAAAATTCTCCAAAACGGATTTATAGCGAAAGTGCTACGATGACTGGTTTTTGCTATATCAAGCCCTAGCATCGTAAATGCAACAAGTGTCATACATGCCATATCATGGCTTCTTTCAGGCTAGCTCTGATTCCATGTTGAATTTTCTGAATTTACTTCAATATGATCTAGGATCTTAACTGAGAGAACAACATGTACAGCATATCTACAGCATATCAATCATGGAGACAATAATGCAAGCACACAAGAGACACAAAGATTTACTTGGGGAAAACCATAAAGGTGAAAACCCCAATAACTTCCTCAGAGATAGATAGAGCAATGATACAACCAACCAATAGAGATAGCCATAACCTAGCAGCAATCCTCCTCCTCCATAAGTGCGCCTCTCCTCCTTGAGAGCATGTGTGAGAAGTGAGTGAGTAAATAGAGTGCCTCCCGCACTCTATTTATACTTGACTTGACTTGCCTTTTTACCTAACTCATGTAGGCTCGAACTTAACCACATAACATAATGCTGACTGGGCCGACCCCCAATAGGGTGGTCTAATAACCCTTAGACCCACATGGCCGACCCCCAATAGGGTGGTCTAATAACCCTTTGACCCACATGACTTATACAGGGCCGACCCCAACAAGGTGGTCTAATAACCCATCAAGTATAAGTTACGACACTTACAATATAAATGACGACACTTCCGTATAGAGGAATAAAACCATCTCTATAGGAATACAATATACATATATGTGAAATACATTCCGAAGTTACATATACAACAACAGATGGGATATTGGTCATAAGTGTTGAGATATTGTAACTTCTAAGAATATTATATTTGTACTTTATTATTCTGGAGATGTTTTATTCCTCCGTGAAGATCTTATTGTATATCCGGAGATGTTTATTCCTCCGTCGGAATGTGGTAACTTGGGTTATTAGACTTCCCTAGTGGGGGTCGGCCTTGTATGTGTTATGTGGGTCAAAGGGTTGTTAGACCACGCTAGTGAGGTCGGCCCAGTCAGTTGTAGTGGGGTTTTAACCCAGTGGTAAAGTTGGGGCCGACCTAGTCAATATAAAGTACAAGTCAGAGATGTGTATATATAGAGGAGGTGTGTTCCTCATTTAACACACTTCCCTCACTCAGAATATAGCGCACTTGTGGAGGAGAAGTCTGGTATGGTGGAGGAGGAGATCATGTCTTTGGTTTGCATCTTTGTGTATTTCTGGTCATCTATATTGAGGAATCTTTGCTGGGTTTTCTACCCCATGAGGGTTTCCCAGGATAAATTTGTGTCTCTTGTGTTTATGTTGTGCTTGTTGTTTCTTCAGTGATCCTGTATATGCTATTATTGTGAAATGGAATGTAATGCTGCTATTTTCTGTCTTATCATATTAAATCTTATCATGGTTTCAGAGCTAACCTGAAGGAAGGCAATGTATGGCACTTACGACACTTGCTTCACTTGCGACAATTTGAAGGTTTGGGTTTTACATAGCAAAAACCACTCATCGTGGAACTTTCGCTATAAATCCATTTCTGCAAAGGATCAGGATCGAAAAAGTTTACAGGTCGTAGATAACATCCCCAAGTACCTTGTGTCGAAAGGACACCCTCATATTCGTTGTAATTTGTGAGTTATGATCAGTACAAGTTAGGGTTTCTGCCTATTCCAGAACTCAGTCAAAATCAGGTGACCTAGGGAAAAAATGTCATAACTTGGGCTAGGAAGCTCCAAATGAAATTTTGTAAAAAGTAACAGGTAGTAGGCAGACTTTAATATCTCAGGAAACGTTTTCAGATGCCAAAGTTGAACCAGTGACATGTGGCACGCCATACAAGTTCGCTCTCCTTTTTTATCCCATAAACAGGTCATGTTGCAACACTTGGCATAACTCTCTCTTAGAAAATCCAATTGAGGTTAGACCTATTGAGATGGAAATATGACAGGTCAGGCTACCACAAAAAAAAATTTCAGACCCTGTGGATTGAAGAGTTCGGAGTTACAGTAGAAACAATCAAGTACATATTTCTATCAAAACAGAATTATTTTTTGGAGCACCTTCATTCATGGCTTCCGGAATTTAGGGTTTCGAAGAAAGTTAGAATTTTTGGAATCGGATTCCACAGCTTAATGCTACTCAGGAAAATTGAAATTTAGAGACCAAGATCGAATATTTTGGTTGGGTAGAAGATCGGGCTTGATCAAACCCCAGTTCGGGATTTTGATCGGAAAGATGGAAAATTAGGGCTTCAACAAAAGTTGGAATTTTTTAAGTCTGTGACCACGGCTAGAAGCTCCTCAGAAAGATAAGAGTTTAGAGCCTTGGATCAAAACTTTTGATTGGGAAGAAGGGTGGGCTTCATCAAACCCTAGTTCGGGATCCTATCCAGAAGACCCAGAAGTTTCGAAGGCAATTTTGAGGGGTCAAATTTTGGAGATTTCAAAATTGAAGTATGCTAGTTTGATCAGCTCAGCAAGACACATCCTTCCATCCATTCAGAAGTGTGAAAGTCAAAAATTGAATTTTTAGGGTTTCTCTAGAATACCCTAATCAAGCTCCAGATCAAGTTTCAGGGGGAGTTGAGGCTAAGGCCTTACATAAGAAGACTACAAGAAATCTCAACAGGTATGCCTTAAGGAGATACAGGTATGTCTTGAAATTTGATTCTTGATTAAGTTTATAATATGTTTGTCTTCATATTATTTAGATTAGTACAATCTTGATTAATGTTATATTTTTCTTATCATCCTAATAAAAGTATGAATACATGTGAATGATAGAAGACATTCATTGATTAGGGTTATATGATTGTACTAATGCACTGTGGTGTTGTATGAGGTTGATATTGTCTGCTAACAAGATACAGGTACATCACGAAAGACAAATCAAGTTCCATGACCATGACAACATGAAGACAAAGACTCATCCATAATCCTTGATCACATAGAAGTTCTACTTACGAGGTATGTATGACTTTGTTCTATTATAACCTATGAGATATGCAGGTTCCAGCACAGGATCTTTAAATCATTAAAGAGAACAAAGAAGATATTGATTAGGTATGTTAGACATAACTAAGCAGGTATACTAATCCAAGTATGTTTTCCTATGTCAAGTTAGAATCTTACCTTTTGTTAGGATCCCTTATATAAGTATACTTGGTATGATTGATTATGCTTATTCATAAAGTTAGTAATCAAGGGTTTATGCATATTATGTCTCTTATATTGATTGATGATTTAACTAACCAGAATAGTCCTATGATCAAACAAGAATATGCATGAGTAAAAGAAGACTTCCCTAAAACCTTGAATACTAATCTATGATCATGACTATACATATTCAAGATTATTTAGAATTATAATGTTTTGATAATATTGAGAATATACTAATGAATGTATGTTTGTGTATGAGATCATGAGGATGACACTAGTGCACAGTGGTACATAATGAATAGAAGTTCAAAAGAAAAACATATAGAAGATCAAGCGGGAGGCAACCACACAAACATAAAAGATAAGTATTTGAGTTGTTATTTGAAATAGTAAATGATATTGCTTGTAATAGGTTGTATGCATATTTGTATCCCTAGAATATATCATGCTAAGTGTAAGCATTCATATAGCCTTGAACAGTATACTACTAATATGCATATGATTGATAAGTTGGACAAACATTCCATTGTTTCTTGTCTAGAATGAAACCTCTTTGCTGACATGCTGAGAGCTGTGCACACTCTCGATAGTATGTTCTAGTAGAGATGGAAGGAATCTAGATAGCCACTGTATGCATATAGGATATGGAAAAGTGTTGTGCCAAAGTATTGGTCAAGATAGTTGCATAACTATGAAAATGATATCTGTATGCATAATAGGTTATCATGTCAACATGATTTCATGATTATAAAGTATTACTAATCATGTACTTAATTTTGATTTGTAGGAAAGATCATGAAGAATGACGAACACCGAGCACGTGATGGATTTTCAACAAAATATTTACAAATCAAAACATAATATAGAAGGCTCGTGGCTAGAAGATTCTCTTAGAAAGAGGAAGAGAATCATGACAAGATGTTTGCTCCAAGTGGCTAGATAAGACCATTCTCTTAATGGTGTAATTAAAGAAGAAGTGTGAATCAGGTTCTGTACCCAGGATCAATAGTCAATTGATGAGCTTAATGATCACCATGGGTGATGTGGATCTCAACCTTTGCTACAAGGTTGAATATGGTTTCTATACACAGATGACATGGATGCAAGAAGGAACTCATCACAGAGTTCGAATGATATTGAGGCTCATATCAGTAGACCCATCTGACGAGAGATGGCATAGATAGATATGCAGAAGATCACTCAATACAGAGTGTGAATGATGTTCAGTCACAAAGGGAGAATTGACAGTTTCTTGATAAGCTTGGGCTTTACCAAAAGTAAAGCTGATCCGTTACGAATGATGAACCTGTCATACTATTACTGTATGGGGATGATCCATTTTTACAAATAGTTCATGAAAATGAAAGATCTCATATTGATGCATTACTTCCTAGGTTTGGAAGTATGGCAAGGCTCAGAAGGAATCTTTCTCAACCAGGGAAAGTATGCCGAGAAATATTAAAAGGACTTGATATGTTGGAATGGCCGCTCTCATGGATTTCAACTTGAAGCTGTTAGCGGATGACTCATCAGAGTTAGTGGATATAACTTTGTACAGACAAATTATTGGGTCATTGATGTATCTAATGAATACTAGGTCAGATATATGCTTTGATGTGAACACCTTGAGTCAGTATCTAGTAGAAACTAGATGTGTTCACCTGTTAGTTGCAAAGCATGTGATGAGGTACCTAAAGGATACGATAGACTTTGATCTATGTTATCTTGGAGATCATGACTTCAGATGGCTACACAGATGTTGATTGGGAAGGAAGTGTATCAAACAGGAAGAGCACATCAAGAGGATGTTATTGTCTGGGATCAGCCATGATCTCGTTGTTTAGCAGGAAACAATCTAGTGTGGCTCTCAGCACAAGCGAAATATATGGTTGCTTGCTCTGCTAGTTGTGAAGCGGTATGGCTTCAGAATTATTTGACTTAGAGATGGACCCAACTTTGATCCTATGTGACAAACAGAGTTGTACCAAAATGGCAGAGAATCCAGTGTTCCATGATAAGTCAAAGCACATAGAGATATGACATTTCTATATATGAGATATGGTGCAGAAAGGAATTAAAGTTCGAATTTGTAACAAGTTACCAATGTACTAAACAAACCTCTACAGATCCGATGTACTAACCAAACCTCTACCTCAAGTAAATTTTTCTGAGACAAACTTAATATAGTTCAGAAGGACCCTCCTCGAAAGGGGGAGTGATGTGATCACTTATGATGAGATTGCCTGCATCGACAGTGAGGTTGATGATGTGGATACCTATATTGGTGATGCCGATAGAGAGGTTGGTGGATGGTCCTTAGACAGGGTCTAAGGTGACAAGGGGATTGCATCATCCTTGAACATATTTTCTAAAAGGATCCGTAGACAGATGTCTTTGAGAAAGAAGAGGGATTGCATCATCCTTGAACACATGTTCTAAAAGGAGCCATAGACAGGTGTCTAAGAGAAAGAAGAGGGATTGCATCATCCTTGAACACATGTTCTAAAAGGATCCATAGACATATGTCTTCGAGAATGAAGTCCTTCGTGGACATGTGAGGATTGGATCATCCTTGGACTTCATTCCTAAAGTGAGCCGTAGAAATATGGCTTCGAGAATAAAGTCCTGAATAAACAGGTGGGGGATTGTATCATCCCCGGACTTCAGTCCCATAAGTGAGCTGTAGACATATGTCTTTGAGAATAAAGTCCTGAATGAACAGGTGGGGGATTGTATCGTCCCCGGACTTCGGTCCCAGAAGTGAGCCGTAGACATATGTCTTCGAGAATAAAGTCATGAATGAACAGGTGGGGGATTGTATCGTCCCCGGACTTCGGTCCTAGAAGTGAGCCGTAGACATATGTCTTCAAGAATAAAGTCCTGAATGAACAGGTGGGGGATTGTATCGTCCCCGTACTTCGGTCCCAGAATTGAGCCGTAGACTAGGTCTTCGAGAATAAAGTCCTGAGTGAACAGGTGGGGGATTGTATTGTCCCCGGACCTCAGTCCCAGAATTGAGCCATAGACTGGGTCTTCGAGAATAAAGTCCTGAATGAACAGGTGGGGGATTGTATCGTCCCCGGACTTTGGTCCCAGAATTGAGCTGTAGAATGGGTCTTCGAGAATAAAGTCCTGACTAAACAGGTGGGGGATTGTATCGTCCCCAGACTTCAGTCCCAGAATTGAGCCATAGACTAGGTCTCCGAGAATGTAGTCCTGAATGAACAGGTAGGGGATTGTATCTTCCCTGGACTTTGGTCCCGGAATTGATCTGTAGACATTTGTCTCCGAGAATTGATGATAGGACTGTGTCGTCCCTGGACTCTTGGTTCAAAATGTATGAGATGGGATTGCAATGTCCCTAGACATGAGACTTGTCTTAAAGTGATAAGGATTGATCATCCTGGAACTTGATCTGGATTGTATCATCCATGGACCTATGTCCTAAATAGAGCGGGATTGATCATCCTGTAATATGATCGTGAGTGTTGCAGGGTATGCTGCTATGTATTGATGATGTGTATTGATGAGGATACTTGTATGTATACTTGTATTGATGATATGTATTGATGAGGATACTTGTATGTATACTTGTATTGATGATGATACTTGTATTGATGATATGTATTGATGAGGATACTTGTATGTATACTTGTATTGATGAGGATACTTGTATTGATGATGTGTATACTTGTATTGGTGTGGATACTAATACTGATGATCTAGATGAAAATGCTACTGATCGTATTGATCTAGATGACGATGTTGCTGATTGTGTTGATCTAGATGACGATGCTGATGATTGTATGACGATGATGTTGACTATCATATGATGACGATGTTGATGATCGTATGACAATGATGCTGATGATCGTATGATGATGATGCTGATGATCGTGTGATGATGATGCTGATGATCGTGTGATGACGATGTTGATGATCGTGTGATGACGATGTTGATGATCGTCTGATGACGATGTTGATGATCGTGTGATGACGATGCTGATGATCGGGTGATGACGATACTGATGATCGTATGATGACGATATTGATGATCATGAGATGACGATGCTAATGATCATGAGGATTCAGATGTTGATGTTGTTGTAGCTGTTTGAGTGCTGCAAAAGATAAAGACCCAGTATTGAAGATGTTACAGTAACTGGTTGAGTTACTGATGATGTTGAGAAAGCTTCCAATGATTTATAGATATATCATGTTGATGACTCCTTGCTCCTGCAGATGTTGTTATAATATCCTTCTCGTTAAGGGGGAGTGTTGACATATTGTAACTTCTAAGAATATTATATTTGTACTTTATTATTCCAGAGATGTTTCATTCCTTCGTGAAGATCTTATTGTATATCTGGAGATGTTTATTCCTCCGTTGGAATGTGGTAACTTGGGTTATTAGACTTCCCTAGTGGGGGTCGGCCCTATATGTGTTATGTGGGTCAAAGGGTTGTTAGACCACCCTAGTGGGGTCGGCCCAGTCAGTTGCAGTGGGGTGTTTAACCCAGTGGTAAAGTTGGGGCCGACCTAGTTAATATAAAGTACAAGTCGAAGATGTGTATATATAGAGGAGTTGTGTTCCTCATTTGACACACTTCCCTCACTCAGAATATAGCGCACTTGTGGAGGAGAGGTCTGGTATGGTGGAGGAGGATATCATGTCTTTGGTTTGCATCTTTGTGTATTGCTGGTCATCTATATTGAGGAAGCTTTGTTGGGTTTTCTACCCCATGAGGGTTTCCCAGGATAAATCTGTGTCTCTTGTATTTATGCTGTGCTTGTTGTTTCTTCAGTGATCCTGTATTTGTTATTATTGTGAAATGGAATGTAATGCTGCTATTTTCTGTCTTAGCATATTAAATCTTAACAATAAAGGACTCCGTTCTATGCACAATAAAGGTATGGACAAAGGTATCCATGATTGTTCTAAATAAGTAGACTTATGTGAATATTGAATTTATGGTAAATAGAGTAATATAAGTTTCTCATTTCGGGTTACTAGGGCCAAGGAAATTCTAGAGTTAATACATAGTGATATGTTTGGACCAGTACCATTTCCATAACTAGGAGGATCACAGTATTACATCTCTTTCATAGACTATTTCTCCAAATTGACATGGTTGTATTTTTTCAAGAAGAAATATGAGGTATTTGAGAAATTTTAAGAGTTCAAATCTCTTGTGGAAAATTAGATTGGTAAAAAGATCAAGGTGTTGAGAGTTGACAAGGGAGGATAATTTTGTGGTAAGGCGTTCGACTTGTTTTGCATACAACATGGTATAGTTGGGAGGAAGGGGCATTTTCTGTTGACTTTATTGGGATCACCCACAAGAATGAAGGCATTGTACTTGCTACAAATCATGGGCATCTTATGAGGAGGGGCACACCACTTGAAGGACGATTTGTGGGAGAAAAGGGGGACCTCACCACTTAGTGAGAAGGCGCACTTATCTGAGGGATATATTGATGTTATTCATGCTATAATTCACTTGAGAGAGGTTGTACAGTTCAAATGGGTGTATTTCCTAGCATTTTCCAGCTTCCCAAGTAACAAATCAGTCAATTCATGACCTTGAGGGGGCTGCTCTCTACCAAAAATGGGGCACTACAAACTACTACCGGGCGCATCCTCTTGTTGTACCAACTGTAAGTGCACAAAATCAATCATATTGTGGCACTTCAAGGGGTATTTCATCACAAAAGGGTAGTTTTCAATACACATGATCCTACAGATCAGAAAAATGGACTAAATCAGACTTATTTTGATGTATTACAATAGGTGTTACATCCATTAAAACATTAGTGTAACTTTCATTTCATACTGTTGTCGCATTTAATGAGAAATTACTGTCGTTGGCACATGTTATGGGAGTATTTTCCTAAAGTTTAATGCACTTGAAATCATGTGTTCTCTACAAATATTTATGGTTTAGGTTATTATGAACCAGTTGCATGAATGAAATTTGAAATAAGCCATCAAAATAAACCTCAAAACCAACAAAACAATTCATACCTCATTGGAGCAGGTTTCATACCTCATTGGAGCAGGTATCAAAGCAGGTGATTATGCCATCTTGTGAATTGCATTCATTTTATGAATCCAGAGGACAATAGATATATTTCCTACAAAAGAAGAATGTAGAGAGGGGATGAAAACATATTTCAATCAGAATCAGAGGAAGAGGATCAACCAGAAACATAAGCAAAGGAAGCCATGGGGGACATGAAAGATCCACTCAAGGGAAGTACTATGATCATTTTGAATCATCTGGCAAGATGGTGGAAACAGTTGGTCCATATTATGACTCAACTTATCACAAGTACTCGAGCAAACCATGTTGGAAACAATGGATTAGGAGGAACTAATGGCTATAATGGGAATCATGTAGAAGGGAACAACACTCATATTCCCGAATAGATCAACACTCAAACAACCAACAAAGTGACTCAAAGACCTCTCTTACCTCAGTTCTTGGAGGAACACCAAAAAGGAATTCTCGGGAAGCCAGGACAAGGTGACATTTTTATTGACTTTTTGAGGGAGTATCAGGCACATGGTGAGGATTTTCAGGCTTCCATGTCATTACATGACTACCGTACCATCAAATACAAGAATAGACCAAGGGAAATAGGGGCTTGGGTCAACAAAACCTAGATCTCATGAAAAAGGTTGGAAAGTTATCCATTCCTTCTTTTGATGGTTGAAATAGGTGCACAACTAGAGTGTGGGTTTAGAAGTTAGACACATATTTCTAACTCAACCCCATGACGGAGGAAGAGGAAATTAAATTTGATACCATGCATTTATATGGAGAGGCTCATGAGTGGTAATATGATGGACTAGTCACTTTGAGGCATGCTAGTATTACTTCCTACATGGACTTCATACATACGTTGATTGATAAATCTGATAAGAAGGACCCATAGTTGCATTTCAAAGAGTTAGCACAACTCAAGTAGACATGTGCAAAAAATGCTTACATTTAAGATTTTTAGAGGATCGTAGTCATGGTGACAGATGTATTGGAGCATAGGATGGTTATGTTTTTCATTAAAGGATTATCTGAGCCATTGCACGGTTGGGTAAGGTCTTCAAAATAGAGTCTCTGCATGATGTCATAATTAGAGCATGGGACATGGAGGACGCAGTACCAAAGAATAAATCTTAGTCCAAACTTTTCATTCCTCGAAAAAATAAAGACAAGAATCCCTTCCAGAAGGAGTGGTCCTAGAAAAACAAGTTGAATGATGAGACCCAGAACAAACTAAGATGAAAAAAGCTATGTTTCAGTTGTAAAGAGGCTTGGGAATCGGGTCATATGTTCATGGGTAAAGGTAAGGTGCATTACATAGAGGTGCTCTCGGACAATGATGAGGAAGAGGAGGTAGGACAAGCTCTAGGTGGTGAGCATATCAGTGAGGATGTTGAGCAGCCACGTGTAGAGACTCGGGATGGCACAATTTCTACTCTACCAGGTGCTCATAGATAGGGAAAATTTTAAGGATCCATAATTTTATCAAAGTGTAGAAACCTTGGCGAATCTTACTAATTCTTAAATTTGCAAATATAAAATGTTTGGTGATTTTTTTATAAAAATATTCAAATTGGCAAATCAGCTTTGAAAAAAAGGAAAATTGGCGAATCTTTTTTTGGAAAAAAGGGACTAAAATTAGCCCATGAGGTAAATTTCACCCCTAAAATTTTCCCTACTCCTAGATTTCGTGTAGATTTCACACTTTTAGGGTCAGGGGAGTAGTATAGGCACAAGGTGTCATGATTTTGATTGATGGTGGGGAAACCCACAACTTTATAGACTCAGATTTGGTGGCCAGGAGAGGCATTACTACAAAGTAATTTGATGGATTCATTGTTGTGGTAGCTGGTGGGAGCACTATGGCATGCACACAAAAATTTCCGTGATTAAATGTGACGATGGGTAACTACAATATGACAGATGATTTCTATGTGGTTGAGATGATAGATGCTAATGTAGTATTGGGTGTTTAGTGGCTTATCACTCTGGGAAAAAATTCGTATAACTATCAAACCATAGAGATGGTATTCAATGCAACAGATGGGAAGAGGGTAATTCTGAGGGGCATGTCCAATGGTGCTCCAAGAATTGTTTCCGCTAAGTGAATGGAAGCCTTATTCAGGCATGGGGATGTAGGATACACAACAGAGTGTTTGATTACGACTCATCAATCTTCTGACAGCAACCATCAATATCAAGTAGATATTTAGTCATTGTTGAGCAAACATGACCATGTTTTTGGAGACATCCCTCTAGGGATACCTCCTGACAGATTCTTTGAGCACACCATTGAGTTAGAGGAGGCCAAGCCTGTGATAACCACTCCTTACAGGAACCCAAAGAAGTTCAAATATGAGATTGAGAAGGAAATAAAGGAGTTGTTAGTGATGGGTCATATCAGACCCGGTTCTAGTCCATTTGCTTCTTTAGTTATCTTGGTCAAGAAGAAGGACACTAGAACCATGAGGATGTGTAGTGATTATCGGGCCTTGAACAAGAAAACGATAAAAAATAGGTACCCCATTCCCAATATCGACAAGTTGTTGGATGAGTTTCATGGGGCACTGTAATTCCCTAAGATTGATCTTCGCTTACGATATTACCAGATTAGGGTCAGGGAGCAGGATTTTCACTAGATTGATTTCAAGAGTCATTATCGACACTATGATTTCTTGTTCATGTCATTTGGGTTGACCAATACACTAGCCTCTTTCCAGTTTTGCATGAACCACATATTCAACAAGAAGTTGAGGAATTTTTTGTTGGTGTTCTTTGATGACCTTCTTATATACAACAGGACATGGGAGGAGCACTTAAGGCATTTGGATGAGATATTGGGCATCATGCAGGAGTCGTCATTGTATGCCAAGGCTTCAAAGTGTGAATTTGGCATGACATAGATCCTATATTTGGGTCATGTGATCAGTGCATAGGGCGTACACGTACATCAGGAGAATATCCAAGCCATATTGGATTGGCCACTTCCTAAGAACCTTATAGAGTTGCATGGATTTTATGGATTATGTAGTTATTATAGACGCTTTATTAAGGGGTTTTCATAGTTGGGTGCATTCTTAATTGATCTCACAAAGAAAGGGGCATTTAGGTGGACAAGTGAGGCTCAACGAGCATTTGAAAATCTCAAGGAGGTGATGAGAACCTGTCCAGTTTTGGCACATCCTGATTTCACTTAGCACTTTGTGCTTGATTGTGATGCTTCAAGTGAGGGTATAGGAGTTGTTTTGATGCAGAACATACATTTGATAGCATTTGAGAGTCTGAAAATCAGGGATCCAGAGAAACTCTTCTCCATCTATGACAAGAGATTCTCTCCATTATGCGTGCTTTGGTGAAATTCAGACAGTATTTGGTAGGCGGTAGATTTGTGTTTAGGACTGACCACAACAACTTAAGGTATTTCCTTAAACAGAAGTACTTGAATGAGACACAATAGGAATGGGTAAGATAGATACAATATTATGACTTTGACATTGAGTATGTGAAGGGCAAGAAAAACATTGTTGTTAACGCCCTTTCTAGGAAACCAACAACATGCTCGCTTATGGAGGTTTCTGTTGGTTGGACGGATCACCTGCTAATGGAATATTCGAAGAATAAGTTTGCTTGTGAGTTGATGGATGGTCACATTTAGGATGATAGGTACAGGGTTGTGGATGACATTATTTTATACAAAGACATAATATATGTAGTTCCGGTGTCCAAGCTTAAAGAGAAGTTTATGAGGGCCACACATGATACACAATTGGATGGGAATCCTACATACTTCAAAACTTATAGGCATATCAGAGATAGGTTCTCAATGGAATGGCCTCAAGGGATTTGTTGTGTCATGTGAGGGAATGTATGACTTACCAGTAGAACAAGCAATAGAAGAATCATCCTGTAGGATTATTGCAACCTTTTCTCATTCCAGAGAAAAAGTGGGAAAGTGTGTTGATGGATTTCATCACAGGTCTACCAAAGGTGCAGGGTAGAGACTATATTTATGTAGTTGTTGATCAGTTGACCAAGTTCACACACTTCTTCGTGATGTCATTGGAGTACACAACATCAAATTTGACAGAGTTATTTTCAGGGAGGTGTTTAGACTCCACGGGTTTCCTACGTATATTGTTAATGATTGGGACAACATGTTTCTCAACGCATTTTGGCAAGAGTTGTTTAGATTGGCAGGCATAGAGTTAACCCCCAGTACCAGTTATCACCCTCAGATGGATTGCTAGACGGATATTGTGAACAAATGGGTTGAGGGGTATCTATGTAACTATGTGTTAGGATAGCATAGGGCATGGATTAAATGGTTTCACCTGGGATAAAATCACTACAACACCAGTTACAATATGTCCATTGAAATGATCCCATTACAAGCTTTGTATGGATATGATGATCCTTCATTTGTGGACATAGCGTTTGGGGATAACAGGGATCCTAAATCCAAATAATGGATGATGGATAGCAAGAAATCATTAGGTCCCGTAAGGATAATTTGTAGGTAGCCCAAAAACATAAAAAGATATATGCAGACATACACATGGTAGAGCACAATTTCGAGGTAGGCGAATTGGTTTTTTTGAGATTGCATTCGTACCAATAGTCTTCATAGAAGAAAAGTGGTGTAGAGAAGTTGAAACCACACTTTTATGGTCCCTACAGGGTGATTTAGAGAGTTGGGGAAATATATTACGAGATTGAGCTTCCCGAGGAGAGAAAGGTTCACATTGTTTTTCATGTGTCGTGCCTCAAGAAGGAAATTGGATAGTTGGTCACTACTTTGTTAAAGTTACCCCCATCGGATGAGGAGGGTCAATTAGTACTAATCCTTGAGGAGATTATTGATTTTGGGGAGGGGATATTGAGGAGCATAATGATTAGGGACTATCTTGTTAGATGGAAAGACTTGCCAGTAGTGGATGTTACTTGGGAGGAGGATTAGATCTTGTGGCATCCTAGTTTGCAGCTGCTTGAGGACAAGCAATATCGAGAAGGGAGGACTGTAATGTCCCTTTCTAAGTAATCACTCTAGGAGGATGACTTGTTAGCCTAGTTAATTCCCATAACCTATAGTCAGTGAAAAAGGGAATTAAATAATTATTTAATGTCCTTTGGGAAGAAAAAAAACATTAAAAAGTGACATTGAGTAATTAAATTAAAAAGGGGTGTTATAAGGTGAATTTGGGGAAAAAATTACATGAATACTTAATAAAGTCATTTATATTATTTAATGAGAGAAAAAAAGTCACATGAATTTTTAAAAGGAGGTTGGGACTCATTCTCTCATTCAATTTCATTACAAAAAGGATGCTTATCATCTAAACTATATTTTTTTCAAAGGAGAACTTCATGGAATTCCTCATCCTTTCCTTGAATATCTGAATGGAAGGTGATGTCCATTTCCAACTACAAGAGCTATTGGTAACCCTGAGGGTCTCGACCAAATTGAAACCCGTGACCTCCCCATTGGAAACATGCATTTGTGAAGGTTCGAATTGATTGTGCTAACATCAAGGATTCAGATAAACCATCTTATATTCCAAAGCATTGGTGGTTATAATCTAAGCCATGATGCTACACCTTATATGGATTTTACTATCCCTATGAATGGATGGTATATCTTGACAACTATGTGGTATTTATGTGCCTTTGATTTTATTGACATGTCTTACCTTTGATTGTTTCTACTGCGAATTAGTAGGTGATAAGATAGGGACATGTCGATAGAGCTTGTTCATAGTACAAGGAAGATCCAAATGTTATAATGTTGGACATATGGTTGATGCTCTCAAACATTGAACATTAGCTAATATTATGTGGCACTAGTGCTTGAGAGATGTATAGCTGGATTGCTAGTGTCACGTCGATGTTATGACATGTGACATACACAAGGAAACACCCCTTACATGTTTACAATGTACACTTGACTGATAAAACCCATGCAACTTAATGGGTATAGTGAATAAGCTTTATCCACAAAGAAACAATAAGTTATTGATAACGAAGAACTAAATATCCTTAACTTGTGCCTCATAACCCATAAGTGTTTTCCATTCATTCTTTAAACATATAATTGGCATGATTGATTGAATATATCATGCCCAAAAATGTGGATGAGATCATCCCAAAATACATATGATTTGATGATTGAGATTTAGAGGTTTGTGTGGATGGAAAATCCCTACCGTGATGGAAATGAATTCATAGAAAATACTTCAATGTGACTATGGCTTTGAGATTAAGTTTTTTTAAGATGATTGTTTGCCAATTACATTATGGTTTAGCCATAAATTAGTGGATATTTACCATAGCTACGCCAAGGTTTAATTATTGACATGCTCCAGTACCTTAAGTGTCTATTCTCAAAATGACATCCTCAAGCCTTTCAAAAATTTACAATACACAGTGTTTGATGTACTTTGTTATCTATAATAAGATTTTACATATGCACACATTTTTTTTAAATATTGGTTTGGAGTTTCACAAGCATGTAAACATGAGCATGAAAGTGAACTTAATCTTTTATAGGTTATTTAATAACTTCTCTATTAGAAAATTGTATCAAATTTTGTCCTACTGAGATAATGGTTGATTGGTTGCAAGGTGAGTGCGATTTCTTTAGCATGCCTTAATCATGCATGTGAGTTTCATGTTTGGAGGACATTTTGTCTTCGGGGTTTGATAGATTGTAGTAAAACACTTATACATCCTCATTCTAGAGCACTCCATGTGGGGATTCCTTGTTGGCTATTTGTATGGACATGTCTTTTTTTATGTTAGCATTTCTCACCTATTGTATATATAAAAGGAGTTGAGAGATTTATCATATAATTATGATAATTGTACTCTATCTTTGTATTTATCTTCAAGATGTCTTGCAGGGAGAAATATGTTAAGGTTCATGAGGAGACCCTTAAAGAATATAAGGAAAGAGAGAGGTCGTGGATGCTCTTTAAGAGATTTCTCTTATGAGATGACATGGTTTAATATTTTGAGACACGAGGGTTTGTGCTATGCACATAAACCCTAGAGAAGTACATGACATTGGAGATGATGATGGCTCTTATAAATTGTTGTATTGATAGGGTTTCTACCCTAGTAGATGACATGGGGAGTGGAGTTAACACCTTGCATGATTTTCGAGCCTTGTTCTAGTGGGATGCATGGAGGTTATGACAAAATCATAAAGAGCCTTGTTTGATCAGTCTTGAGCTTGGTGCGATGCCTAGCTTGGAAGAAGAATCAATTAGTTTATTCTTGATGTTCCATAGAGGTCTTGGTACTTTTTTTAATACAAGATTTAAATACCTAATATGGTGTTGTTAGGGAAAGTATCCTATAGCAGGGGAGAGACTACCAATGTACTGATATAGAAAGACAGACATACAATCTTCTACAAATACAATTACTAAGAAAAGAGATTAGGGTTAGAAGGATGTGTACCTTATTTAGAAGGTTGATCCAAGCCTTTCTTGTCCTTTATATTCAATGCAACAACCTGCAAAAAAAACTAAACCTTCCTCAAACCAGTTTGACTACAAATAAAGAGATTGACATTCATAATAACATAAAGCATCAACTTGTAATCAGCTTTGAAACATTCATGAACAAATCACATTTGGGAAAGGAAGAATATATAATATTTATTAATGCATGAAGCAAGTACATAAATTATACATGTCCTGCACCGGCACCGGCGTAACCAGACCCTGGGTTCCTGCTCCTCTTTCTTGAGTAAGAATTCCTCCAACATTATATTACCAAAAGTGGGCGCCCCTTCTCCAAGGCCTTCCTCTTGTATTTATGGAAAGAGTAGGAGGATAAGTTCGAAGGGTGGTTGGCATAGGTAGTTGAGGAAGTTGGAATAACTCCCAAAAATAATCCATAGTTAGTGGTTTTATATATTTTTTTAAGATATCTTAATATACTTGCGACTATGACATAGGACAACCAGCAAGTAACTCGCGGCTATCCTAACTTACAGCTAGTGGGTGCAGCTTTTCAGAAGATACCTGCAGGTTGTCAGTATAGACACCCGCGACTAACCCACGTGTTGGAAAGTATAAGAGTCGGGGTTATACTCTAAAGTAGGCAGAAAAAATATGTTTTGAGGAAAGGACTGCAAGGCTCAGCTCTAAGTCATCTAAGGCCAAGCAAGCTCTTCCATCCATAGTGTCCTTTTGTGTGACCGACAGGGCAATGTGGTCACGGACAGAGAAGTGATATTTTGACTGATAACATATGCCCCTTAATGTATGAGGTCAGAGGGAAACGATGTCCGAAATACATTACAATCCAATGAAGAGGAGGAGCGAGGAAACCACAGGATGAGATCACCAACAGTACCTGAAACAAAAACAAGGTCAGCGAGCAACTACAATCTTGATATCAAGAGATGATCAGAATGGTAGAACATGATCTCCAATACATAACAGAGAGATGTATATAGCATGGCCACTGAAATAAAAGCATGGATCCGTGTCAAAATAGGAGATCATAGCCCTAAAAACAAACTGGATCTATATCTCATCAAGAGGCAAAAAATGGGTGTGACTCAGTCTTGCGCAGCTTGGGCAATAACAAAATATGATGATGTTATTATAGGCCCAAGGTCTTCATCCAAACCATCTCAAAGTACGAGTCTGAACCATGCGAATAAATGAGTTGAGGTCGAACATGGAGGACACTGTTTTATTATCGACCATTGATGTGGACTATTAACAAACATGAGGGCACCCACAAATAATGAAAATGGGGCCCAAGGTACCTAGTACATTCTAAAAAGTGTGAATAAGGGGTTTTGAATTTGAACACTTGAAGAATCCATCGAGTAGGAGACATTGATGTATTCCCACTACTCAATAGCGAGGGGAATTGCCATTGATGACTGCAATCCCCAAGGTACTACCAAAAACTCTAAACTTCATTGTAACATCCCAAATTTTCATAAAAATTTAAAACTTTTAAAAACAGCATTAAATGTGATGATTACAGTTGCGGAAATAATAAATGCTTGATTAAGATGACAATGATTAGGAATTCATTACACACTAAACACAATTTAATCATTGAGTTAAAAACATTTTAGATAACAGTGACACATCACACTTCTGACAACATGCTCACTACAATAATTGCTCAAGTTAACTGAAAGGTTAGAAATATGATGCAATGGGTTTCATTTTTGACAAGACACTGACGGTTTGTTTTCTTGATGTCCAAGGGTGTCCTACGAGGTACCCTGGAGTTTACTTAGCTACAAAAGCTAAGGCATTTGGAATGTTTCTATGTGCAGACAGCAGGTAAGAAGTTCGACTACCACATGTTTTAAGAGTACGTGTGTCTTTCAATTCAACGTCAATGTAATAATAAATTGCTAAGTACCTCATTGCGAAACAAGTTGCTGGAGGTATGAATTACTTAGTTCTAAAACTAGATCAAGTGCTAACTTGTACTCTCATCAATGTTTTATGAAAAAGCGTCGCCTATTTAATTCTTGTGCTGCTAAGTTTATTATCATGATTATCGTCATTAATGTTGAGTGGCTTTACCATCGTCTTAAGGTAGTTCTACTTGTATGTTGTAGATATAGTATTTACACTTATTGGTTTATCAAAACACTTTACAATATAAGCTATGGTGTGAATTATAATTATTGATCATAGTGTTTTATGCTATTATTTGGTATTAGATAGCTTAAGAACTTAACACATAGTCCTACTCTTTTTAATTGTTCGCAATTTTAAAACAATATATATAAAATATAAAGAATATATTGTTTATATTTTATATGGTTTACATTTCTACCTAGCATTAAAATTTGTATAAATAGAATTCCTATAATCTCCACTTAACAAAGGTTGACAAGGGTTGGCTAATATACAAGTGTATAAGCCTTACCCTACATGAATTAAACATCACAAAAGAATGCGATACAAACTATATAAGTGTCATAGCATAACTCCAATGTTACGATGCTATAATATTAATTTGAAACTATGCAATTGTATTGTAGAAATAGAACTAACTTAGTAATGAATTCGATGTTTGGCAGGAGTTTAATACCCAGTGCTTGACATGCTTTGCAACCTGGAAACAAATAGCGTTCTATCCATGCATTAATGGTCCTGACCAAACAACGTAGTGGAAATTGTTGTTGGAACTCCACGTAATATCACCCACGTGATCTTGGTAGATATAATAACTGTGAATCTTATTGTGCATGGTTTCCACGTCTACTCTCCTCCGAGATGGATATGGTAATGATCTTTGGTATGCTATGTTGGCAATCTCGTGGTTGTTTAAAATTTATGAAACAATAAATGTTATGGTTTCTTGACCTCCAATGTAGCTCGCTGGCACTCTCTTGCTCGTTGATTGTATTAGATCTGGATCGTTGATTTGCTAACCCTAGAATCTCATTGTAAGTGTTTGATGGAGAGTTCTTGGTCTTCATTGTTATGCTGGTGTTTTGAGTGATGAGGCCGACAGGCTGCTAGAAATTAGGGTTTAGACAAAGTATCTTAGAGGTTTCGACCTTGATACCTATAGGTGTGATCTTAATAGTTGCAGGTTCACCCCGGTGCCATGGTGATACGATATAGTTAGTGTTTGTTGTGTTTGGTTTTACTATTGTCGATTTATGAATTCATAGCTTGATTCCTTCAGTTAGTGGAAGAAGATCTTCTATAAAAATCTCATAGCTTCGGTCCAAGCCATTGAGCTCGTCATTTTTGCTGGTGTAATGTACAAGACTCAGAACGTTAATTCTAAAGGTAAGCACTCACCCGAAGAATATGTTACTGTGTTTTAACTTTCATACTTACGTTTTTCTTGTTCTTAAACTCTTGACTGTGTTTCTGGAAGGCACCGGTTTCGAATGAAGTTCCTTGGCAAGGGTTTGGAAATGGAATGAATGCATCCAATTCTTGTTAAGCTCCGGCGGTCCTCAAAACCTCGTAGGTGCCTTTGGACTTGGTTTGATGATGATTCTATTGCCGAGAGTCAAAACTGTTCAACCTTGTTTTCAGCGATGGCCGTCTGTGGAGTTTTCTTTAAGGTCTTATATTGACATAAAAATTGTACAGAGCATAACCCTCGAATGTTGATATTGTTATTTGGTTGTTTTGATGCCTAGCTCGTCGTTGATAAGAGTTTTAACACTCGTTTTCATAATGCTAGATGTCAAGGGTATAACCCTATGTGTTTTTTGGATAATTTGATCTCGTCTGATGTTTGTTGATAAGCTTCTTCATACTGTTGGAACCTTGATAGGTCCAAAATGTGAACTCTGTTGAATTTTTGGTTATTTCTGTTGAGTATGGAATTCAGAGCAGAGGGCTCATTTATCTCTGTATACCATGGTTCGTTTCTTGCAATGGAAATTTCTGTTTAAACAAATCGTTCAGATCACTGTGTAAAATAATTGTTTAAGGTTTGTCGAGCCATGATATTTGTCTTTGGCCAAGGGGTTTATGGTTTGCACAATGTATGTCTGTACTTAGTTCTTGTTGTTGATAAACTCAATTTTGGAAAAACATTGAGGTAGTTTCGACTGTTAAATAATTTGAAAGGGTTATGCCCCCATGTTCTAGTTTTCGATTTTTACAAGGATATCTTACCTGTGACTTCAAATGTTTTCGGGCTTGTACTAGGGTTTGTATCCAAGATCAAACGTTGATTAGATAATTTTGATAATATGTATATTTGGATACTAGGGTTGTAAGCTAAGGTTTAAACATGAGTATGTAATTTGTGCCTTCGGCTAACTGTTAGATAATTCTCAGATAGTAACTTACCATATATAAAAGATGATATGGTTCTAGAAAGTAATGACTAGGGTTTCATAAGTCATAATGTTATCATTTTTTAATAATGTCTACAGCTTGTTTTTTAGATAGAAAATATGATGTTTGTATACAGGGTTAGGGTTTGCAATGTAATAGGTTTTTATACTACTGAAATGAACAGTTGAAACATGAAACAGGAAATCAATGAAGAAATAAAGTATGTTTAAAGATAAGAAAACTATATTTTAATTAGTTCTTGCAGCTGTTAAAATCCTTGGAAATACTATTACTTGGAAAACATGATATGTATGATTTTAATTGCATTTGCTTGCTATCTTGATTGAATAGAGATAAGAGAAAAATATATGAATGTACAGAAGTTAGACTATATTTATTTTTCATGAAATAACAAAAGAATCCTATAACATTGTCGATACTATACAGTAAATTTTTACTATGTTTAGATATAGGGCATAATTGTAATCATAGCACTTACTGTAATTATTTGTCTAATCAATGGCAATCTGCCTATCTCTCATCTATCATTTAATTGCTTCTCTATACTAGAGTATGATGCAAATAACAGCATGTGGAAAAATATAGAAATGATTATCTAATCAGATCTTTAACAAAGCTTTATCATTTAGACTTAAACAAAGATCAGAAATAAATACATTTACAAAACAAAGTTTGATGATTTCACTAAATATAATTATTAAACTGTAAACAAAATAGGAAACAACAAACCTGGTTAATCTATAGGGAAACAAACAACCCAAGGAGCCTGTTCCACCCAACCAATTCCTGAAGACAGCCAAGTACTTGCCTTAGGACCCCCGAGCCTATTCACTGAACCACCAGGAGGAAGAAACTTAGAAGCTTAGGGCCTCAACTTGCAGTAGCAATAGTTATCCAGTCTTAATGACTTAGCATTCAAAAGGGACCTGCACCAGCACCTCTGGTTCTCCTTCTCAAAATAATTTGCAGGCTTACAATTGCACTCTCACATAGCCTCCCTATTCGAATCTCTCAGTGATCACCTAATGCACATGAGGAATATTTATGTAGAAAATATTGTGTAAGAGCCGCCTGCTCAATTCAAATTTGCCTTATGTAGGCTTCCTAGGCCTTTCAGTTGTTAACTGGTCATTAAATGAGTTTCCTGCTCACTCCCTCCACCTGGGGGATAATGCCACATTTGTAGGGGTATTTGTCCCATAACCAACAGCTAGTGGTGAAGTGCAATTGTTGCCATCTGTCCCATGCCTTCTAACAACTTCCATTCCTCCTAGTGGGTCAGTGAACACTCATTTAACAATTTCCTTGGGTGTTTGTCTCCTACTTTAATTTATTAAATAATAATAATTCAGTAATTACATTCATCCTTGACCAAACTTGGTCATAATTACAAAACTTTGTAATTAAAATTTAACATAAAGTATTTTTCCAATAAAATAATAATTTCAGAATTTGGGTAGGTGACATTCATTCCCAGAGCAAGATGAGTTGAAGTCGATGGGAAGAAGTGTGTTGGAAGGGAGGCCTTAATGCATCCTCCATCATCCAACAAGAGATATAATCAAAAGGTTGATTTGATCTCGAGTAGGACTGAGTACATGATGAAACATACTGACACCAAGGAATGGCCGACACATGAGGTCAAGGAAACTGTAGAATGGCCGACACGGGTTGTATCCTTGAACAGTGAGAACAACACAAGAGTGAAATAGGCATATTTTGAAGACAAAGGGACCATGATATAAATCTACAATGTAGGAGACATTAACAAATTCTCCATATGATTGGAAGAGTAACCAATCGGAGGAGTAAAAACTCTAAGATCAAATTTATCCTAAGGCCAAAACTAGAACCCAACTTGTTTGATAGACTCAAAAAGGTGCTTTGTTCAAGGACATAAGTGACTTGCTTCCATTACATTGAAAGATAAATAACATTCTTCCCTTCCCTTTTCTCTTTTTGCTAAAGAATGTCTTTTCTTAGTTTTAACAAGCATGAAAAGATGAAAAAGAAAGCTCAATAATGTCCTTGTTAGTTTTAATGAGTCCAAGAAAGCAAACTCAATAGTCCTTCTTCATTTTTGAAACAAGCTCGAAGAGGGGATAGAAAAATGCTTGGTATAAGTCCAAACATGTGTAGTTTAACACGTCCATGGTAGGGAAAATCAAGACCTTCTTCATGTTTTAACGAGTTTAAAGAAGAGATAGACTAGTACTCGATAGTTTACGGATCCATGGATTTTAATATCGAGCTCGGATCTGTTTGTGCTCATCGGTATTTTCATATTTAAGGAGTTTGAAAAAATTAAACAATAACACCATACACCTACTCGTGGATTTTAGTCTCGAGCCCGATTTCGTATATTCTCACCGGTGTTTTCATATTTAAAGAGTCTGAAAAACTTAAACAAGAACTCTATATACCCTTTCGTGGATTTCACATCGAGCCCGAGTTGGTAAATGCTCGTTGGTGTTTTCATATTTCGAGAGTCTGAAAATCCTAAAGAAGACTCTAAAGGGATCCTTTTTCGTAAATTTAGTCTACTCACCCGAAAAAGTGTAAAACAATGTGAGAGAGAAATCTTCTAGCCAAGTATGACTAGAGTATACCTTTTTCGTAAATAATCCACAAATATCCGGAAAAGGGGTAAACTTATATCAAAGTGGATGACTTTTCAAGTCCTTTAACAACGTCAATGGATAGCATAAAATGTCAGTTCGAAGTGCACAAAGGAGTTTCAAAATGACATAAAGTGGCAGAAAAGATTAAAGTGTTAAGCTAAACTAACGTGTCAGAAAGAAAACAAACCTATGTATAACTACCTTTTGCAACTGATGGTGAGAGAATGCCTTTTAAATCTTGACCTAATCAAAATAACTCAAAAGGGGTCATTTACAATTAAATAAAGTTAAAAAAGGAATTTGAAACTATATAAAGTGGGTAAATATTAAAAATAAATTGTATATATAGAGCCAAATAGAAACATAATTCACCAAACATTTTACGATTGGAGCAAAAGGTGAAAAGGCCTCTTACTTTAACCATTGCTTCCGAGCAATCCGGGGAACGAATCTGAAACGAATCTGAACGCCGCCACTTGAAGGTAGATAATCTCAACCTTTTTTTGAAGTTCTTTAGTGAGTTTAAAAATTAGGGTCTCGTACCCACGGGTCTGCTTGAGTGAAACTCGCGGGCACGAGATATATGTGCGGGTTCACTTCAGGTAGATTCGCAGGTACTCGCCTCTGTGTAAGAGGAGAACCTACGGGTGGTGCTATTTAAAAATTAAAAAGCTTCAAACTAATGAAATGAATGAAAAATCTTGATGCAAGATGGTTTTGACCTGGAGGGAGAGAGAGCATGAGACCATGGACAGGCTAGCCATGGGAGATCCACTTACCTTAAATGCATTACGAAGGTGTGGACTTCTCAAGTTCTTCCGTACAACCAATATGTGTGCGCAAACGCACTTACTCCAAATTCTTGTAAACTATTGGGATGTCGATTACATGATGTTCAATATCCAAGGTGAGATGCTAGAAATCACCATTGAGTACATCTACTTCATCATCGGTTTGTCTCGATGGGGTGAGGTATTAAACCTCAAAGGCACATCTAGGGGAGTTGTTGCTTTATCTATCCAAGACTATATCAACACATATTGTGTGGCTGGAAACGAGAAAAGTGGGAGCCAAGTAGCGATTGGCCAGATAGCTAGCTTCCCACTAAAGGTAATCCTAAGTACCATAAACAGGATCGGGGGGGCGCAACTCAACACTTTCCCTTGAGGAGATATATGCAAATAGGTGTTGAATGCCTAAGGAATTCCATCTTTGACTGGTGCTCAGGGCTACTAGTCAACATGAAGCAACAGTTGACGGAATGCAAGATAGGAAGAAAGAAGAAATTCAGGTATGGCAGTATATTATGCTCTTTATTCTTCAAGAGAGTCCCCACTCTGAGTCTGGGGATGGCTCTACCAGGGTTAAACCCCCACGAGCCATTGATGACTTGGTGGGGTGATATATTTTTGCGTCAGGGTGGAGGTGAAACAAGCTTATCATACTCCGATGACGACTATCTAGGGTGGTGGAGACGCCAAGTACTAGCACTCGATCAGTTTCCATATGCAGGGATGGATTTTCGAGGAGATCCGGAGCTCATGCTACCTCCAGGGGAAGCCTGGGGCAAGATAGGTACCACAATGTTTTATTTTTAAAAAATTATTTAAAAAATTTATGTCTTTTTAAATAGGATTTTTATGATGAGTAAGAGTAACTGACAAAATGTAATGTATGCAGATGTGGAGCCAACCAAACCTGTTGGACATCCAAGGACATATGTACAACCAACCGCACCAGTTAGTGCAGACGACATGTTGAGGACTATTGATGGAAAAATGAGTCAGTTGACTCATCATATCCCTACCTACAGGATAGAGGGCATGCCGCTCGAGATGCAACAACATGTTGTAGGGGCACCCCCAGCTTGGATTAGGTTACTTAGGAAAGTATCCAGGCTAGTCATATGTTACAGGGAGGCCGTAGCAAAGTTAGATGAGGCTCCTCCCTCTCCATAGGAAGAGTGATATACATTATTATTTTTTAGGCTGTTTATGCCCACTTTTGTATATTTTGAGAGTGGATGACTCAAACTCATATGTATTTTTTTTACCATATATATATATATAGATACAGTAGTGATTATATACATGCGTGCTTATGTGTTTTAAATGTTATTGTGTGTGATACAAATGCCAATCAAGTACATAATTTGCAAATGAATAAGCTAATGTATTTAAATTCCTTGAAATGTGTTGATATGTAATGAAATCCAAATGTATTTCAAGCAACCTAACTCGCAAAAACTGGCGTAACAAAGAAGGATCTCGAACCCTGTACTCACCCAACAAATCAAGTACTACTAACTGTGAATCAAGTCGTACCTCCAAATGTGAAATATCGTGATGAATAACATCTCGAAGTAACTCGATAACCACACTATACTCAGCTACATTATTCGTCGTAGGGCCCAAACAAGCACCTCCTGAAGAAACGAGATGGCCGGAGGATGAGTAAATAACCCAAGATGTTGAAGCCAACTGACGAGTGTGGCGACTAGCGCCATCGGAGAATCCTATGAAGTACTCGGTTGTCATCTAAAAACACAATCTAGAAGACACATAAGGCAATAAATCCAAAAAACGAATAACTCTACAAAAAATGTACAGCTATAGTATAAGAAAAAGCATGTATGCCTAAGTGTAATACGTTTTCAGGTAGAGCCCATTTCTAGGCTCAGGAAACTTATAACCATCGTAATATGTTAGCTCATAATCTCCCTTCTTCAATACTTTATAAACAATGTAAGTTCTGAGCCACATAGATTTAAACTTGCCTGCCCCCAAGGGATCCATGTCCTGATCATAGAGCAAAACAAGGTCTCCTTCTTAGAAAACCCTTGGTTTTACAGATTTATCGTACTGATGTTTGACTTGGCTCTTGTGAGCTTCGTTTGCAGTAAGCGCATCTCGGCATTGTTCATCTAAGTGCTCTAAATGAAGCAAATGCTCTTCTAAATAAGAAGTTTCGGGAAGTAGTTGGGTAGCCAAATTCAGAGATGGAATCACGCATTCAACTGATATGACTACCTCCAACCCATGTATGAGTTGAAAAGGTGAAGAACTTGTAGCAGTTTTAACGTTGGATCGATATTCCCAAAGAGTCGGATACAACATGATGTGCCAGTTTGAAATACTTGCATTAACGGTCTATTGATTAATAGTCTTCAAAGTTTTGTTGACCGCTTCAACTTGCCCATTCACCTACGGATAAAATGAAGACGAGTGTTCTTGTTGAAAACCTAGCATGGTGTATAACTTGATCATCATGTAGTTCTGGAAATTTCTACTGTGGTCAGTGACAATCTCCTTAGGTATGCCAAACCTAGCGATGATTTGATTGAACACGAAGTAAGCTGTAGTTTTTCCATCTGCCTTCACAGTAGGCATTACCTCATCCCACTTCGTAAATTAATTGACAACAACGATGATATGGTGATGTCCTCCAACCGAAACTGAATTACAAGTCATGAAGTCAATCCCCCACTTGGTGAAGGGGCCTACTGTGATGACAGAGTGAAGAGGAGCTGGGTGTGACCACATTTTCTTGGTGAAAAAATTACATGGCTGACAGTGTTTCACGGCTTCCACGCAATCTTTAAAGATGGTGGGCCAAAAATACCCAGGACGCAGTGTTTTCTGGGTTGTTTCCAACCCAGAAAGATGACCCCCACAGGATCCACTATGGGAATCATTCAATATTGATCCAACTTCCTCCAGATTCAAACAACGGCATAAAATGGAATCTACCCCATATCTATAGAGCGTGTTAGAAATAATGAGGTAGTTCTTAGCATGATTTCTTAGCTTTCGTTGTTCGTCTCTGAAGAAAGTCGGTGGACACTTCAAAGTCTAGAGATATATTAAAATGTATCCATACTATGGGTCAGAGGTCGCAATGAGAAAAATATGTTGATCAAGTAATGACGAATCTTCCTCATTGCTAATTACATCACTAGGGAACTCGAATATAAGCTCGGCAAACACCAAATATTTTTTTGACTTATCAAATTGAAATGTTAGGTCAAATTCTTGTAGAATGACAATCCACTTATTAAACTTCCCTCCGATGATATGTCGGGTTAATACATATTGAAAAGGATTGACATTCGCTATAACTATGGTGGTCCGCAACAAAATGTAATGACGTAATCTCTGAACAACATAGACATCAGCTAATGTTAACTTCTCGACGTGAGAATATTTAAGTTCCGGAGTTACCAATGCGCAAGAGAGATAATAAATGACTTGCTCTTGGAGCTTCTCATCCTCCTGAACTGGAACTATACCAATCGTGGAAACATACGCCACTAGATGTAGAAGGAATTCCTTAGTATAATTTGGCGGGATCTACAAAGGGGTTGATAGTAATGCTTTTTTCAAAGCGTCAAACGAAGTTTGTGCAGCCTCATCCCATAAAAAATGGGTGTCTTGCTTGAGTAATCGCATCAATCCTTTGGTGATCTTGGCATAATTTATGATAAACCGTCGTAGAAAATTAGACATTCCTTACAAGATTTGAAGTTGTCTAATGGTATGAGGAGGATGCAATTTGACAATAGCCTCAACTTTCAAGGGGTCGACCATAAGGCCACGACTGGACACAATGAAACCTAGTAAACGTCTAGACTCGATGCATAATATGAACTTATTAGGATTTAACTGGATCTTGTAATATCTGCATTGTTCAAATACGAGTCGTAAATTATCAATATGCTCTCGTCTCTTACGAGATCGCGCAGGGAGATCATCTAGATAGGGTTCAACTACGTGTTTGATATCATGGAAAACGAAGTTCATGGCTCGTTGGAAAATAGCTCCAACATTTTTCAATCCGAATGGAATCTTCTGATAGGAAAAGGTACCCCAGGGACAGATAAAAACCGTCTTATGTTGGTCTTCGGGTTTGATTTGTATTTGATTGTATCTCGAAAAACCGTCCATGAAAGAGAAAATTTAATGCCCTTCACACGCATCAATGATCCGATCTATGAATGGTATGGGATAATTATCCTTTGGACAACATTTATTAAGATCCCTGAAGTCTGTACATACACGTATGGTCCCTTGTTTTTTATCGACCGGAATCCACCATGTCAATCGGATAGATGAAATCGGCCTTGAGGAGCTTTTCAACTTCAACCTTGATGGTCGCAGCTTTCCTAGGATTGACTGGATGAATTTTCTGTTGTACAAGTTTCACGTTAGGATAAGTCATGATAACATGCTCCACAATGGAGGGGTCGATGCCTGGAATCTCCTCATAAGACTATGAAAAAATGTCGCGGAATTCCTTAAATAAATTGGTGTACAAAGTGATCTCCCATGGAGAACAATTTGGTCCAATAAAGATGTTTTCCACAACATTAGGTTTGGTGGAAATATCGATCGGTATAGTATTCGAGATGTTTTCCATATTTCCTTCAGTATAAATCGTCTGTTTAGTAGAAGGAGTGATGGAAAATTTGATATTCCCACCAGGTCTCACTGAAAACTCACCATTCTCAATCATATCCAGATCTGGAAGAAAGTAGGATATGTGATGCATGTGTTCCCAAGGATGATCCAAACCTATTATAGCTTCCAAGCTAGCCTCATTAGAAGGAAAAACAGTATCCAAACAGTCAAAAGAATGGGTGGAGTCAACTAACCATGCAGGTGCATAATCAAAATCTAACTCAACTAAGACTGACGGAGTCAAGATATAATCCATTGCAGCATTTTGTGATTCTTGGTACGCCACTTCTGCAATGTATAAGGGAACGTTTGGTTCTTCTTAATTCAGAAGGATCTATGGATTAGTCGTTTGAATAACTGTAAGAACTTCCGGAGATGATGTATCGCTAGTACTCATAGAACCAATGTAATGAATAGGAGAAGGTAGGTCAAATATGCCCATTAATGATGAATACATACCTACTTCTAAGGTCTCACTGGGCGATCGATCTTGATCAATCAAAGGGATATTTGAATCTGATGAAATCGTGTTGTTCTTCCGACTGAAGGACAGTTGATCAACTGTAATGATATTACCTTCGTGAGGGAACATGAGTACTCATAAGACAGATGAAGGGATATCTTGCATAACATACGTCCAGCTTCTTACCAACAATAGATTGTAGTCGAGAGAAGCATCCACAACTTATACCTCTATGGACACTACTTTACCGGCAAGTTGAATCTCGAATGCTGGTAAGATTCCATGTGGACGACAAGATTTTCTATCAAATGCGGTAAGTAGTGTAATCAACGGGGCTAACTCAGGAGAACCTAAGGATTTCCAACAGGATATAGACATTATGCATGTCGACAAGCCTTCATCTACCACCGTTCATCCAATGGTCTTTGCACCATGGACTACTTTGATCTGGAAGGATACATGATAGGGAAACCAGGGTTTGATATTGGACATATCAAATCTAGAAAGCATACTTGATGAGTCCACACTACCTATTTCCGCTAGAAGTGCATTCCGCTGTGAAGGGAATCGTTTCAAGACTTCCAGTGTCAACATAGCACATGATTTTGGGATAGGTCCTCCACAACATAGTAGTTGGGGGCATCCCACGCATTAGGATTGTGCATAGCCCATTTATAGACACCCTTTGGTATCTTCGACAAATGCTCTGTTGGTCTCTCGATGTGGAGAGGAACAGATGACTCAGGAACTTATTTATATTTCTACTCCATTTTCGGGTTATAATTCTTGTCTCTCGTTTGCAAAAGAGCATGTAATTTAACCATGTCGATATATGACTAATCAGCTGATGTGGAACGATGAGTGCCCCTTGTATTAGAACTGCCAGAAGTTGGGACTTGTCCTTTGGGAAAAGGATCCTTCAGGACAACTGGTTTCTTTTCTTTCAATAGTTTCTGGGATTCTTCGATGAGAGGGCATTGGTGAGTGAGGTGGTCGTCCTTACAAAGTTTGCAAGGAAACTTTACCTTAGTTTTGTCTCTTTTTCCCTCCTCGGCATTTTCAGTGTTTTTGGGTCTCTATTGGTTTCCCTCCCCTTTCTTACCCGTTTTCTTGGGTTGTCTAGGATCCTTTGTCTGCACATTTTGTACAGATTCTGTTTGTGAAGGGGAGGATGCAACTGTAGTTGCTTCTGCCACAGACTGCTTCATTGAAAGTGCGTGCACTTGTTTCGTTAAAGCCTCCAGCATGGATGAGTCGACTGAACCAACGATGTCATCAGCATGAGGTCTAGGTTTGGGCTTACCAAGATCTATATTAGATCTCGGTGCGTCAGGTATAATCTTGTAAAGGATCCCATATTGAGCATAGACTAGGTCGAGCTGCTGGGTCCTTAGAATTGCTTCCTCTTCAGATGTTAACCCAAAAGTTGAAACATATTTCAAGACATAAGGGAGCAGTGATTTCAAATACCACTCCAACAGAAACTCTGGGGGAATCGTAGCCTTGATGAGTCACTTTTGTATTCGCCACTCCTGAATGTGATCAGAAAGGTGAGTGGCTTTGTTCTGTCTAAATGTAGAAAGAAGATCCATGCCAGCATCATACCTTACGGGAAGCTGGAAGTGATTCAAATAGACTCTTGTTAAATCCCAAAAGTTATTGTATGTTGCAGAAGGAAATTCGATGTACCATTTAGCTACTACACTCGTTAAGGTTCCCTGAAAGAGCCTCAATCGAATTGAGTCGTCATTTAACGAGTTCGAGGATAACCAGAGATGAAAGGTTATAACATGATCTCCAGGATCTTCCCCAGTCTTACCTTCAAATTTTGAAATGTCCAAAGAAAGCTTGGTTGGGACCGGAGGCCAATCAAGGTTGTGATGCACCATATCGTTCATTAGTTTTGAAAGGTATGGAAAATTTAAAGTTTCCAGAAACGACAAGTGAGGTGCGCCGATGGCATATGATGTGGAGGAGTTTGGTAAGGGGAACCACCCGAAACTTGGCTCCTATAAGATTGGTTGGGGATACCCCCAGCCACCAGTTTTGAAGAATAAAGATTCTGAAATTTGCTCCAGCCAAAGGCTAATGGATTAATTCCTTGCGGTGCCTGTCCACTGCGGCTGAGTATAAGTGCCTCCAAATGGAGGGTTGCTATAACTGTTACTGCCCATTCCACCAAATAGTGAAAAAGGAGTACTCCCTATAGGTACATTAGAAGTTTGCACATTCGAAGAATGTGCATTAAAACCTGTAAAGGGGTTATAACCTAGCGTAGTTGCAATAGACGAGGTAGGCATTGAGCCTACAAATGGAATATAAGGAGCTATGTGTCCTCCAAGCCAAGGAAATCATTGATTAAATGGAGCATAATTACAGTTAACTTGGAATTTTTGAACAAAGGGGGAAGATGTGAAAGACACCGAGGGTATCCCTGAAAAAGGAATACCAGATGAACCAATGGAGGATCCAAAAGGCATAGATGTTGTCGCACCTTGAGCACTACAAAAACCTGAGGAACCAACATTGAAAACTGAGGGGGGTGCTCGGAACAAAATTAAATTGTAGCGAACTCGGTGTGGATGTGTTTAGATGAGTAGGAGATAAACCTCCTGACATAATAGCTGAAGTGGGAGTATGAGGCACTACCGATCCATCCCCTGTGCTATCCATAGAAAAACTAGGTGTGAACCTATATACACTCAATTCAAGTATCCCTAAAGAGAGAAATCTTTCCAAGAAAGGGGTGTTCGGTCCGGTAAGTGGAGCATTGAAGGGTCTTGCGAACTCTTCAGTAGGAAAATCTTCAATCTCAATAGTTTCCTGAACCGGTTGAGTTTGAGAAATGAGATGTGGTTCTCTAGGGGGTTCAGTTATACTTGTGAGTTCGAATGAACCACATGAGTCAGCTCGGCGCCGTCGAGGTGGCGGTGGAGGATCCACTATGAGTGGAGGAAGGTTTTTCAACCTTCGTGACCTACGAAGAGGGTAGTCCTCCACACTTGCAAAAATATATACTAAGTATTAAACCTAGTGGCCACTAAAACAGAAGGGAACAAACAACACACCACTATTAAAATTTTCCTAAAGTAATCAAGGCTAGGCAAACAGAGATGGTACTCTCAAAGGAGAGTATGGGATGATTAGGGCCCAGAAAAAACCAGTAGAGTGGTGAAGGACAGTTACCCGAGGTCCACAATACAGAGTCTCTGGGTGCAAGTGTTTGAATCACCAATCGCCCTCCAAAATAACTGTAAGGGATTTCCTCCCACGTCTGTCCTAGGTACAGTGGAAATATCCTTCCACCATCACCTGTGTAGATCCCTATAGGTCAAAGATACTAAAGGATACCAGAATGGATTCCCGTATGCGAATTGAATCTGTTTTATGCTCGAATGAAAAGGGGGGGGATATCCCCAATAGTCCAATCTCACACGACCTCGTGCTTAACTCTGGTTTGAGTAGAGCTTCCTGGCACACCTCCACAAAAGTGGATTTACCTAAAAAACAATCTTACTACGATTTTGAGATTTGAATAGTTTTGGAAAGTTGAAAGTGATCTATTCCAAAACCCTAACCTGAACTAGTTATTTTGTGTAACCAAAAAAAGAAGATGTTACTAATAAATTTTATTAATACTTCTTTTTAAAGGCTGTATTACTCAAAAGGGTAGTCCGTTTGTGTGCGTGATGGTTGCAAAAGAAAATAAAGTGTACATATGGAAATGTAAAAACTTCACAATTTTTATTTCTTGTCTTTCAAAACATGAGATGCAAAGTAAACCTAAAATCCAACTACAATTTTTTTATTTTTCAAAGAAGAAAAGCATAAACAACTTCTAACTACTTCGAAAAAATAAAATTATTTCCCTAAAGGAAATGTTCTTTTTTTAATTGGTTTTTTCTTTATAAGTAAAAGAAAATGCAAATAACTTATGAAAAAACAAGAATAAGCAATCATGCATGGAAGGAAACTGAACCTAAGGCTATAACAATCAGAACTTTACCAACACAAAGTACTGAAAAAGACCAACCCAAAAAGTTGCTTCACAAACCCTAGAAGTAACTCGAAATTTGGAACCAAGATGCTATAAGAATCAATTGATATAAAAAACAGAAAACAAATGAATCAAAAACAGATAACAATATTCTCTCCAAACAATCAGTGACTACAGAGGACTAAATCCAAGCATCCGCCAAATAAAGTATGGGCTAGAAAGACTTAAGGAACCTTCAACAAGCAAAAGAACCAAAAGAGGACTCGTAAAGGGCTAACAAGACTCAGACCACTACACACAAGCAGTCAAGGACCTAAAATCCACAGGGAGACTTTCCAAATCAAAGCAAACAACCCTAGAAGGAAAACCCTAAAGAAAAAACAAAATTTCCCAGGAAAAAACCACGACTGTAACAACAACAGCACGTGGGTACCCGCAGGTATAGTAATGGGAAACTCGTGGGTGCAAGGTGATAACCGCGACTGTAAGTATAACATACTTGCGGGTATGATCTGATATAAGTTAAAAAAGAAAGCAAACTGCATATCGGACCATAAAGAGAGAATAAAAAAGGATAACAATTGTTCCAAAACCTTCACAAAGACCTAATACATTGATAAAAACTGAAAGAAGAGACCCTCAAGAATCCCACAAAGCATAAAACAGGTGCTCCACAGCGGAGTCGCCAGTTCTGTTGTTAGGGGAATTATCCTATAGCAGGGGAGAGACTCCCAACGTACTGATATAGAAAGACAGACATACAATGTTCTACAAATAAAATTACTAAGCAAAGAAATTAGGGTTAGAAGGATGTGTACCTTATTCAAAGGTTGATCCAATCCTTTCTTGTCCTTGCTCTTCAATGAAACAACCTGCAAAACAAACTTAAACCTTCATCAAACCAGTTTGACTACAAATAAAGAGATTGACATTCATAATAACATAAAGCATCAACTTGTAATCAGATTTGAAACATTCATGAACAAATCACATTTGGGAAAGGAAGAATATCGTATCTTTATTAATGCATGAATCAAGTACATAAATTATACATGTCCTGCACCGGCACCGGCATAACTAGACCCTGGGTTCCTACTCCTCTCTCTTGAGTAAGAATTCCTCTAGCATTACATTACCAAAAGTGGGATCCCCTTCTCCAAGGCCTTCCTCTTGTATTTATGGCAAGAGTAGGAGGATAAGTTCCAAGGGTGGTTGGCATAGGTAGTTGAGGAAGTTGGAATAGCTCCCAAAACTAATCCATAGTTAGTGTTTTTATATATTTTTTCGATATTTCTTAAGATACCCATGACTATGACATAGGAAAATCGGTGAGTGACTCGCGGCTATCCTAACTTTCATCTAGAGGGTGCATCTTTTCAGAAGATACCCTCGGGTTGTCAGTATAGACACATGCGGTTAACCCACGTGTTGGCACATATAAGAGTCGCAGTTATGCTCTAGAGTAGGCAAAAAAAATATTTTTTGAGGAAAGGACTGCAAGGATCATCTCTAATTCATTTAAGGTCAAGCAAACTCTTCCATCCATAGTATCCTTTTGTGTGACTGGTAGGGCAATGTGGTCACGGACGGAGAAGTGCTATTTTGACCGATAACATATGGTTTGATGACTCAAACCATAGGATAAACATGTGGACTTAGAGGCTTCCACTATAGTTGTTTCTCCATATATGTGTGTTATCAACATGGCTAAATTTTGTAAATGCTAAGGAAAACAATAGTGCTATTATGGAGAGCTTGTGTGATACAAGCTTGGTGTATGTGTCAATGAGGATTTGTTGGTATTTATGATACCATGCTGAAAATATTTGGTGGACTCATCAAGTTTGGTTGGGAGTGATTCCTAGATAAGAGTTGAAAATATTTGACATAGTGTATATTTGAATTGGTTAAGTGATTTAACACATATATTGAAGATAAAAGGAGAAGAAATATTGCCATTATATTATGTTGTAATAAGAGAAATTATATATGTGCCTTGAGAAGTGTGCCTCAAGGGTTGTAGAATTGTGTACTCAAATGGTTTTTATTCTCTTGAGCTTCTAGATCAAATTGGAAAGAAGGGAAGTGACAATATTTATGTTGTAATTTAATATTTTAGAACAACCCCAAGGCTAAATGTTTATAGGGATTAGATCTAGAAAACCTCAAGATTGAGGTGAATTTTTGGAAGTTACATTAATTGCTTGCTTCTTGAAATTTCTAAATTGTTTTTGAGTTGATTGGATTGAGATTGTCTTGTTTTTTATTTGGAGGTTGGATATTTCATTTGTTGAGCTTGGGAGTGGTTGTTAGGTGGTGAAACCCTAGTGTGATTGAGATGAGAACTTGCACTTGTGAAGGGTTTGATGGGTTGACACCCTAGTATCTCTTGTCATGAAAATGTCTTCTCACCTATAAAAGGTGGTAGATTTATTTCATCAATGGCCGCTGTGGATTTATTTTCAACAAGTGTGATACTTAGAAAGGGATTTTGATAGGTGGTTGACTTGTTCCAATGGATGCTAGTGTGTTCTCACCCATGATACATGGTAGATATACTTGATTGTTAGCTGGTGTGGATTTATTTTTAGCAGGTGAGATACCTAGGAGGAATTCCAATAGGTGGTTGAGTTGTTCCACTAGATACTAGTTTGGTCTACTTCATTCATGGATGGCATGGTTTTATTTTCATTAGTTGGGATGGCTAGGAGGAACTGTGATAGGTGGTTGATTTTTTCCCGTAGATGTTTGTATGTTTTCATCTATGATGGATGGAGTATCTAATACATCGATGGCTGGTATGTGATCTATATTTTATTGGGTGTGATGTCTAGGAGGACTTGAGATGGATGGTTGATTTGTTCCTAGATGATCGGGTTTGGAGTGGACTGATGCATGTGATAGACATGTGTAACCATTTGATTGGTTGTTTATTTTTGGAGCTCGGGAAGGGTTGATTCATTAAGTTATTTGTTTTCGTTGAGTTATAAATCAGGTTTATAAGAATGGTGACCTTAATACTCAACTTAGTGGTTGTTATAGATGGAGGGAAATTCTTGTACATTTGTGGAGAGATTCAACATGGATGTGATAGTTTAATGCTAAGCTCATTGGTGATATTGTGCATTTGTACTTTCTACATGATCTTCAAGAGTGGATCTTTCACGTTGTATTCTTTATATATGTACTCTTGTTTTGCAACATTTGGATTTGAAGAATATCGTGGAAGAACTAACTTGGACATAGGTTAAAAAATTATGGGGATGGAATCAGTGATTGATTCCAATCTTGCAACCGATGGGACTAATGATGAGTGCCAATGCCATGGTTGTTGGATTCTCTCAGGTGGAGGGATTTGATTTTACTGAGACTATTTATTTTGGGTTCTCCTAGTAAGAGGGAGGTGACCTTGTTCATGTTGTCACTTTCCTATTGTTGGAGGTTTTGGGGTGCATGAGAGGGATTCTCAAGCTCAAAATTTGATGATGATCCTTAATGGCTTGTTGTCACTCTTACCATGATCTTGTATTTTAGGATTGATGAGTTGAGAGGTATGCATATTCTATCTTGTTATTTTGATATATCTATTCCAATTATATTGGTCTTATTGAAGACGTGATTACTTTTGAAGGATATCATGATCAACTCTTGATGTGGTGCTAAAAGATTGTGGCTTGTAATGATGAATTTAGGGATGTTCAAGTTTTGGCAAGTCATTGTTGATGTATTCCTTTCTCTTAAGTGATTTTAGAGTTCATCAAGAAGTAGTGGTCCATGGTTATGTTCCTTTGGTTTCACAGATGCTCATTGTTCTTTTGTGGAACTAGTAGAGTAGAAGAGGGGGTAACCTAGTTGGTGGTGTAAACCAAGTTGCTATGTTGTATTATCCTTGAGTGTTCACCATCATGAGTTGATTTGTAGATTGGTTGGTTGCGTTTTTGGAGAGAAACACACCTTTGTCATCAATTATTGCTTGAATGTTGAGGTGTACAAACCTATACTTGTGGGTAAGAATCTTACAGAGTAGGTATGATGTTCTATAATGTTGGAGGAGTATTCCTTCAAATTGGTGGAGGCACAAAAGCAACAAATTGTAGAATTAGAGGGATTTGATTGGTGCCATAAAGAAACACTTTTCTCATAAAGAGGGAGTGCTAGCTTTTGGAGCTACTCCAAAAGTGTTTTCACCCAATGCTAGTTCCTTGGAAATGCTTCATGGAAATATGGATCACTTAGTGTGGATGGATGCTTGAACTTGGTTAGTGTGCTAGCATGGAACCCTTACCTAGGAGTTTCTTACCTTGGTTCACATGATGACTAACCTATTGGGTGCACACAATAGGGGATTTGATTGCTCGATTAGGATAGGTACCTATCTAGGAGGAGTGTTATGCACTAAGAGGAGGGAACTTATCCCAAGGATCTTGGGACCATGTGATATACACCTTGGAGGCTGGGCATTGGAATCGATGATGTGTCGATTGAGGGGCATACTTTGTGGAGGTTGGTTATGGACTTGTACACATATTTTGAGGAGGATCATTAGAACTTAGTGACCACATTGGCACACATGAGAGAATAACTAGGTACATAAGAGGACATGTGGCAGATAGTTAGGGGAGGAATGCCTTGAATGAGGACACTTAGACACCATCATGGAAGAGGAGTATTGGACTAATAGCTTGTTGGGTATCACTCCATCCTAGACGAAGGGCATCGATCCCTAGGAGATTCATTCTTGGAGGGAATTTTATCATGTGGTTTTTATAAACCCCAATATGACGCATGTTGGTTACTTGTATGGACACTTATCATTTTACATTAGCCTCCCTCACCTATGGTGTGTGTGTGTGTGTGTGTGTGTAGGGAGGAGAGAGATTTTCCATATAATTATGATCATTGTACTCTATATTTATATTTGACTTGGAGACCTCTTGTGGGGAGAAATCCATTATGGTTCATGAGGAAACCCTATGAGAAGATAAGAAGAGAAAGAGAGACATATTGGACTCTCTTGCAAGGATTTCTCTAGTGAGATGTGATGGTATTCTTTTGTGAGATGCTAGTGTTTGTGCTATGCATATAAACCCAAGACCCCAGAGAAAAACATGCTATGTTATTGGAGATGATGATGGTTCTTGTAGCTCTTGTTGTAGTGCTCAATTTTCTACTCTAGTAGAAGACATGGAGAGTGGAGATAATTCCTTGCATGATTGTGGAGCCCTATTCTTATGGGATGCATGGAGGCTACAAAAAGATCATGGAGAGCCTAGATTGATAATTCTTGAGATTTGTGTGATGCATTGCTCAAAAGAAGACTTGGTGATTGTATTCTTGATGTTCCTTGCAAGTCTTAGACTTGTGTTGATGCAACAGATCAATACCTAGAGTTTGTGTTGATGCAAGAATTGAAGACCTATATTTTGCTATAGTTTTCTTGTCATGTACTTCTATGATGCAACATGGCCAAGGTTTGTAAACCCTTAGGAAAGCAAGAGCACTAGTGTGAAGAGATTTTGTTATACTAAATTGGTATATGTGCTAAAGGATGTTGCTTTTGATGATAGCATGTTGAGGAACATTGGTGGAGTGACCAATTTTGGTTGGGAGTAACTCTTAGTTAGGGGGATTTGGTGGCTACAATTTTCTTATAATTTTCCTGGGTAGGGTTTGAAGACCTTGAATTGTGCTAGATTTGTGATAAAGTGACGATCTGTACTTGTACTTCATCTTTTGTATATATATATGAAGTTTTTTCCTATCCACATTTTCCATACTTGCATATTTGATTTTCAACTTATGTTATCTTCATGATCGAGTAGATTTCAAAGCTTGCAACTCATATTGACTTGACATATCATACTGTTTACTTGGTTAAGTGATTTAAAACGTATATTGAATATAAAGGTGAATAATTATTGTTGTTACATTATGTTGTAATAAGAAAAATCATATATGTTATATGCCTTAAACAGTGTGCCCTAAGGTTGAAATTTTCCAAGGATTAGATCTGGGAAAGCTCAAGGTTGAGGTGAAATTTCAAAAGTTGCATTAATTGCCTTATTCTTGAAATTTCTACATAGTATCAACGATTATTAGACTAAGATTTCCTTCTTTCTAATTTGAAGGCTAGATATTTCAATTATTGAAGATGGGAATGATTGCTAGGTGGTGAAACCCTAGTGTCTTTGAAATGAGCATTTGCATCCGTAAAGGGTTTGATGGATTGAAATCTTGATTACTCTTGTGATCATAGTGTGTTTTAACTTGTAATAGGTGGTAGATCTACATCATTGATCATTGGTATGTTATTTTTTCTACATGTATGATTCCCAAGAGGACGTGTGATAGGAAGTCAATTTGTTTTAGTGGATGCCAATGTGTTCCCACCTATGATAGCTGGTAGATCTACTTGATTGTTGATTGGTATGGATTTATTGTTAGCAAGTGAGATGCCCAAGAATACTTTTGATAGGTGGTTGATTAGTTCCAATGGATACATGCCAAGGAGGATCACACAAAAGTGGTTGATTTGTTCTCATGGATGTAGATGTGTTTTGAATTGTGATAGGTGGAGGATCTTCTTCATTGGTGGTTGGCATGTGATCTATGTTTCACTAGGTGTGATGCCCAGGAGGGCTTGTGATGAATCGTTGAATTGCTCTAGTGGATGTTGTTGGTTGGAGGGAACTTTTAATGTTATCCCTAGGAGATGTTATTGATTATACATATTGTACATGTCTGGAGAGATTGATAATGGATGTGATAGCTAGTGTGATGCTAAGCTATTGGTGAGCTTGTGCATTTGTGCTTGGTACATGATCATGGAGAGTGAATCTTTCATGTTGTATTCTTCATATGTGTGCTCTTGTCTTGGAGTGTTTGACATTGAAGAAGGTTGCGGAAGAACTAATTTGGAGATGGGTTCATAACCTATGGTGCCAAAATCAAAGATTATTCTAAGCTTGTTGCTAGTGGTAGTGCTGAGTACTAATGACAGGGTTGTTGGATTCTATCAAGTGAAGAGAGATGGCTATGATGATACTCTTGCTTTAGGATTCTCCTAATAAGAGGGAGGTGACCTTGTTCAAGTTGTTGCTTCAGCTGTCTCAGGTTTTTAGGTGCATGAGATGGATTCTCAAGCTTGCAATTTGATGATGACCCTTTATGGGTCATTGTTACTCTTAGCACAAGCTTGTATTTCAAGATTGTTTGAGTTGAGATGTATGCAGATATTATCTTATGCTTTTGATAGATTTGATCCACTTGTATTGGTATTGTTGGAGATGTGATTATCTTTGTAATGTATTGATTAACTCTTGATGTGGTGCCAAAATATTTTCACTCAAGATGATGACTTTAAGGATGCTAGAGTTTTGATAGGTTACTATTCAGAGTTCAATAAGAAGCAATGGTTCAAGGCTATGCTTTTTTTATTTTTAGTTGGTCATTGTTCTTTTGGAACCGTTAGCAAAGGGGAAGAGGGAGTATCTTGGTTACTGGTGTAAACCAAGTTGTTTTGTTGTGTTCTCCTTGCATGTTCACCATCCAAAGTTCAAATTGTAGATTGCTTGGATAGAGATATACCTTTGTGAGCAATCACTACTTGGATGTTGAGGTGTGCATACATGTACTTGTTGGTAAGACTCTTGCAAAGTAGTTATGATGTTCTATCATGATGTAGAGGTATTCTTTAAGATTTGTGGAAGAACCAAAGTTTAAGTGATGTAGATTCAGAGGGAGATGATTGGTGTTACAAAAAAAAAAATTCTCGTAAAAAGGGAGTGTTAGATTTTGGGGTTACTCCAAAAATGTTTTAAGCCAATGCTAGTCCCTTGGTGATGCTTCATGGACATATGAATGATTCAACTTCAATGATGTTTTACTTTGGTTAGAGTGCTAGCATGTCACCCTTATCTAGGCAATTATTACCCTAATGAGCATGATGGTTAACACATTGGGTGCACATATTGTGGAAATCGATTGCTCAATTAGGGAAAGGACCTACCTAGGAGTGCTCGGCACTTTAGGGCACTTATCCTTAATAGCTCAGAACCATGTAATATAGAATTTGTAGGTTGGCCACTTGAATTGAGGACACTTGATTCAAGGGGTATACTTCATGAGGATTGGTTTTGGACCAGCCAATAAATATGTTGAGGAGCATTGTAGCTTAGTGACCACAATGGTACACATGAGAGGAGCATTGGATTTTAGTGACTACAATAGCATACATAATAGGAAACGTGGAACACACAATAAGATGAGGAACACCTTGCATGAGGACACTTGTATATGACTATGGAAGATGAGCATAGGAATAACAACTTGTTGGAGAGCGCACCATCCTACAGGAGGGTTGTTTATCCCTTGGACATTCATGTTTGGAGGACATTTAATCTTGGGAATCGAATAAACCCTAGTATGTGACACTTGTACATCCTTCTATTGTATAGTACTCCATGTGGGGTTTCCTTGTTGGTTAATTGTATGGACATGTGTTTTTTATGTTAGCCTCGCTCGCTAATGTTCATATAAAGGGAGTACAAAAATTTGTCATATTAATATGATCATTGTACTCTACCTTTGTATTTATCTTGGAGATGTCTTGTAGGGATCAAGACTTAGGGTTCATCAGAAAACCCTAAGAGAAGATAACACGCGCGCAAGTGCACGAGAGAGAGAGAGAGAGAGAGAGAGAGAGAGAGAGAGAGAGATGCTCTTGGAGATATTGTCCTTGTGAGATGGTAGGGTTTGTGCTATGTATATAAACCCTAGAGAAGAACATGACATTGGAGATAAATGATGTTTCTTATGACTCTTATCGTAGTGATAGGGTCTCAACCCTAGTAAAAGAAATAAAGCGTGGAGCTAACACCTTGCATGGTTTTGGAACCTTTTTATTTTGGGATGTATGGAATATAGTGCAAGATCATGGAGAGCCTAGCTTGATGAGTCTTAAGCTTGGTGTGATACCTTGCTTAGAAGAAAACTTCGTGATTGTGTTCTTGATGTTCCTTGTAGGTCTTGATGCTTGTATTAATGCAAGCATTGAAGACCTGGGGTTTGAGGACTCAAACCCTAGGATGTACATGTAGACTTAGAGGCTAGTGCTAAAGTTGTCTTGTCTTACAATTCTATGATACAACATGGCTAGGGCTTGTTACCACTAACGAAGACAAGATTGCCAATTTGGAGAGCTTATGCGATACATGCTTGATGTATGTGCCAAGATGACTTGTTGATGTTGATGTTAGCATGTTGATGATCTTTGGTGTAGTGACTAGCTTTAGTTGGGAGTGGTTCCTAGCTAGAAAGAGTTGGTGGCTAGATTTTTCTTATAGTTTCATGGTGGGATGCCTTGCTTGGAAGAATAATTGTTTATTGTACTCTTGTGTTGATGCAACGTTGAAGATTTGGGTTTTGAAAAATCAGGGATGGACATGTAAACTTGGAGGTTGGCACTAGATTTTTCTTTCCATGTAGTTGTGCAATGCAACAAGGTTAGTATTTGTAAACCCTTAGAAAGGTAAGAGTACCAGTGTGAAGAGCTTGTGTGATACAAGTTTGGTATATGTGCCAAGGAGAGGACTTGTTAGTTTTGATGTTAGCATGCTAGGGATATTTGTCGAGTGATGAGCATTGGTTGGGAGTGATTCCTATTTAAGAGTTGGTATATAGAGTTTTCATATGGTTTCCCTCATTAGGGTTTGGAGAACTTTACTTCTACCAACTTTCTGATAAATTTGTGGCATGTGTATATACTCATTTTTTTGTGTTTGGAGGAATTTTTCAACTAGGGCGGTGCTCGTACTCACGTGACATGGGGTCAATTCTCGTCCACTATCACTACACACCTAGGTGCACCCACACTGTCCCTACATGGATACATGGGCTATTCAAGGTTTGAACTTGCAACATCACAAGGAGTGCCTTAACAATGCACCCTATCGCCAACTAGTCAACACCCCGAGGGTTGGTATATGTGTATACTTCATATATATATATGTGTGTGTGTGTGTGTGTGTGAGTGTGTGTGTGTGTGTGTGTGTGGAATTTTCATCCATCCACATTGTGTACTTGCATATTTGATTTTTAGCTTATGTTATCTTCATAATTGAGTAGGTTTTAACCCTTGTTCATGCTGATTTTCCATACCATATAGCTGAATTGGTTAAGTGATTTCACATATCTTGAAGATAAAGGAGATGAACTATTTGTATGTTATGTTCTAATAACAGAAATTGCATTTGTTATGTCTTGAAATGTGTGCCATAAGAGCTGTAGCTTTGTGGTATTGAAGTACACTCATTGGTATTTATTCGCTTCAAGTACAAAGTGAAATTGAGTTGAAGGGAAGTGATAAGTTTATGTTATAATTCCATTTTTCAAATCATCCCTAAAGCTCAAAGTTCACAAAGATTAGATATGAGAAACCTCAAGATCAATGTAAAATTTTAGAAGTTACATTAATCACTCAATTCTCAAAATTTATACATTCATTGATATCATACACTGTAAATGAGTCAACATTTCTAAAACATAATGTCATGGCAATGGCTTTTTGTGCAATTCTCTTTTAAAGGAATTAGATTTTGAAAGTTTTATTGGTTTATATGGTGAGGTTATATAAATTACCTAAGCTAAAAAGCTTGGTTATCCCAACCCCTTTAATCAAGACTTTCTAGCCTTTTGTGTTTGTTACCAGCTAAGTTGTACTTAGTTTGACTTTCAAGTGAGTGGGAAAAGTCTGAACATGATACATGTTCAATATCCATGTTCTGAAGTCCATTAGGCCTTTCAAGGCCCTTTTTAAATTTTTTTCACATGTTCATGCCCCACGGAGTTTGTAATAAGGTGTGCCAGCATGGTGATTTTTATGTAAAGGACTTGGCTTCCTAGGACTTAGAAATCAATCCGGGTACTCCAACGATTTTTTCCACTTGTTAATTATACTGTGTTTTAGTTTAGCAAGGCATAATTTTCAAGTTTTTCTCCTGCGCCTCCAAAGTTGAAATGCCCGTCTTGATGGTTATGCCTTAGGAGGTTATTAAAGTTCATGTGTTAATATATATTTACATTCTAGACACTAATATAGAGTCGTATGAACATGTGCTAGGTCCCCCTAGGATTTTTTTTTTAAGTTTTGGAAAAAATAATTTTTCCCGTAAAAACAAGCTAGTTTTTAATAGTTTAATTGGGAAAATTAAAAATATAATAAAAGTGTGGTTAGGGGGTGAAATTTTTCAAGTGGATGCTCGTTTTCAAAGCCAGCGCACCCATTAAACCCAGAAACTCACTTTCCTAAGTTTTCGATTAATTATTTATCTCCAAAAATAACATTTACTCGAAAAAGGCCAAAAAGACATAATAAAAGAGAAAAGACAAAATCTCATTGATTGAGGGGATCTATTTTTGAGTTGGCATTTAACTAGAAATCAAATATTTGATTGATTAGAGATCCAATCAAGTCCCACTCAAATCAAGTGAATCAATAAAGAGGGGGGTGCATCTCAATCAAGGAGGGTGCATATCTTGAGATGGCAGCCTTTGAAAGGATGGAGTATCCAAAGAGAGGATGCGCCTACCTTGTGAGAGGTGGCGCAATTCTCTAGCATTCAAATCCAATATAATCACATCAATCAAGGGAAAGCTCCCTCCTGACTACTAATTCGCCCAACCCCTCTTGAGTTGTCTAATGCGCCCTCTTGGGATGGCTTTTTCCTATAAAAGCATGCCCTCTCACTTCATTATGCTCTAGTTAGTGTTTGGGAGCAGAGGTTGGCATTTGTAAGTGTTCTATCTTTTCTAGTTGATAAATAAAGAGACTTTGGAGGTCATATTTGTGTGATGCTATATGTGTGTGGATGCAATGATCTTGTTGCATGAGGTAACATGTGTTTAAACCATTTATGCATTTTGTTGTCATGATCTAGCCTACTGAAGGATTGGTATCAATTTTGTAGGGAAGATTGATAAGCTTGCTTGTTTAGTAAATCTTTTATTTGTTATATGATTAGAGATCTAAGATTTATATGTTTCATTTGTTTATGCTCGTATTCTCTTGATTTCTAACCTTATGCATTTCTAGATTTGATGGGTTGTGTGCGAGTGTGTTTTTAGCTACAGGTTTCCAGGATTTGAATAAGTGAAGAGCTTGTGTGCTCTTTCTTCCTTTCAATACTGTCTTTGGAGGATCTAACCATCGGTGCCCCACAATCAAGCTTTTAGAGTCATCTTTGCTCAGATATCCATGCTACTACTCTTCTCTTTCTCCACATAAAATTATTTTTCTCTCTCAGTTACTTTGTGTTCTAAGTGCAATTGTTATTTAGATATATCTTTCAAAGTTAAATCACAAATAGATCTAGTTTATTTTGCATAAAAAAGTAGATTTTAGTTGAGTGACTAAGATTTATTAAATACAAGCTAGACCTATTTGCTAGTTTATTTACGAAAGTCGTTTTTACTATAAGGTTTTAAGGCTTGAAGTAGCAAGCTAGTATTCATGATTTAAAAAGTTTATCTTGCAATTTTAAGTGCATTTTATTGGTATCCCAAAAAGCAAGCCAAGATCCCAAGGAAATCAAGTTTTCCTTGGTTACTTTTGTTAATTTATCATATATTAATTTGATGGATTTTTTGTAGATTTTTTTGTGTGGTGAGCCAAAGACTCTTCTAGAGTGTCTTTGGGCACTTTAAGATACTAATAGCTCGTTGTTTTGCATCATTTCATGAGCAGGTAGGAGGAAACTCTAGTCGATTTTCAAGAGTATGGACCATCCGGAGCACCCCTGACTCATCCCCTTCATTCGACTACTTTTTTTGTAATTTTTGTAAGCCTTTGAGTCTAATCCTATAAGGACCAAAGGCATTTCTCTTATCATTGTAAAATCTAAAGAGAAGCAAGTGGGGATACCCAGTGCCCACACCCCATCCCCCAGGGGAATCTGTGTCGACATATTTTTGTGGTTTGATTTTTTAGCTTAGATTTGCTTATTTCGCAACTAATAAAATCAATCTAGGATAAAATTAATTGTTTGTTGGTTATGTTTCAACAGCGGACCACAAACTCACTCGGAACTTAGGTTTCTACATTTTTTTAACAATTTGCTTTCAAGCTTCAGTAATAAACCCCTTTGTTTTCTCAAAATATGATGCCACAGAAAGAGCTTGCTCGAGTACTGGAATTCGATCGGAAAAGAGATTCTTGGAGTAGATTAATCAAGTTGAAAATCTTAATTTTGCCTAATAAAATTAACCAACATTTATCTTCCCTGTATGCTCTAGACCGTTGCGTTTAGTCCAACCAGTTGGTCAATCCAGAAAGGGAGGTAAGCATTAGTTTAATAGGCCAATCCAAACAAGCTAAACTTTGAGAACTCGGGAGGTTGCAAAGGGTGAATACTATAGAGTCAGGGGGCTACTGTAAGTGGGTTATGCCTCAACCCGTTGGACACTTGGTAAAGCCTCTATAGCACTCAGTTCAAGAAGTTAAGTTTATTTGGGCCAAACCAACAATAAATCCACTTCCATAATACTCATTAATAAATCCTAAAATTTAACAACCAAGACACTTGCAATACTTTCACAACACACCATCAACACTCCAAAGCACTTACATTTTGCATCTTTTATTTTTAGGCACTGGTTTATTTTCTTACTATATTTTTTTTGTACTAAGGGAATCGACAACTAGGAATTGGGTTGGTACTCGCGTGACACGGGGCCCAAGGATCCAATCCCGCTACCACTATACCCCTAGGTGCCCCACAACAACCCGCAAGCATGGGGCACAAGTAAGCTGGGGTGATTTGAACTCGAGACCTCAATTTACAACATGTCCTTCATATCAAGTGAATCGTCGGTTGAGCTACACCCCTATTAGCTATTTGCTTACTATCTTGAGCTTATGTTTATTTATGCAAAATTGATGATGATGGATGTTTAATGATGTTGAGCTTCAGTATTTTATATTGCTATTTTGGTTGGAAATATTTAATTAGCTCCTAGATTAGTTGTTTTATTTTCATAGATTAAACACCTTAGATTATTTTTCTTTTATTAGAGACCATCCCCCTTGGCTTCGCTAGGAGTAAGGCTAAACGAAGGAGTCAAGTTATTAGGTGACAACACTTGACTCTGACTTGCCCCCAAGGCCACACCGAGCTGCTTAAAGATTTCTACCATGTTCCCCCCTAAGTGTGCATCCATGCAACAATAGTGACCAACCCAATTTAGCAAGAGCTTTGAAGACTTTACTTAATTAAGAAAGGTTGACCTTTTAGTTAGGACAAACGCAATAAGGTCTTTAAAGACTTTGATTAAGAAAGGTCAAATGACCCTTTGGTTAGGACCGAACCAATGAAGTCTTTAAAGACTTTAAATGAGAACAATTGACCGTTCGATTAGGACCAACCTAGTAAGGTCTTTAGTTGGCTTGGACTTTGATTTAGTGAGATCAACTCTTCATTAAAAGGATTGACTGTGTTGACCTTCTAGTGGTACTACTGGCTTGCTCCTCTCATATGTGACAACTAATATAAATGTCTACGAGGGATTTAGGACTGATTAGGTTTGACCATCGATAGAATCTCAAATAATTTATGCCTTTTGATAGCCATAATTGTCTAATGGTCCAATATACTTTGTTATTCATCAGTGATTTATTTTAGATGTGATTTTATATTCCACTTTTTCAATTTTTATTTTGTCTCGTGGCTTGTGATATAATCTTGTAGTAGTGTTGCTTTGAGGAACTCTTGACCTTTTTTAGTCATTAATACAAAATATTTTGGAAATAACAATGAATAAAATGAAATAAATCCATAGACATCTAGCAAGAGTGGAAGTATGCCCCCTTATAAACCACCCACTGATTGATTATTTCATATATTGTGGTTTTACTTGAACAATAGTGATAGAAGTCCTTAGTATCAATTTGACAACTTAGTCCATCTTCCAAAAATAAAAAGTGTTGATTATTTCAGATATTGTGGTTTTACTTGAAGAATAGTGATAGAAATCCTCACTATCAATTTGACAACTCAATCCATCTTCCAAAAATAAAAAGTGTTAATGCTAAAATTGTTCTCTTTTGTTTTTTGTGTTTCCTTTATGTTTGTTTGAAATTTATTTCCTTTCATTTATCCATAGTTTGCTTTATTTTGTTTTCAATTTATTTTTATTAAATTTTGATTGCTTTTATTTTGCTTTAATTCAAAATCTTCAAATGGCTTATCAACATGGTATTATCTCAAAGTTTTTAGTCATGCTTATTCAGCTTTATTATAAAGTTTATAACCAAGTTTCAAACTTTATGTCAAGTGTATTTATCAAATCAACTATGTTGAAAGATTCTGGTAGCGCAAACTACAAAATAGATCCGTAATGCGCTACAAGAATTCAATATGATGAAAAAACGTGGTTATTCATGCTGAGTAATGGTTTGCTCGAATTATGATGACTGGAGAGACTTTGTTATGATTATTTGAAGTGTTTAAACACGTGTCAAAGAGTTATGATAGTGGTAAGTTCCATAACGTTTCATCATCAGGAGAAATCGAGGTTTGAAGCCACGAGTTAATTTGGGAATCGCAGAGCTGAAGACACCTGTTTGCTGAACGTGGTTAGCTTTTAAACTTTAAACAAGTGTCATTTATTTTTTCTTCAGAGGCTTAATTAGCAGAGTGCAGTTGTAAAATGGGAAGGAGTGGTAAGACCAACAGGGTAGAGCCAATGGATACGTAGTGGGAAGAGAAATTTCCGTTATGTGCAGATGTGTTTAGGGTAGATGGATGGTTCAATTTCTTTAAAAATATCACAGGGTTTAATGAGGAGGTTTCAATTTATTTTGCAAAGAACCTGAATGAGAATGTTATTAAATTCAAAACCCTGCGATTTCAACTCACAGAAGCCCTAATTTATGAGACTACAGGTATCACCATGGAGGGGGAGTTATGGTTCAAAAAAATTCCCTTCGAGTTCGACACAAATCCTTTCCTACTGACAGGTAAAGAAAATTTAAATTGGTGCAATGGAGTCCATATATCAAATTTTCGACCTGAATGGAGGCATGTGCTCAGCATTATACAAACCTATATTACATGCGAGGGCAGGTTCTCAATGGTTTTTAAATACCATATTAGGTTTTTAATGCATCTTAAAATGAACTGTAAAATGAGTGTGCCATTTTTCATGTACAAGAGCATCCAGAAGATGTCAAATAAGGTAAAGGCACATCCTGAAGATTCAAGGCAGACAATATTTCATCATGGACTGATAAAACTTATCATTCAAACAGTGTTACAAAAAGAACAGAAGACCTGGGAACATTTTATATTTTGGTCTAGTTTCATTGCTAAGCGGGATGAGCGTGTGAACAAGGAAAAGCCGAAAAAGAAAAGCAAAAAGAGTAGGAAGGGAGGAGTTTTTATACAAGACATTTCTGAGAAACCTCTGTCACAAAACAAATTTAAGAGCCCCGAAAAAGAAAAGCAAGTTAATGTACTTGAAGTAGAAAAGCCTGAAAGTCTTGTAGAAGACAAGCAAGTTAATGCATTCAAAGGAAAACAAGAGCATTGTCAAGAAACTCAAGAAATGGAGCAGACTATTAATCCTATTGCCGAGCATCTTCAAGGTCAAATTATATCAGAACAGGCTAAGAATCAAGTTACACAAGCTTCTGCAGAGAATTCAAAAGATAAAAATTTACAAGATATAGACTATGAGGCAGATGCAACCCTTCTTATGCAGTTAAAGGAATCAAGCTGGAAGTTTAGAACAAGATCAGCTATGAAAGGTAAGGTGGAAAAAGGTTCAAGTTCCAATCAGAAAACAGAGGATATAACTGTAATTCAAAGCTCTTCAACTGAAGAAGGTGAGGAGGAGGAAGATAGAACAAGTTCTCATCACATGAGCCTACAGCAGGAGTGCAAAAAGATAGAAGCAGCAAATGAAGAAGTAAATAAAGTAGAAGAAGAAGAAGTCATTCTTAAAATGGAGCAAGATGAATTTGAAATTGCACAAAGAATAGCAAAAGATAAGTATGAAGAAGATTTAATCTTCAGAAAGTTCGATATCCCACCTTCCATATCTGAAGATCCTACTTTGTCAGGGGTAAACATATGCTCAGAGGTTGAAGATCTCAGAAAGGTTCAGGGGAAACATCAGCAGAAATATTGTTCCTTAATGAGTCAAATGATAGGCTTACAGAGACCAATAAACGCTTAAGGGCAGACTTAGGAGAAGCTAATGCTCGTTATCAGGAGCTGATTGTGGTTGCTAAGAAGGCTCTGAAAAGAAAAAGAGAGGCAAAGGCTCAAACTGATGACTTAAACAAACAGGTGCAGAAACTGAAAGAGAAGAACAAGCTTCTATCAGACAAGATTAAAGACTTGGAAACTGAGTAGCCTCAACATAACAAAAGGACTCATGCACTGGAAGGGATTGCTATGTTAGTAGAGGCTACCAAAAAGGCTACTTAGTGCCTATTTTTTAACGCATTTTCATTTTGTATCAAGTATGTAATTATTAATAGTTAAGTTTTTAGTTAAAGACTTAGTTTAAAGACTCGATTATGTAACTGCTTTAGATACCAAAACCTAAAAGTAGTTAGAAACTACTCTTTTGTAAATGGTTAAAAGGAAGTAAACTGGGATGTAGAAGGGTTCGACTTTTTGGTTTCAAGAAGACTTATACAGTGATGATTTTGAAGCTTACAAAACTCTCATGTAAGTCCTGAAGATTGAGATAATACATATGTGATATAAACCATTTTATACTATTTGATTGAGTTTTTATTTCTGATCAGTTTGGTCATTCAATACATGATTTCATGTCTGTTTTAATGTTTTTAATGCAGTAAATGCTTATGTGTTGTAGATGAAAACCAGAATGTGTGATTGTGAATGTCATGGTTTCGGTCTTCTCTATTAAAATTTGTTTTGAGTTCTTTGATGGATGGCATGATTTAGTAGCTTGTTAAAGTTTCATTTCCTTTTTACTTTCTTGAAATTGAAACCTTCAAACCATTAAACTCTAAACCAAGAAAAGCCTATTTCATATTCTTTTTGAAATTGTTAAGATTGTGTTGGCTTGCACCTTTGTAGTCTAGAGACAAAACCTGGCACTAACAAAAATAAGTTTATATCTATACTATACTATGAAAAACAAATTATTATGATTCTTAAACAATTTCCTATACATAAACATCTATATATCATTTTCAATAATTGCAGAAATGGAAAATGGAACCAAAACGTGGTTCCAGTAGTTTTCATACACAAGCCAAATACAAATCTTTCCGAGACTGGAGCATTTTGCATTGCCTCCTATCTTTCTGTACTCCGAATTAATGAACACGTTCTGAGTGGTTATAGCTGGTCAACCACAGGGTCTTTTCTCCCTTATCATCTTAAACTGCAATGAGCTGATTAGTTTAATTTGAGCAAGGATAGATTTAGGTTGATAATGTTTCTAGCTTCTTGGGAGACAACCCAAGATGTAAGACTTTCTTCTGTTCACTTAACAGTATGACATGTTTTCTCGCACATAATGCCTGGTTCACCCATGCTCCATGAACCTAAAGCAGACTTTCGGGATCTTATCAAAGAATATTCTGTTTTATCTGGTACCAAATTTCATTGATAAATGCTTGAATTTGGATGTTAATCAGAAACTAGAGCTGATCAATATTTCAGGGCAATGAATAGAGGAAGTCTTTGTTTGTCCTTTCATCTATGGTTGTCTCCGAGTCCCATCGCAAAAGACTGTTAACCCGTCTAGGATCATGGATAGTGGGCTTCTTAGAAGCTAAGCTTAGATCTTTTCTGGTAATCATACCAACCACCCTGCAAGAATGCAATCGAATAAGAAATCATAAATTTCAGGGCTGGTCTCTAAACACTGAGGCTACCTGCACTATGCAGCCTTTCCTTGTTCCTAATCATGATTATATCTAAGGTTCTAAAAGGAAAACTAGTCACATATCAAGGATACGAGTTGCGGACAGGAGCAAAGGAGTGAATACCTGCTATCCAAGTCAGTTACACAAAGGTGTCGAAGGCCAAGTGTCCGAAAGATGACATACACCCTCTGTGCTGAGCATTCGCCACGTACCTGAAACAAGTCAATGATCTTGATTCTTAGCATATTGTTTATGAAAGCAAACTAGGTCAAACCTATTCAGCTTCACGCCTCATTATCTTTTGAAAAGGACTTACAGTCAATGGAGCTCTGTTCATGAATGGCCTCAAGTCCAACAATAGAGCCTCTGTAGATGTTTCCGTTGTGGGCGACTTAGAGCCACTTTCCTCTGCGATTCCACAAGCCGATTCAATTGATGTATGTGATTCTAAGATGCTACCCAAGTCAAGTTCATCTACAGCTTCCGGTCGAGAAGTTAAGTCTCGACGATGAGGATGGTGACAAAAGTGATATGCTCGCATTGCGTCTTCAAGAAACTTTAGCTGCTTCGTAGTAAATTTCTCATAATAGAGGGATGACCAGTTTCCAGAATCTTTTATTGAAGATAGGTTGGCTTTGACAAAAGCATGCTGCTCAAGCAATAGTAGTAGTTGATGTCTTAGAATAAAGCCAACCATTTTCCCACCAGCATCACTGGGATCAAGATTGGCACTTTTGAAAACGGGAAACCCATTGTGTCGTGTGCTTCGTAGGACATTTAGAACTTCTTTAACTGGAACTACCTACAAAGGAAATGTAAATAAATACACGCTTCAATTTATAGTAGAATATGCCAGAAAATCAATCATTATTTTTGAAAGAAAAACATCATACCCATCACTCTTAAAAAGCCAGCATACTGAAAGAGACGCATGTATTATGAGGCAGGAAACCATAATTAAAAAGATCATTGTGTGATATTTTCAGTTTTCTTGTCTTTCAGGGATATTTGACTATAAATTGATGGATTTCTACTCTGGACAATCTGAAGATACTTTACCTCTTCAAATCCAACCACATTTGGTGACATTATATCAAAGGCTGTCAAAAAAGCTAATCCCCGCGGAGGTTCACTTTGAAGGAAATGGACATTTCCTGGCGATGGAATCAAAATATTATCATACAAATAGACCTTATGAGAATAAATAAACACCAGTGATCTCAATATGATGAGAATATGAGGCCTATATTTGGAAACCATGAGATACCTGACTGCTCTAGATCGGCTTCATATGCACCATGCTGATGGATGTGATGGGCAACCCAGTTTGATACTACCACTGCCATTATTATGGGCAGAATAAAATCAATACCACCAGTCCCTTCCACCATGATTACCACCTGCATGAATAAAGAACTATGAATATCTTTGTAAAATATAGATCAATTTTATGCATGTCCGGCACACAAGAGCCAGCAATATGCCTTACAGAACTTGGTTTGGAAGCTGGGGAAAGGGCAAGACAAACATTTGGAGATATTGGAAATTGGAAGGTTTATTTAAAAGCAGCTAGACAATGAAAGAATATTGAGGTATTAAAGATGTATCTGGCTTCTTTCACATGACGAGATAGATTTATCGATGTTAATGTGTCTAAAGTAGCGATTAATGACTTCATTGTGTGACATTAATGTCAAATGTCTGTAGTAGTGTCTGTCAATGTATCTGAATGTGCCCGTAGTAATGAGCGATGATGTCAATGTATCTATAGTAGGAATGGATCAGAGAAACATTGCAGCAAACACATTACAGAAGTTGATACAAGTTAAAATAATGCATTTGTAGCAAAATTCATACTAAAATAAGATTAGTAAACCATCATTTAATAAACAAACAATCAAGCCAGTGTGGACCTCCAAAGCCACAGAGAGAAAATGGGCAGCTAATAAGTGCAAGGTTACATTAGAGCTTTAGTCTGAACAGCTAAAAGAAATGAATGCTCAAGTGTTGATTGCATGTCTCTTTCTGTTTCCTCAATACTCTGGCCCCTTTAACTGTTCAGGGTTGCTACTGGAACTTCTACTAAAATCAGATTAGTAAACCATCATTTATTAAGCCAACAATTACTCCAGTGTGGACCTCCAAAGCCACAGAGAGAAATTGGGCAATTAATAAGTGTGGGGTTATGTCAGAGCCTGAGTCTGAATAGCTCAAAATAAGAAAAAATGCTGAAGTGTTGATTGCTAGCAAAATTCAACATCTTTAATCACTCAGTCACTTTGAGGAAGAGGATGTAAAACTCTCTTATATACCCCTCCATTTTCTTTTTGACACTGATGTAAATAATTCCATACATATATATATATATATATATATATATATATATAAGAAGTATCTTTTATGGGAAAAAAAGTGTTGATTGCATGTCTTTTTCTGTTTCCTCAAACCTCTGGTTCCTTTGAACTGTTGCATCAAGTCTATAACCTGCTTTCCCATTTATTCTTTGTCTTGTAACCACTCACATTACTCAGACTCCGGAACAATTCATCAAAGCAAAAGAGCAAGAGTATGAATTAGACTGTAAAATCTTGGGGAGAACTCTGCAAATAAGAAAACTCAAAAAATACTTCGAAGAGGCAAATGTCTATCAAACTCTGTCAAAATGGTCAAAGTCAGTCAAACTCACTAATTAACTCAGTCAAATTTGCTAAGCCTTGGCCAGAGTATCCAGATTTGACCAATTTCCAAAGAAGCAGACCTGGTCTGTTTCGTAGCTGGGCCAAGTAGACTTACCAAGCACTTGGCAGGCTTGGTGAGTCTTGTTTCAATGCTTGCCCCACCCAATGTTACACATTCAGTTGATGACATAGAGGATTCAAGGAGGCATCCTGTGGCTCAGGGTCTCCTTGTGGAGCAGCATCCACCTTCGAGGGAAATTTCACGTCTCAACCTACTTTTGTAAAGATACACTTTGGCTTAATTTTTCCAACGAGCAACTATCCAATTTATGTATTTCTCTTCAGCCAATCAGGGAATTTCTCATTTTAATCTTTTCTTTATAGGGAGGGCTTGACACTCAACGCCTAGCAAGGTAAGGAAGCTATTGTGTTCCAACTTCCAACTCCTTCACTCTTGCCTGCAGTGATCCTTTGACAAAGGTCTCTTCATTTTCTTCATGAATATTTCCATTTCCTTGAGTAGATTCCAATATGGAATGAACGATTTTGTTCTTGTGCAGCTCATGAGTGGTCATTTCTGAACTTTCAAGTAGTTCCAGCAGATTGTTGCACAAAATTGCAAGTAGTCAGCGCTCCCCGGTGTATCATGACAAGGGACTAATCACCTCTCGTGGATCCTTGAAATCTGGCGGTGGTGAGTTTACCAATCACCTGCAGGTTTTGGTGTAACGGCAGCCGTACTACCAACAATTGGTATCAGAGCTAGAGGTCACGAATTCGATATACACTCGGCTCGCGCTGAGGGGGAGATTGTTGCACGAAATTGCAAGTAGTCAGCGCTCCCCGGTGTATCGTGACAAGGGACTAATCGCCTCTCGTGGATCCTTGAAATCTGGCGGTGGTGAGTTTACCAATCACCTGTGGGTTTTGGTGTAATGGCAGCCGTACTACCAACACAGATGACCCTTATGTTACACTTAAGCCCTGCCTTGCCTTTGTATCCATAAGGAACTAGGGTTATGTCCAAAACATTGAGGTGAGATTTATTCATGTTCCGTTCCATGATTACACCTTATTGTAGTTTTTCTGTATTAGAAAGTCCTGCTGGAACTTATTGAGTTTAATCACTTTGCCCGTTTTCAACAAGACTGTAGCCAAAATCTTACCTACAAAACTTTCATATGATCACTGTTTGCAGTTGCACATTTTATCTCTAATTTCATCTTTTGCATATGATGGAAAATGCTATTGTTTGAATGTTGCTGTGTGGTTATCTTTTGTTCATGGATTAGTCATGCACTTCATGCATCTTTATTCCATCCCTTCAAAGATATTTTTTAAATGGGCGTTCTATTGGGTGAATGATGCCCCATCAGAGGCTTCAGATAAATTCATTTTAACTTCGAAGGCAGGGAAAGCAAGCATCAAAATTTATATCATTTGGCTAGTTTGAAATTATAGATTTATTATCCTCCAAGGCACAAAGTTAGTCTGGTATGATGGTTAGTAGCTGAAAAAATTAAACAGTAGCTATGAATCCCAGTTTCATAGAGTCATCTCTTGCACCTAGATGCAGTTGGCAGATACTTGTGGAAAGGGAAATAGAAAATTAGAATCTTAGGTAGCTGAACAAGTGAGTTTCTATTTATTGACCTATGAGACATAACAGTGAATCTCATAACAGTGATGACATTACTGATCTATAAGGCCTGCAATGACAGTCTCTGTATGGTATTTTTGTTTATTTCACTGGTTGAAAAACTATCTAAAGTGCTCTTCATAGCTTCAGTTTATCTAGAAGTAAATATAAACAAGTATGACTGTTGATAGCAATCCTTTTAATGATTTTCATCAAAGCACATGTCAAAATCAGTGTGCTTGACCTTGCATCCATCAAAAGAATATAAGAAAAATCAAAATATATTGTACCACAGAAATTGTAGAACGGAAAACTCCTCCAAGGAGAGCAGTTGCACCAATTAAAGCATGAAGCCCTGGCTGGATGTTGGCCCTGCAGAGGAAACATTGAAAACTCCTTTAATTATCAACACATTTCCGAATAGATATAACAAAGCCTATAAATCAACAATTTGGCTTTGATTATCTGTCTTGCTCTAGGAATTGTGTTTGTTACCCTGGAAATATTGACTGAAATATGCAACCCAAAAGAGCTCCAACAGATGCTCCAACCTAATCAAGAATACAAAAATGATAGTGAATGCAACAAATATGTCAGCTAGTTCTCTGCATAATATTCAAGTTGTTTGTAAGTTAGGAACATTGTCACAAGCCTCAGTATCTTGATTTACCATCATTGATGGCATGAAAATGCCTCCAGGAGTTGCTACTCCATAGGCTAAGATAAAAACTGTCAAGAATGAAACAGTATGAATACCCAAGCTCTTTACAGTAAAGTAAGGATCTGCATCCTGCCCCAGTTGAAGTAGATTCTTAATTGTCTGCTCACAAGAAAGACTATATATGAGGAATAATCTTTGAATTATAAAACACTAAATTCAAAATCTCGCAGGGATGTATCAAAATTTTGACATACTCAGAAGTATATTGCACAAGAAGAACCCACCTCATGTGGTACTGAGAAGATAAGTGTTGCAAGATCATTGTACTGACTGACTCCACTGACTGGATGATGTTCAGGGCAAGTATAGGCAAACCAAAATTTCTCATCTGATGACCTGTGAACATGATACAATGAAAAAACATTTAATTATAGTAAAAGAGACTGAATTTCTATTTCAAAGGGGATAATGATTTGATTTTGTAATGTTCACCATATAATGAACTTCTATACATGTTAAGTCATACATGGATATAATATATTCATTGGAAAGATAAATATTATCTTAGTTTTAATATACAAACTTTAGCTGCTAGTCAAATTCAAGTGTCAAATCACATAATGAGTTCCAGTGGTCGATCTTTGAACTTTCAAGTCGAGTAGGAACAACATTTGCGACTAGTAAAGCCACAGCTAGACAGGTGCAACTGAACATGTAGTTGAGCCTAGGCACATAGCTGTGATATGATGTATGTTTTTGCAATGAGGCACCCAATAACACTTGGAATTCTAACTTTCTCTTGGTAGTGAAATACAACCAAGCATGCAGGTTGAAGATTATGTAACTTCGAAAGATATTCTTATTATGTTCCTTCAAAGATATTCATATTGTATTTGATCACGTAACAACTCTAAAAGAACAAATGAGAAACCTACTTGTAAGTTAGCTCAGAAGAATCCAAAAGGAATATTAAATAAGCATTATTTAATATTCCCCAAGTGAATTCAGACCCAGTGAAGGAGAGAAGTTGGCCACATAGAGAAAAGGTCACCACCAGATCAGTATAAATAGAGGTGACGTCTAGCTCATTTGTGTTAAAATAATGTAACTGCGGAAGATATTCTCTTATATTATTGTATTCCTCCTACGGGAGTTGATGGTCATGTAATTAATAATGTAAAGGTCATTGAAAGAATCACTGTAAACCCTAGGACATGTGTCGGCTTAGAAAAGCCCCTACAAGATTATTATATTATGTAATTGACCAGTCAAGTAGAGAAGTCGGCCTTGTTGGGGAATTAGTCATCTCAACAAAAGAATATAAATAGAAGTGCTCTCTCTCATTTGTAATCACTCATTCACTCAAGCAAGTTCGCATTAGTGAAGAAGAGAGGTGCGCACAAGTGTAGGAGTAGCTGATTTGTCTTGGGGATCTTTTGTACTTTGTGATTTCTATATTGAGGAAGGCTTTGCTGGGTTTTCTACCCCAAGAGGGTTTCCCATGATAAATTGTGTCTCTTGTGTTTTATGTTGTGCTTGTTTATCTTTTAGTAATTGTTTATATGCTATATGATGTTCAAGTAAAAACTAACATGGTATCAGAGCTGGCCTGAAAGATTACATTGTGCAGCCCTCGTAACTGCAAGAGCTAGGGTTTCTTATTCCAGGAGCTACCCCCACATTTTTGTCGGAAAAGAGGGTGGATCTACCTCGCCTTCCTAGGGCGCATTTTTCTGTCAAAGCGGAGTTTTATTCCGAGCATTTTCATTTTTGGGTCCACCACTGCTGCCCGAGAGAACTAGGGCATCAAGTTTTTGGATCATCTGCTAACTAATTTTGGAAAAGGAGCACTTTTCTCAACTCACCTTAAGGAGGCGAATTTGCTCATCCAATTAGTTTTTCACTAAGTTGCCAGGGTACCCGTACCGGGGGGTTGGGCACCCGTACCAGTACCGGGTACCCGTACCGCCGTACCGGGTATCGGGACTGGTACCTCTAGGAGTACCGCGTAAGTACCGGGTACTTCACCCAAGTACTGAGTACTTGGTCACGGATTTTAGGGTACTTCCGGGCATGAAATTGAAACGCAGAATGGAAATTTCACAGTTATTAGTATTACTTATTACATATTAACTTATTTTATTACTAATTACTAATACACTATACAGTAAATTTGTTATCCTAATGCATGTGAGTCATGACTCTGATTTTCAATGAAATACAAATTTTAACTTCACATGACGAGATGTTATTTTACTATTATTATGGAAATTATGATATATTTACAGTATGTTTCGTTGTCAAACAGTGTTATCTATTCAATGTGTTATCCTAATGCAAAACTTATCCAACTGAAACTCCATTCTCCAACTGAAACACCCTGGATGATAGAACAGATTTAAGACAAAGACAAAGACAATGCACAGAAACTCATGTTCCAAGCATAACAAGCACTGCTAGCAGAGGATCCTTTTCAAGTTCAGTAAGACTTACTGATAAAATGAGATATATCACCAACAACATACATCAGGGCCAAAGAACACTTTTTGAATAACAAACAGAGAAAAGACACTCAGGCAGCTCCAGTTTAGAAGTCTGGACAATCAGCTATATATAACCCTGTACATGATGAACATACAAGGACACAAGGACTTAGCATACAATTATATGGTAACTATCTCAGTTTGCTACTACGCATACAATCATATGGTAACTATTTCAGTTTCTTATTACGCATACAATCACATGATAACTACTTCAGTTTGCTACCTGTTACCCCCCATTTTTTCATGGGTGTCCACATTCACACACGTTCAGCAGGGGGTTACAGGTTGACAGAGCTGATATATGTCTTGGGTACTTGATTCATGTAATGATATCCTAGTATTGAATGATGGTGGATTTTCATAATATATTAGGGATAGTAGCTATGGGATGTGGCTTTTGCTGCAGTAATGTAATACTGTAAATTTAAAACTTTAGATTATACAACTTAAAACACGTCTGCATGAGACATTTCAAAAGGACAAGTAGGCTTTTACAGCTTTCATAAAATGGAGTGCACTAACAAAAAGGAAAAAAGCATTTGAATGGAATAAATTAATATATTAAATATAAATATATTAATATAATTATTAATTATAGGGAATAAATTAATATATTAAATATAAATATATTAATATAATTATTAATTATAAATTTATAAAATTATATATATATATTTATATATATGTCTACAGTACCCCGACGTACCCAAGTACCCTATTTCAAAAAGTGGCGTACCCGTACCCGTACCCGTCCCAGTACCCAAGTACCCTGGCAACTTAGGTTTTTCAAAATCCTGAAGTCGGAAAATTAGGGTTTCTCTGACAAACCCTAGGTCAAGGAGGAGCAAATCTCAGAAGGGAAAATTTTCTGGTAAGTCTCAAATCTATTTCTATTTTCATTTGAAGTACTCCTTATAGCAAGATGACAAGCAATACCAAGCTTGATGAGAAGCTTGAAGGAGATGAGAACTTCAGATCCTGGAAGTATAGACTCTAGAGTCATGCTCATCCTTGAGGAGCATGAGCTAGAAGACTATGTGAAGGAAGGACTTACAGAACCAGAGGGAGATGAAGAGAAGGCAAGGCATAAGAAGAATCTTATCAAAGCAAAGAGGATCATTGCTGACTCCATCAAGGATCACTTGATCCCCCATGTGTCTTCCAAGAAGACACCAAAAGAAATGTTTGATGCCTTGACTAGCCTGTTTGAAGGAAAGAACATCAACAGAAAGATGACCTTGAGAAATCAACTGAAGGGTGTGAAAAGCATGAAGTCTGAGTCCATGCACTCATACTTCTCTAGAGTATCCCAGATCAAAGAACAACTAGAAGCCATTGGGGATATGATAGAGGATGCAGAAGTTGTGATGACTACTCTGAATGGTCTCCCCCGAGATTGGGAACCATTTGTTCGTGGCATTTGTGCCAGAAAGAAACTAATCATGTTTAGAAAGCTATGGGAAGAATGTGTCCAAGAAGAAGAAAGAATAGTCGTAGGAGAGGAGAAGTTAAATAACGATGAAGATCAAGCTTTAGCTACTCATGCTAAAGGTGGAAGGAAGAGGAAGGACAACCCTCATCCCCGAGAAGACTCTCCAAGAAGACCCCAGAAGAAGAGAAGGACCAGAAAAGATTTATCTTCTATTGAATGTTACTCATGCCACAAGACTGGACACATTGCAAGGAATTGTCCAAACATACATGGACAACACAAGAAGCAAAAGAAGAGGTTTCATGCTCATGCAGCAGAAGATAGTGATGTTGATGACAAGACCAGAAATAATGAAGACTCCAGTGAAGAATATGTTCTTATCTCAGCACTCACTGGTTCAGTATCTCATGGAAGTGATACTTGGCTAGTTGATAGTGGAGCTTCAAAGCACATGACAGGATACAAAGAATCGTTGTCTCGTCTTATCCAGAAGGAATCTCCACACAAGGTAAAACTTGGAGATGACTATCAATATCCCATCAAAGGTATGGGAGAAGCCTCTTACAAGTTGGACTCTGGGAAGTCCATGAACATGAAGGATGTACATTATGTACCTGGGTTGAAGAAGAACCTTCTATCTATTTCAGCATTAGATAAGAAAGGTCTTCGAGTTGCATTTGTAGATGGTGAAGTTCTCATGTGGTCTAAAGGGAAGACTATTGATGATGCAGTAGTCATTGGAGTAGAAGGAGGACTTTACAAACTAAAGGGTCAGGCAGATGCAGCAATGATGGCTAGTACCATGAACCCCTGTGAGCTATGGCATTGGAGACTAGCTCATGTACACTATAAGGCCTTACCAATTGTAAGTAAGGTAGTAACTGGGTTACCAGAGATCAAGGTGGATCATGAAGGAGTATGCAAAGGGTGTGCTCAAGGGAATAGTACTAAGAACCCATTTCCAAGTAGCGACAGCAAGGCGAAAGGTATTCTGGATATCATTCATTTAGACATTTGTGGACCAATGTCCACCACCTCTCTAAATGGGTATGAATACTATGCATCTTTTATTGATGATTATTCTCGCAAAACCTGGATTTACTTTCTGAAGAATAAGAATGAAGTCTTTGAAAAGACTAAAAAGTCTTTGGTGTTTGCCAAGCTTGTCTGCGACCTCCCCCGTACTAATGAAGAGTCTGAGCCCAATGAATCCTTTCCGGATGAGTCATTGTTTCTTATTAGTACGTCTGACCCATGGTATGGAGATATCACATTGTATCTTCAAACCCAACGTTTTAGTCCTCAACTGTCTCGTGATGACCTTTGTCGGATACGCCACCATGCAAAGTATTACTTGATCATCAGTGATACCTTGTATCGTCATGGTGTCGATTCCATTCTCCGACGCTGTCTCACTCATGATGAGGTTGAACGCGTTCTAAATGACTGTCACGCTGGGGCGTGTGGCGGTCACCTCTCTGGGATGGCTACAGCCCAGAAGATTTTGCGCGCAGGATATTATTGGCCTACTATCTTCAAAGATTGTATTGAGGCCGTCAAAAATGTCCTCCATGTCAACACTTTCATACAAAAAAGCGCACCCACCCCGCCCCGTTACACCCGGTTATTGTTGTTGGCCCCTTCGCTAAATGGGGCATAGATTTCATGTATTGTAAACCTACCTCGGCCGAGGGGCATAGTTACGTCATTGTAGTTGTGGACTACTTTACAAAGTGGGCCGAGGCAATGCCTACATACACAAATGACGACAAGACCACCGCACTCTTCATGTTCAATCATGTAATAGCGTGGTTTGGAGTTCCTCAAGCGATAGTTACCGACCATGGTTCTCACTTCATGAACCACACGGTTGACGAGTTGAGCGATAGATTGGGTTTTCGCCATGAAAATTCAACACCATACTACCCGCAGTCGAATGGACAGGTCGAGGCCATTAACAAGGTCTTGAAAACTATGGTCCAACGAATGGTAGGTACGCATAAGTCCAACTGGCATAACATGCTCTTCTCTGCACTTTGGGCTTATAGGACTTTCGTTAAAACTGCCACTGGATTTACTCCTTTCCAACTAGCGTATGGATTGGAGGCAATCCTCCCTATAGAGTGTGAGATTTCGTCTCTCAAGCTCGCCATTGAACTTCTCCCAAACACTACTGCCGAGGAAGAATGTTTCCTCTACCTAGCTAAACTCGACGAGACTCGCCGAGATACCGCTCTTGCCAACGAGGCTCATAAGAAACGCATCAAAGCGCAGTACGACAAGTCGGTAGAACCCCGTCCTTACAACGAAGGAGATTTGGTCCTTACATACGACCAAAAACACGATAAGCTGGGGGCAGGAAAGTTTGAGTGCATTTGGCATGGACCTTACATAGTGAAACGTGTCTTAGAGAAGGGAGCTTATGAGCTTGAAGACTATCATGAGATATCTTTGGGTGAGCCCCGCAACGAGCTCTACCTGAAGAGGTACTATGCTTCAGTCTTTCATGCATGAGTACTTTTGTATATACTGTACATGGCGTGCGTGTGTGTTTTCTGTGTGGTGTGACGCTTTGATTTCTTGCGTGTTTAGGTCTTGTTTCATTTCTTATATCATGTTCTGTCTGCGTGTGTAGATGGCAACTTGTTTTGGATTCGCGGACGGCACCAGTCGGCATACCCGCAACCTTGCTTCGGCAACCTGGGTTCTTTATTCACCTACGGGCGAGCTTATTAGCTCAGGGGGAATGTGTCTAGGTTTCACGACCAACAATGCTGCAGAATATCAAGCAGTCATTGGAACCCTAACTGACGCCATTTCTTTGGGTATGGACCACATTGTCATCCACTTGGACTCTCAACTAGTGGTCTCTCATCTTAACCGAGTTTACGCCATCCGTGATCCCTTTTTACTCCATCTCTATAGACGAGTCCGTCTTCTGGAAAGGTCCTTTGAATCCATTTAGTACCTGCACATTCCACAAGACGTTAACACAGTTGTCGACTCTATGGCCAACTTCATCTTAGATTGGTACATTGCACACACATAAGCATATTCATGAACTGTTAAAAATAGACATAGCATGTAATTAATTCATTTTATAAGCAAACACATAAGCAAGACCACATCATTCACTCATTTGAAACACATAATGTATAAATCGCCGGAATGTCTGTATATATATATAATCTCAAAAGGTAGTCCTAGTACAAAAGTCTGAAGCACGACGGCTTTCAGTTAGTCTCTACAAAATCTGAAGCCTCGTAGCTTTCAGTAGTACAAAAATCTAAGGCCTCTAAGCTCTCAGTACACACACAGTAACAACATATGGCCTATCGCCTGGCCCGTACAGCCCTAGGAGGTCTAACAACTCTAGCCTGCTGAGTCTAGAAACAGACGACTGCTCTCGCAACCCTGCGAAGTAGCGCGTTGAAACATGCAGTTGCTCCAACCGTGTGCACATGCATGGGCCGCGGTACCTCATCTACCGTCGGCTCAGGTACGTCTAGTGTCAACCCACTCGGATTGGCATAGACTCTATCCATCTCTGCAATGGCGGCATGCACAGTTGGACCCACGACTGCTCCCTCTCCTCTCTCTCTCCTAGCTAGAAGAGAGGTTCCCACTGGTCGTACCGGCCCCACATCTGCACACACATGTTGTTTACTTGTCAGCACTATATCAAAAAAAAATCATAAATGCACAAAACTTAAAAAGTACAAAGGATTTTGTTCTTACCCAGGTCTCCCCATGCTGCTCCCTCTGGCAGCGGTAGTCTGGGTCATCTCTACGGTCCGTACCATTGTACAGGAAGTCCTCCACTATCAGTAACTGGCCCTCCAGCCAGGTGAAAAACTCAGGAGGGTATCCTATAATGGGGCCCCCACCATGTCGGGCCATCACATCGGTCCACCTAGCCATGTGAGGATCCCTGGGATCCATATCCTCCAGTGTTACCTAAGGATGCAGAAGGGGAACCCGTTCCAGTAAGAAAGAGATCACTATCGATCCATAGCCAAACTATTTGAGCTCTCCCCGCCGACACTTTGTCAACTGAGCTTGCATGTTTGCAAGGAGTCCCTCGCACCAATTGAAAATCTTCAGAGACATACAGTCCTCCGCATATAACATCTGCAATCTGGTGGCTAGTTGAGGAGCTTGGCTCCCCGCCATCCTCGTAATGGTGAATAGTATGGCGCACAATGGTCGCTCCCGCACTTCTTTAATGGGAATCTTCCCACTAGAAGCAGCATTGTTGGGAGTACAATGCTATAGGATCATATAACACACAGTCCGATCACTCCCACGTGATCCAATAAGTAGCACATTGTCCCCTCTTTGGGACAATCCAGTCAAAAAGTAGATGTCCTCGACATCTATGGTAAGCTCGTGCTCACCGATCACTCAGTATTGCTGGGCCGCATCGGAGCATATGATAGTGGGATTTGGGATCTCATCCCCTAGACGTGAAAGAACTTGAGGAGCCCACTGTTCCTCAATGCTTCTATGCATTCTGGATCATTTGCAGCATGCATGTCATCTAATTCGTGCTCCCTTTCTCGCCATTCCAAAACCATTTTGGATGCTTGGAACCTGTCAACAGGAGAATTTTAACATTGTTAGAACTTGCTTCAACCACTGAAAGTCCTTTTTTTGAGCTTGGCTTGAGTTTGGGGATGGACGTCACTGTCGCCGCACCCTGTTTTTACAAATAGAGTGACGTCGTCGCAGTCCATTTGTGAGACCCTTGCAACGACTCAGTCCCGTCGCAGTTCCCGAAAGGGAAAACTGCGACGAGCTGAGGGCGCAATGGCCCTTCCCAAATCAAGCTAAAACCCAAAAAAATGACTGAAATTCAAAAATGTAAACCACCATAATTATGCTAGGTGAAGTTTAGGGTTACCTGCTCCTGACGGCGAGTGAAATGGTTGCTCGTAGCTCCCGGAATCAACGACCAGAAGATTTGGCTCCAAATGGCACTACTCCTCCCAAATTTGGCAAATAGAACAATGGTGACTATATTTGGTTTTTATTTCTATTTATAAATAAAATGGAATATTCCTTATTCAAATATTTGATGTCGTTATACCGTTTGCTATAGTTTGGATCGATTTTATCATATTTGAAAAATCGGTTGACTATTTGACCTAGTTTCCAAGTGTGCAGGAGTTGTGAAGTATCTTTCTACGCCATTTTCGCATTGGAACGGTCATTTCAGGTATGAACAACCCTTGTGTATTTTGTCATTTATCTTTTCATTTCATTAGATTGTAATTATTTAATGATTTTGAGCTTACTCTTTGTTCTTTCTCGTGCTCTTGAAACTATGAGAATACATTACCGAGTTACGATTTATCACTTTTTCGAGATCGTTAAACTCCTACGGAAAAGGACCCCCCCCCGGAGTCTATCTTTAAGCTCTTTTCAGGCTCTCGAAATATGAAAAGATTGCCAAGCGAACTTGTCACGTTCACGCTTGTAAAATAATTTGAATGGTCGTTTTCCTGGTGATAGTTTACCCCTTTTTCGGACCAGGGGGCACTAGTTACGAAAAAGGTATACTCTAGCCAATCATGACTGGAAGAGTCCTCTCCCGCGTTGTTTTACGCTTTTTCGGGCGATGAGGCTAACTTTACGAAAAAGGACCGTTGGAGTCTTCTTAGTTCTTTTCAGACTCTCTAAACATGAAATGACGACTGAGTTTACCTTCTATGGACTCGTTAAATTTTCACATTGAAGGGCCCGCCATGGGACGAACCCCTCCTATCCCAGGTTCGGAAAATATTTGGGATCGGACTCATCTATGAGATGAGCTATACCGAGCATCTGGTTACCCTCATCAAGCTCGTAAAAAACACATGAGGCACTCATCGTTCATGATGGGGAAAAAGGAAAGCTTTTGTATTACACCTTTATCAGTGGTAGTAACTAGTCGGTCTTAAACATGGCACTCATCTGCATTTGCATACAGTACTTGGATTCTCCTGTTTGTCCTCGAGTTCCGCTTACTTCCTGAGTCTTGTTACTCCTTTGAGTCATTCAAAGAAAGCTTCCATCATCAGTTGCATTAGGAATTTGTGTCATACTCGTCATGTCAATACTGCCAAGTCATGCCATGCCCATGTTCAAGAATACTTTCACTATTCATTATTTGCAGTTAATACACCTTCAATCATGTCGGTCTACTCTGGGTCAATCTCGCATATTATTGTACCATCCGATCCACTCTACACATCCTTTGTCGTGTTTCGTGTCGATGATGGGGGATTCATCATGGCCCTCCTTCGACAGATTCATCCTTGTCAACTTCAACTCATCATCCAAGGATTGAATCTAGAAACCAACCAAGTACCTTGGCCCTGCATGCCTCAATGGCAGGTTACCTCGCTTTCGACATGAGTTTACATCAATGACTCTTGATCGAAAGATTTCATCTTGCGTTCAACTCCAACTCATTTATTCACGCTTGGTGATATGTACTGTGATACCTTGGGGATCATTGACATTAACGGTGATTTCCCTCGCACTTGTTAACGGTATACATCAATGACCGGTAATCAAGTGGTTTCTACCATGTTCAACGTCAAGACATTTGTAATCACATGGATAGATTCGTATCATTGCGAGTTGAGCTTGAAGACCCTGGGGAGTCATGTTTTACCCAGGTTGCGATGGAGTTTGTACTGAGTCATATCACACGGATCCACATTTGTATTGGTCGTGGCTGTGTTATCATCTCATCATGGATCTACGCTTGTATCTAGTAGCCATGATTGTGTCCAGTCGGTCATTACTACCATGGATCTGCAATGTATTGGTCGGCAGCCATGTTGTACATCATATGAGATTGTCAGTTTAGAGTTAGTTGTACTGCAGCAGCATCCTTCATCCGACAAGTCCATTTTTCCATTCTTTCTGTCAAAGCATTTCACCTGTCCAATCTTTAAACAGCTTCATGCTTTGGGGGGCATTCTGTTACACCTAAAATCTTACCACCATCAGATTCAATGTATACATCCCTGAAGTTCTATTGGCTAAGTCATTTACTTGGAAGGGACATCATTGTGCTTTTGCTAGGTTTTGAGAGGTCGTCGCAGGCTGCACTCATGTAACCTGCGACGTCGCACCTTGCTCCATTACAGGGTGCGACGAAGTCAGTTAATGGGAAAAAATAGCTTCTTCAAGCTCATTCTCGAAGGTTGTTGACTTGGATCTTTATCCCTAACCTATTGGGGGAGCTGGCTTTCGGTTCCTAACCTCTTGGAAGGATCCCCTATCTCTCTCCTACCATATCTCAACCTACCCTATCCATACCCTATCCACTTAGTCCTATATAAGTGAAGCTCTACCCCTCTCCAAGGGGAGGAAGTCTATAGTGTCTACATGCTGGTGAAATCATCCTTGAGAGATCTCTACTCATATATCGGGAGACTCATACTTCCTTGGGAGGATATGGCAAATGGCTTGTATGGAGAAAGGCTGCAGCGTTAAGCCTTGGTTGTAGTTCTATGTCTCTACTATGTATTTCCCTATTTATTGTAATACAAATGCTTTCCACCAATATTGTTAATGTGTGATGATATTGAGTAGTTTACCTACTTAACTATTTACTTAGATCTCTTATTGTATAGATGCTCTTTACTCGTTTTGTGTTGTTCTTTGTGTCTTAATAGGTCTTGCAGCTGAGATCTAACGACCGTGGGATGTGGAGCAGCATTCAGGAGAAAGGATTGTGGAGTAAAAGGTAAGACATATTGTCCATTTTTGCTTCTTTTCATGCTTGCTTGCTATGTGTGTTCTCACCTTTGCCACTTGTCATGTCCTTCATTGTCCTAGCAATGTCAATGCTTGTGTTCTTCATGTCACCAATTTGACATTTTTCATTAATGTATTGTCATCAATGACAACCATATTCATCACTACCCTCCTTGACTTCGTTAGGAGTTATACCTAAACGGAGGAGTCAAGATCAAGTGACAGTAGTTGACTCTAGACTTGCACCTAAGCAGCTTGAAGATTTCTGCTGCGATAACCCCCGGGTGCGTGTTCTAGGGGCAACAGGGACCACATTGGCAAAGTAAAACCCTTGGACCCTTGATGTAATATTGTATGTAAAACTTATTGATCATTAAATGTAATGTAAGAAGAAATGTGTCCAGTAAATAGGGAACAAATGTTCAAATATATGTCACATATAAAAGTACAAAGATAAACTGTATGCAACAAAATAAATCGTCTAATACTTAGAATAATTGATACAAGACTTCAGTGGCACTAGTGAGAATTTAAACATCCCCGCAGTCAAACTTAGATATGTGATCTGATTACTTGTTGCTAGTAGCAGTAGTACCAGCAACCAACGCATCAACAGCATCATTAAAGTTATTGGCATCTGTATTTTCATTGTGCTTTTGGAAAAAACTTATCCAGTTTGAGAATAGCTATGTGCTCAAACACACACACAGATATTTACATATTGCATATTATATGTTGAATCCTGTGCCATTTACAATGCAAAGTGAATGTTTTTTAAGGATAAAAATAAAAAGAATTAAATGTCAAGGTGTATAAAAGGAAAGGCATGAGTGCTACTCGAAAAGAAACTTACATCTCAGGGACCGGCATACATTCACCAAAAAAATATGGCAGTATGAAGATAACTGCAACAGATATAAAAGTCACGCAGCAGGCTTCAACAATTCTGCAAAATATTGTAAGTTATATGTAGAGAAAGAATAAGAATTACAAGATAAACATTTCTTTCGAATGTAAATTAAAATAAACTACAGATATAATTAAGTGCTTGAGAAAGTCTACCTGTAGATTGCATGAGTTGAGGGTGGTCTGATTCTAGCCATCCATCCATGAGAAGTATTTATTAGAGCTCCCAAAATACCTGCTACTGCACTAGTAAGTGCAAAGAGGGGGAGATCCTGGAGATGAAATACAGGCTGAAAGAAGAAAAAAATGATAAGAAAAATGTACCTTCCATGCTGTAGTAAAATGGATTTAAAACTACAGTACAACATAAATCTATAAACACAGGATGTATTTTAATTTTTACCACCTGAAGCCCTCGGAAAGCCAGACTCCCTGGAAGTACAAATGAGAACTCTCTGCATTTATCAAAAAAAGCAATACAGTCCAAAATGATTTCTTTAGAAACAACCAAATACATCACACCACTGCATGAAAGCAAAGTCAACTGAGAGAATTTACTTCTTATGAAGCCATGAAAGCAGCATTGTCGCAACTGTTGTGCAAACCAGAGATCGCCACATAACCTAATGGCATAATCATCAATTCCTTTCTCAGCACAATATATATGTAATTGCTTGCAGGTTTTAAGAACCTGTCTTCAGTACTCACTTAAAACTTAAACCTACCTTTCTTGACCAAAAGCTTGAGGCTTCCTCCAATGAATAAAGAACACCACCTATAGGAGAACCAAATGCAGCTGCCAGCCTGAAAGAATGGCAAAACAAGCCATAAAAAAGAACAAATGTTCATAACTATCTAAACCTCGTTATTTCTTGAACCTGGCCGACTAGCACATAAGGTCTACCGTGACTTGTCATTAAAAATTTATAATACTTCAAATCACAACCCAATTTAAGGGATTTGAAAAATTAGAATACCCAGCAGCAGTGCCAGCAGATACAAATTCTCGGCGGTCCTTGTCATTGTGGAAATCCTGCATACAGTTAACGAATGCCATGAGAAGAAAAGCAAAATCTACAATATAGAGTATATACATCCAAGAATATATTTGTCCTTACAAAAGGCCATGCTCGTGGATGAAACTTGCTGAAACATGATTTTTTGGAATTGCACTTCTTTTGGCTAGGAGACTTGCCATGCATCCATGTTAGGGTAGAAGCAACAGCTGCACCGATGTGCACCATGGGTCCTTCTTGACCTATCTGTCATAAGCAATCAATTAGAACATTTCCATTCATATTAAATCGGTAAACATATCAGATTTACAAGATTTGGTCAAACTGTTATATAAAAGTTTGCATTCTAGTCAACTAAGTAGTATATATATTGTACAAACTCTACTCAGTGAATGCCGATTCAATTTGTATGTGGATATGTATGACTTCCATGCAAGGAATGAGCTTATTTGCTGAGGTAATATTTTCACAGACATACCCAATATTAAAAACAGATAGTTCTCAGATAACTTCTTTCACCTTTAGCTATGTAATATTTTTAGTGAACAAAAAGCCAAAGAATGCAAGACAATTTTAGTCTTCCATGAATGATCTTTCTAATAGAAATGTGAAGATATATCTGGTCATCTGCCGATCTTTTTGGGGAAATGGTGATTCAGAGATCCAGCATGTCATATCCTGAAGATAACATGATGGAGATAACATGATGGAGATGTTTGTTAGTACTATGTGGGGAAATGCTTGTTATTGGTATTTTAAGGGCCTCCCAAATAAATGTATTACTTCCCTTCTGTGCTTCCTTAGAATATTTTTCAGGCAATGGCATCTTAAGGATTTAGTATGGAAGCTTTGGACAGGATTCTTGAAAAGTTCTTTCCCGTCTTCCTGCCTTGGATAGAATATCATGAGGAAGACCCTAACGCTCCTCACCTCATCATAATAAAAAACGAAAAATATTGGGAGCTGCCTCTGAGTTATTCCAGAGACGGGAAGATTAGGCAGCTTATTGAAGAAAATTGTGTTTCTTTCCAGCAAGCACAGCATGACTTTATTGAGGAGATTCAACATGACCCTATTGAAGAAATTAATGAAGACCCATTCATTGCAGATATTATTGAAGACCCTCCTCGTGCCACCATAACGGAAGACATTGAAGATTGGGAGTTTTCTCAAGTTTATTTCAGTGATGATGAGCACATTTATACTCCTGGTCCGCCTTAAGAAGAAACCATTACAGAAGCCCATAGAGAAATCCATGATGAAATTTGTAATGTGTATGATCATGATGGTACCCCTTCATGTTCTCCATCTAATGATGAAAGCTTGGAAGGTTTACTTCGTTGTGACCTTTTTTCTGAGGAGGATGAGTATGAGCATGAAGGGGACAAATATTGCCAGCAGCATAGTACGAGTGATGAAGACTCCCTTATTTCTGACAAAGATATTGTTGATGATTATTGGACATTTATGGAAAATCCCATCTATGACATAGAAGGGAGTGTTGAGTCCGATCCTTTTGGTGATTTCATTGAAAATATCATTTATGATATCTCCAGGGAGGGTAGTGTTCATTTAGAAATTCTTGGAAGTCCCATCTTTGATATATCCAGAGAAGGGAGTGTGGATCTTGAGACCTTGGGAAATTTTGATATGGAGAATGAGCATACAATTTGTTCATATGATCAGTTAGAACCATGCATGAATATCAGCAATAAAGACTTTGAGAAGCAGTGCACTGAAGAGTCAGATCGGATGCAATCAATTGAAGATCAGTCTTAGCCATTGTCTTCACATGCAGAAATCCCTCATGATTTGGAGCAACCTGGGGTTTATGTATACACAAATAGTTATCATCAAAGAAGCCTCTCGGATGAGTATGATGAAGTGGTTGATCTATCTCATCATTCAGATTTATATCTCAGTCCTATCCAATCTTGGATAGAAGAAGCCTGCGGGAGGACTTGCCAGTTTGGGACGCAGTTCAATGATGTATTGCGTACCTATGATCTCCCATCTAGCCCTCTCATCCTAAATCATCATCCAGGTTTTCATTTCTTGAATAAGGTATCCTTGTTTGGCTGGTAACCAAACACAAGGTGAAAAAATTTTATATTGATAAAAAGTTAAGATGGTTCCATTGGATGTTTCATTTCACTTAGCATTTTTATTATGTTATGCTTAGAGTAGGAAAATAAGCTCCTTAAAGTGAGCATTTACTTTCCGCATCCACATTTCTTTTTCAATATTTTCCTTTTACGTACTTAGGAATTTTCTTAGTTTCATTTTTCAAATAAATGCAACATGTGGTTTATTGGCTTTTTTTTATAAAACTAGTGATACTGAAGGGTTTTCTTGTCAAGTTGAGATGTTTCTACAAGTTATAGAAACCGGAGATTATGGTGTTCTCGTATGCCCTCCTTGCTTGAAGACCAGATCGATCACACGTCCCACAGATCGAGCCAGATGTTACCACCTAAGTTGTACTTAGTTGGTTTTCAAGTGAGCCAGCGAAGATTGAACCAATGTACTTGTTCAAATTAAGTGCTCAGAAGTTCAGCCGGCCAATTTTGGCCCTTTTTTCAAAATTTTACATGTTCATGCCCCATGGGGAATTGTAATAAGTTGGTCTAGCATGATGTCTTTTGTAACATACTTTGCTTTCCTAAAATATGGACATCAATGCGGTACTCTAGAGTATTTTTTCCTTGGTAATTATGCATTGCTCTTCAATGAAGCATAATTTCTGAGTTTTTCACTCATACCTCCAAAGTTGGAGTATCCGCCTTGGTGGCTAAACCTTGGGAGGTTATTAAAGTTTAAGTGTCTATGTATATTACCATGCTAGCCATCAATAATGAGTCATATGAACATGTACTGGGTCCCCCTAGGTTTTATTTTCAATTTCTTAAGTAAAAAAATTTACCGCAAACGAAACTATGTTTAAATGTTTTTAATGTAATAGTAAAAAATCTCATAAAAAAAGTGGTTAGAAGGTGAAATTTGCCATGGGGATGCTCATTTTCTAACTCGGAGCACCCACATTACCCTTAAACCCACTTTTGATTAAATTTGAGTGATTACTTATCACTTAAATTAATTTTTTTCTCAAAAAGACCAAAATTATTAAGTAAATGGCCAAAAAAAGACAAAAATGCCAATTCCTAAATAAAGGGAAGTTTGTCCCAAGCATGTATGTGTTGTTGATGTAGCTACGTGAGGTATCCTCACTAGCGAAGCCGACCTACAAAATAAATAAACAATAAAATGTATTTTTATATTTACAAAAGAGACAAGGAGCACAGTTAGAGCATCGAAGAGGAGCTCGGATCAGCAACTAGACAAATTTCAATGAACAGGCAGTAGGTACAACGGATCCATATAGCCATATAGATCCGTACAAACAAATATGTACAGCCATACCGAATAGGTTTGTCTTAGTTGCCACGAAACTTAGGTTCGAGGAAGGGAATAGGGACGGGGATGCCACTTCTTGAAACATGAGACTAGGGTACATTGGGGGTACTATATATATATATATATATATATATATATAATATATATATATATAATCCAAATCATTTTCACTAGACATATATATTCATGTGCATCCATTTGATTCCAAACCATTATACACAAATATGCAAAGTTTCTCATGTATATCACAAGGGTGCATACAAGTAAAAAAAATCAAGTGCAATCCATATCTGACCCAAAATACATAAACAAAAAGGCTCTAAATGACCTATAGAGTCCAAAAAAATTCATGCTACAACAAATATCTACATATCATCAAAATCATTGCCTATATTGGGATCCTATTCATCAATAGCATGATGTGCCCCCTTCCTCTAGGCTCTAGCCCTTGCCTCTACCTTGAATCTCAAAGTTGATCCTACAAAGGGCATTAGTCAACACCTTACAATTTTGATGAACTTCCTAATCCAAGTATTAAAATAAGGTAGAAAAAGCTTCACGTGCTTAATAAGTGCTTTTGCTTGAGTGAAAGGTGTTACCACCTAAGTTGCACTTAGTTGGACTTGCAACTGATCCGCCAAAGTGTGAACAAGTTACTTGTTCATTATCAAAGTTCAGAAGTCTAGCAGGCCATTTTAGGCCCACTTTTTCTTTTTTATGCATGTTTATCACCCCACAGGGAGTTGTAATGAATGACGTAGCATGATGGCTTTTTGTAAAAGGCTTGGCTTTCCTAGTACTTAGTCATCAATACATTACTCTAGAGTGTTTCTTCCTTGTTAATTATATGTTGCTCTTTAGCGACTTATGATTTTCGAGTTTTTCACTCAATCCTCCAAAGTTGGAGTAATTGTCTTGTTGGTTAGGCCTTAGGGGGTTATTAAAGCCTAGTGTCAATGTATATTATCATGCTAATCATTATTCTTGAATCTTATGGGCATGTGTTAAGTCACACTTAGGATTTTTTTAATTTTTCGTCATTTAATAAAAATCCCGTAAAACAGAATATTTTAATTGTAAAATTTCGTAAGTCATAAAAGTGATACTAGGGGGCGTAATTTGCCATGGGGGTGCTCATTTTCTAAGTCAAAGCACCCACTTACCCATGTACACACTTTGAGAGTAAAACTAGTGATTTTTAATCACCAAATATGATTTTCTCTCGAACAAAAGTAAAAAAAGACCAAATAATTGGGAAAAATCAGCAATCCCATAAATCAGGGAACATATCTGGGGCATGTTTCAGTCAACAAGAGTGGTGAGAATCCAATCTCAAGTTAAAGATGAGTTAGAAAAATGCCGATTGATTTGATTAAAGATTAGATTGAGGTCTAAATGGAGGAGGGCACACTTCATGAAGGAGGGGGGCGCATTTCTTAGGGAAATGTGGCATTTGATGAGTGTGTTGGCGACCTACCTGACCAAAGGTGGTGCCAACCTCTTTTAGTTCACTTCTCTTCACCTTCAAATCTAGCCTCACTCCACCCTCACTCTAGTTAACTCTCTCTAGGGAAATGCACCCCCCTTGGGCTCCCATTTGCTATTTAAGCAAGGCTTTGGATCCATCTTTTCTCAGGGTCAAGGGACCTGATGGATGCCTAAGCTCTACTCTTGTAATCTGTATTATTTTTTGGAATAAAAGGCTTTGGAGGCAAACCTGTGGTGTAGTGTTTCAGTGTGTGTGGATAAACATTGCTTTGTTTATGAGGTAACTTGTTGCTGCTTATTTTGTTGTAATTGTTTGGCTCATTGTGGGCCTGCAAAGGGAGTTATCTCCCAAAAGGGTAAGACAATTTCTATCTTGATTATTCTCTTATTGTTTGTTTATTGTAGATCTCTTAGAGATGCATGTATTTTTGGTATAAATTTCATACTTTCCAAGTTTATGTTACCGATAGAACCTTTGTGTTTAATCATTTATTTGTGCAAGGATTTATAAGTAGTTGCAGGTGCTTAACTTGGAGAAGGGGTTGAGTGAGTAAGCGTCCTCTTCGTCTTCAAGAACTTACAAAGAAGCATAGTCCCTCCGCTCTTTACCAGCAAACTCCATGGCCCAAAAGTTCCAAAGCTTTCAACTTCTTTCTATCCCTCTCTCCCTCACTTCATTTAAATTCTTCTTTGGTTACTATCTTGCATGCTTAGTCAAAATAGTTTGCTTTTAAAGAATATCAAAAGCTAGTTTACTAAGTATTCTTTCTTTTAACGAGATCTAGTTATTCAAGCTCTATATTTAGTAGATCTAGTTCATAATTGGGTACTTAGTTCATCTTAAAAGTTGTATCTTTCAAGTACTTGAGTAGGATCTTGATTTTTTTATGCTTTTAACAACTTATCTAGCACATTTGGTGCAAATTTGGTAGCTGATTTTACTATTTTGGTGAACAAGTAAGAGGAAGTGTTGTCGAAAATTTAAGGATTCAAACCATCCAGGACCCCAGGAGCACCCTCCTTTGCTTGAAATCAATTTTATGAAACTTGTAAACCTGTTGGATCCTAATCTATAAAGGAACAAAGGCATCCACCCAAAAATTGTAAATAAACATAAATAAAATAACTGGGCTACCCAGTGCCCAGTTCCCATTCCCCCTGGAGGTCTGCGTCATTTTTGTAGCAAGGAATTTTTTCTTGTTTTTTGCTTTTCCTTTTTATTTCAGTTACTAAACTTAGAGTAGTTTTCTTTTTCATTAGTTAAAGTAGTTAGCTATTTCATTTATTTTCCTTTTTCACAATAAATTAATTGAACCTTTGTTAATTGTCCCCAAGTATGCTCTTGAGGTCACTACGGGCTTTTCCTAAGTCAATGGCCAACAATCAAAAACATGATACTTGGCAATAGTTTAATAGGAAAATCCATGCGAAGCTTATCGTTGAAAAGTGAGAGGTTGCATTGAACTTACCACGGAGTCAGAGGGGTGCCCAAAGCAAACTTTACATCTCACCTTGTTGGACACCTGGTATTGTTGCTTTGCATTCTAGAGGATAAACTTTCAAGTGGGCCAAACGAAGAAATCAACCCACTCCTAATCAACTCACCCATAATAAATTAAAACTAACCAAATTCACACAACTCTAGTTGTCACAGAATATACAAGTCGCATCTAACTGGAGATCAAACAAATCAGACAGTAGCTTCCTAAGCCATATTGCCTCACAACTAGCCGAACAAGATGCAACGTACTCTGCTTCGGCTCTACTAAGTGCCATGCACGACTGCTTCCGGCTAAACCAAGAGATCATACCGGATCCTCGACTTGGTCAACACATCGGCTATCTGCTCATCTGTCGCAATACTGGAGCTTCACTGCTCCTCTCTACACCATATCCCTGATATAGTGATACTTGATCCCAATACACTTTGACTTGTCATGGAACACCGGGTTCTCGAACAAATTCACACAACTCTAGTTGTCACAGAATATATAAGTCGCATCTAACTGGAGATCAAACAAATCAGACAGTAGCTTCCTAAGCCATATTGCCTCACAACTAGCCGAACAAGATGCAACGTACTCTGCTTCGGCTCTACTAAGTGCCACGCACGACTGCTTCCGGCTAAACCAGGAGATCATACCGGATCCCATACTGAAGCGCATCCCAAAGTGCTCTTCCTATCAGCGGCATTGCCTGCCCAATCCAAATCAACATAACCCTCCAGGTTAATCTTCACGTCATACTTGAGCCCATAATCAACTGTACCCTTCAGGTACCTCAGAATATGCTTTGCAGCAATCAAGTGAACATGTCTCGGATCCATCAGAAACTGGCTCAATGTGTTCACAGCAAAGCATAAGTCTGGTCTCGTGTTTGGTAGGTACATCAAAGATCCAATCATCTGACGATACATCGTGGCATCAACCGACTCTTGGTGTGATCATTTCCCAAAGTTTCATGGTTTTAAAGGTGAGATGGTTAAGCATCATCTTACAGCTTATATTAAATTGGATAATGATTCTGATATTATACATGAAGGTGTTTAAGTGAATATTTTTCTGAAGTATTTGCATGGTAAGGCATGGTATTGTTATCATAATGACTATGTTACCTATAGGTACAATTTATTCATGGATGGTCTTCGAGCAAACTTTCAGTAATTATTGGAGAGATCTTGAAGATGAGGATGATCTTCTTAAGCATTTCTATGGAAGTGAAAAACACAATGATCATATAGAAGATTTATCAGGGAGTGATGATCCATAAATGATGTCCACAGAAGTAATAATACAACATGAAGAACAATTTTTTGTCACTATCACACATCACCCACAAGTTGCAATTTGGGTAGGAAAGCAAGAGGAGAATGCATTTGCCATTGGTGAAGGCATTTCTACAACAAAGATTATTCCTAAACAATAGGATAAATTTGATTAAGATTATATCTAAATATTGCAGGGCTTCTATAGTCCAACATCTGAGATATCATTTTTGGGATGATCTGTGTATATAAGATAAGATAATTATATTAATGAGCAACAAATGATCACTAAAGTAGCTCAATTGGACTGTGTGGTAACATGATGTCATTACAAAGTGGGAGCGCTAAGGCGGCTCCTAAAAAACAAAGAATCAGAACTCTAATGTAAAGACCAAACCAAAAGGAGCTAACTCCATAGATGGAGAGCTAGTCCAGAAGAGAGATATACAAAGAGATTCGATTCCAAAAAGAGAGTGGATTTGAAAGTTATGATACAAAATGGTAAACCCATCATGCAGAGCAAGAAGCATCTTCCCTACTATCCAAGGCCAACTAAAGAAAACTCGAAAGAGTACACAGTTTGGAGGAAGAACTAGAAAAGGAGTTGTAGTGGGTAGTGTTATCACATCCATGTTAGTTGGAGCTACCATGATGCAAATCTATTGTCAAAGTCCTTGAGCCAAAGCATACATGAGTTGAGCATAACCACAGAGTCATGTTCAGTGGTGATACACTACAGTTTTGCAAAGCCAGCCAAATCATTACAGAGCATCTTTCTAGGCCCCCTTTTTGTCATAGTTGCTCCTACATGACCCCATGGAGATGATTTTGATTGGTCATGGTGTACTTGGAGCAACAGAGTTCAGTGTTGATATTCCTTTCCCTTGCCCATGCATGTCAAAGGTCACTCTTCAGGTCCACTCTAGCAGAGCAGGTATATGGTATATGCACATAGATGTTATATCTTGGCTTGTTTATTTATATTAGTAGTCTGACTTGGCATGTAAGTGACTTGTTTCGTGATCTAGTTTTATTATTCTGTGGTTCATGATGGCCTCTAGAAAGGGTGGTTTATCACCTTGATTCCAAGGCTTCCCTGTATGCACATTGGTTGCATCTCCATTTATGGTATAGACTTGGTCATTCTCCCCATTGTTGCTAACCTTTGCTTCACTTGTCATTGTCTCCACCTATCTGACCCATCCATATTGGATCCTTTCCCTGACTGAAACTGATATAGGTGACCTTGAGGACCTCCCCCCTATGACCTCTATGTATAATAGATTCCATGTTGTATTGTGTCTCATCTCTGGAGTGTTTCTCTGCACTTTAAAACCTGGGATTCACTTCTGTTCGGTTTCCCCCGATGTTGTGATGTGCGACTCGTATAGAAGGTAGCGTGGGCCCCTTGGCCCATAACCAGTTTCTTCGCCACCAGCGTCAGACGCAGATCCAGAAGCAAATCTATTATGTTTAAATTAATTTCAATTACTGTTTAAATGGTATGCTTATGATTTTGTATGAATGAATGGATGCATTCCATGTATGTTAATCTCAATTGATAGTAAATTGGGACTATGCCTATATTAATCGCCAACAATAGAATATAGTTTATTTATATTAACATTAATTAATTTATGTATACTTTAGTTGAACTATATTAATTTGTGGTGGTATCCCTATTCTTGTAGATTAGCAAAAATGTCTTATTAGATGTTAGGTTCTGAACACTATGTAGACATGCTATTCTGGTTCTTTAGGCTAAGATTGATGGGTGTAGAACACTACGACCTTTTCTCACTTAAGTAACTATATTAAATATCCTAGCGGTGAGATATAAACTAAATCCCGGTGGCAGACTAGCAACAATAGATATCACCCCAGTAGGCCCCTAACAGACTTGAGCGCTTCAAACCAGTTCGGTACCGAACCGACCGAGTCAAACATCGAATTGGCCAGTTCGGTATGGAACTGGCCTCCGAGTCGATTTTTCCGACAGTTCGATGCTACTGAAGATTAAATCGATCAACTTGACCAGTTCCTATTCCGAGTTGACCGTTTTTTAAAACTATGATCATAATATTTATTTTATCTAGAGATAATAATAGATGTGATGTATCTGAGATAATGATATAATGTAACATAATAAAGCAAGAAATAAGTCATACATAATACTAAGATATCACATTTAAGTCAATATTATATTAAAGAGATTAAGTGAGCAATTCCTAACAAGAATAATGGAAATTTAATTTTTTTGTTTGCTCAAATCTCCCTAACTTGCAGGAGTGACTTGTGGTCTAAGAAACAATGATCCAGGAGCATATAAGCCATCAAAATCACCCAGGGATTGCACCCATCCTGGACTGCACCAACCTCAACTTTGTTGTATTTTGGTGTCGCCTCCCAACCAAGTCACCCCTAAGGGAAAATGAACTCGGGTCACCTTGCAGACGAGACCCACACATTAACCAAGTGCGCTAGCGGGAATTGATAATGGAAGTTTAATTATAAATATACAACACTTTTGTATTTTATTTTTAAGAAGCATATTGATATAATAAAATCTCTTATTCTTGTTGTCTCATCTCTTCATTTATTTGTTTAATGAACACAAGGTCTAATCTTTGCACCCTTTGCTATATATCCCCTCTCACATCTGATTACATGCTTCAATCTAGCATCTTCCTCTTAAAGATGACTATTAAATAAATCTTCTACAAGAGGTGTTCTGATTTGCTAATGTTCCTAACTGGCATGTTTTACCTTACATTTGGGGTTAGGCATTGCCATTTTACCCCATCCTTGGATAAACTTAATTATTCAATGAACTGCAGCTTCCCACCACAAAATCCATCCCCTTTCACCTTGGTGGATGGGGACCGAGTTCCATATGCAATGAACCACTGCCCAGAAGTCTTTAGAAGCAATATGGGAGACATTGAAATCCAGTGTTTTCATCACCATTAGCCAAGTGGTTACCTTTTCCCATAAAAGTGGTAGAGGGAATCGATGATTCATTAGTATATTTATCATTGTAGAATCTAGATGACTCATGATGATGAATCATGAAATACATTTATTAATTTTTTTATGTGATTTTGTATATCGTGTCAGGACTTGGGACTCAGGACAAATATTAGAATTTATAATCAATGTGTGTTGTATCACTTGACATCTTATATATCTTATATATCAGTTTTATTTTCATATTTAAGTGGCACTGTGTTTGTTTGATGTTGTTATTGCTTGATATGTTTAAAAAATGAAAAAAACATTCTGGTTTTGTATTTTTTAAGTTTGTCAATATTTTTCAAATTTTCCCCAACATTGCCGATAAGTTATATCCCAGACCCTTGGTGATATATTCGCCAACACGATATTGGTAACTTTGGTAAACCATCTGCCATAGTCAAAAGTTTTTTTCTTCCAATTAGGGTCAAAAATCTGTAAAGAGGCTTTACATTTGTTCCATGCTAAAATCTTACAACCTACTACAAGGAGACTATGTCCTCAATCTCCCATCCATTCTACGATATTAAAATTCCCTCCTGTTACCAACTTTTTTGTACCATAGTTGGACTTTCGACGAGCCGCCATTTGATGAACATGATTTATGTTCAGATCAGTGTATTAGAAGTTCCAGTTGCAATAATTAGCCAATTTTGGCTAGCCAGTTTTATTTTTCTGTTGAAATGACCATGGCCCCACGGGGTTTGTAATAAGTGTGCTAGTAGGATTTTTGAGTGGCTCGGTCCCCCATGACTTGGTTATCAACTAAGGTATTCCAAGGGAGTTTTTTGCCCTTGTCAATTATGCTTTTCCTATAGCCGAGTAATAATCGACGAGGTTTTCTCCCGCTTCCTCCAAAGCTGGAATGCCCGATTTTGAAAATTGAGCCTTGGGGGGTTATTAGAGTCCAACTGATGTATATAAGCCTACTAGACATCATGTATGTCTTAGATGGTCAATTCCTAGGGTCCTCGTCCAATAAAAAATTACCGGACGTGTTGGATTGAGTTTTTATTATTTTTAATTATTTTTTCAAATATTTAATTGGAAAAATCAAAATTGTAATATGTCAGTCATCCGGGGTTGGATTTCAGAGATTGGAGGCTTAATTCCTAAGCCAAAAATCATATATAAACCCCAGACCAGCTTATCCTAAGTTTCGGATGTCAATTCAGCCTGATAATTAATATTTTCTCAAAAATCAATAAAAGAGAAATTATTAATTAAAATATTAAAAATCATTATTTTGGAGATAATCCAAATCTCTCCAAAATAATCCAAATTGAATAAATAAACAGGCTACATGACATGGCACAAGGCATTCATGATGATTCCAATCAAATCCAATTAACTTCAATGAACTATCCAGACAGCACAAGTCATCTTCAATGGAGAAATTCGCCCTCCTTCATGGGATTCACGAATTGGGCATGTGGCACTTGGTAAATGGGTTGTTGCATTGTATTAATGACAAAAGTGGGTGCCTTCCTTGTTTTAGGGCCACCTCATGGCTTGGCTCCCTTCAATCATGAGTTAGCATTCACTACAACTTAGACTTGATCTCCCACAAAGGACTCACACATATCTCTCTTGGTTAACGAATACACTTGCAACTTCGCATTTGATGGGTGATGTCTCCAAAGAAGGGATGGGGGGCGCCTTTCCAAGGTGGAGGCCACCTCCCCAGCCTCCTTCATCGCAAACTCGAGTTGTCACCTAGATCACGCACTCCAAGCTTGTTTAGATTGGATTTTATTGGAATTTCGAATTTGTGTCAAGTGTTATTGGCTCTCTTCAAACCAATTCAAATTAGGGGTTTAGCTCTCTTAGTTTTGTATAAAGAGAGGCTCTTGGAGCTCTCTTAGGATGGATCCTTTGTTGTAAACATACTCTATAGAATTTTGTAATTGCTTTATGCTCATTATTTGGAATAAGACCAAGACTTTGGAGGTCCATGCGACTTGGTGCTGGTGGTGAATGAACTTTGTGAGGTGAATGCTTTCCATATTTTTCAATTCAAATGCTTATGTATGATCAAATCAATCGGTTTTAGAATTCTATTTCATAGAACGTAAAATATACCCTTTACAGTTGATAATTTGGTTGATTATGCTATTGTATCAAGATTTCATGAGCAAGAAATATTCAGTTGTATTAATGTTGATGAATCTTTATATGCTTAGCATGCTAGTTGATTTATCTCACTGGGTTGTTTGAGTGGTTTGATTTTGGACAGGATTTGCCATCTTGGAGAAGGGTGTGAGCTCAGTTGCATCTCGCTCATCTTCAGGATCACAAACTTGTTTGTTTAACATTGGTTTTCTTTTCAGGATCTACATAGCTTGGATTATTCCAAGAAGGAGGCACTAAGGGTTTGGTTTGCTTCAAGTTCCATCCCAAAAACTACATCTTTCAAACTCAGTTCCTGGTTACTTGAGAAGCCCTAAGCGTTGATTGATCCATTCGTTGGCTTCTCCACTGTTCCCTTTCATTTTTGCCTCCTTCCATCTAGTCTTTCCTTTAGATCTCTTTTCATCGTCCTAGTCTCGTCCTACTCTCCTTTGCCTCCTCTTTGCTTTCGTTTTTACCCTTCCTCCTTGCCATTCGTCCTACCTTTTTCCCTTCTCCCCTCATCTCCTTTGATCTCGTCTCCTTCTCTATCCCAAGCTCTCCTTTTGTTGTGCTTTCCCTTGGCCTCCTTTCGTCCATCTCCTTTGCTTGTTTCCCATTTCCTTCCTAAAACTTTTAAAAAACCATAAAAAGAACTTGCATTTCTTAGATTTAATCTCATTTTAGTTTGTATTAAGTTGTTAGCTTGCATTTTAGTTTGTTAACTTGCATTTTATTTTGCTAGCTTGCATTTTAGTTTGTTAACTTGCATTTTATTTTGCTAGCTTGCATATAGTGGATCTCATCCTAGGCTTTGCATCTAGCTTACTTTAAATTTTTGCATCTAGATCTCATTGTAAAAGTTGCATTTCATTTTAATATTTGGATCTTAGTTGCTTCTAGTTTCCTTTTGTTTGATTTGACTAATGCTAAAGGGTGCTTGTAGTTTGATTTGCATTGTGTTGTAGGTTTGAAGAAAAGCAAACTCAAGAAGAGGACTTGAAGAAGAAGAAGAAGAGATCGTCAAAGAGAAGAAGAAGATTACAAAACCAAGAGGAGATTTGAAACCAAGATCAAAACCATGAAGACTTAAACACTCTCATTTTTTGTAAAGCTCTTAAGAGCCTGTTTAAAAGTCACTTCTACTATCTTCACTTCTCATTCCAAGGTTGAAAATCCTCAAAAGTTGTATTTGATTAATAAAATAGGGCTAAGTGGGATAAAGCCTCCCATAGTTTGTGTTTCTTCCCCATTTGGGGAAGAGTGTCTTGTGTGTTCTTAGCTTAGATTTGCTTCAAGTACCTAGATTAGTTTCATTTTTGCTTAGAACACTAATTGCTAGATTAGTATCATTTTTGCTTAGAACACTAATTGCTAGATAAGTTCATTTTTGCTATTTAGTATTTAATTGTTAGATCATTGTTTCATTATTTATTGAGCTATCATCTGGTTTCTTTATTTACAATCTGTTTATCTTTAAAAAGAACCAAGACTCTTGAACTTGTCATAAGACAAGTCAAGAGCACTCTCTGTCGAAGAGCATAAGTATTGCATTTTTATTGCATCTTAGCATATAGATTAGTCAAAGTCTCTTGAACCTCTGTCAGAAGACAAGTCAAGAGAACTCTCTGTCGAAGAGCCTCACCTGTGTGCTCTAATTAAAATTCACAACTCATCACTCCCTTTTAATAAAATTTGAATTTGTCTCGTTGTTTCCTTGCCATAGTATGCTCTGACCGACCTGAAAATCGGATTTTACTCAGAAATGGCATTGGACTGTTAATCTTACAAGATTCAAACGTAATAAACTTTTCAACCCCATAACCAACGCACCAACGTTATCTCGATAAATACTCAGGTAGTGGGCAAATTCCAAGTGTGGGCGCCGGGCTACCCAATCTAGACACTCGTTGGTTAAATTCTATGAACACCTAGCTTGTGAGCCAGACAGGTCCGTCATGTCTTCGAACGGAGCCACTGAAAGTATTTCTGGTTAGGTTTTCCTAGACACCTAAGACAAGATTACATAAAATTTACAATAAAATAAACCAAGAACAATTGCAAAACGATCTCACAAACGTTACCACTTTGAACTCTTGTATCTATCAAGCAACAAGCACTTAAGACTATCTTTGACTCCATAAGGCACTGGTCCTTGTCATCAATTTTCATTTGCTTTTTATCTATCTGGAGCATTTATATTATCATGGTTGTTTTGCTTTAAAATTATCAAGTAGTTGTTTCCTCAATCTTGTGATCTTGCATTTATCTTGTGATTATTTTATTTCATCACTATAAAGTTGTAATCATTCAAAAACTCGTAAAAAACACCCATCCACATCACTCAACACCAAAAACATTTAAAACACAAGAGCCATAGAAAACTCTTTGTTAGGGACAACCTCCCTTGGTTTCGTTAGGAGTTTGCCTAAACAGAGGAGCTGGGATTCAGGTGACAGTACTTGGCTCATTGCTTGTCCCCAAGGCCACACCTTCCCCACTTGTAGTGAGGGAACAGCTTTCGAAAAATTTCTGCTGCTGGTGTGCATCTCGGCGGACAACACCTCCTAAAATTGTAATTTTTTAGACATTCTTTTGTTGTCAGTGTCTAATAAGTAATTTATTCAAACTCCCAAAATGGATAGTTTAGTGGCAAATTACAATGAGATTGATAACTGCTTTTCAAGCATACTCATAGAACTTGAAGATATTGAATCGAAATTTCCATTGCCAATCTTCTTAGATGTTATCCAACTTATGAACCAATCCCTAGTATCAAATAGGATCTTTTCTCACTAAGAAAATCCTTCACTTGAGCATTGGTAAGAAAATTTCATATAATACAAATGATCCCATGATTTTCAGAATGATGTTCTATCTGTAGACAACTAGAATGTACATTATAGTAAACAAGGTTTATCTCAACTTACTGGCAGACCAGATGACACTGTACAAATTGTGCCCAAAATCTGCATCCATAGAAGAGAAATGATCATATTTAAAACATTGTACAAAGATTAAAAAAAAAAGTAAAGAAAATATGCACTGATTGAACAAGCGAATCACTTGCCTTGGTAATCAAAGTTCTCAAACGAAGCAGATTGGGGATATCATTTCCATTGAGGTAAGCCATAACAAGGGTGACCTAACAAATATCACAAAATTGGATAAATTTTAGCATAAATAAATACTAAAATTTGCAAAAAGATCGTTTTCTTGTTGAAAATTATACCAGTACAGAGACTATTTGTAATTTTGTACATACCCCACCACCAGCAGCTGCCGGAGCCCAGTATAACACCAAACAACTGGATATAAGCACAAGCAAAATCCCAAAAGCTGCATATCCCAAGAAGGCAATGCTTAGACTTGAATAGACTATCTTCTGAGTCCAATCTTTCTGCAAAATAGTACAAATTTTGTTTTCTGTTCTCTTAGTATGAAGGTAAACCAACACTGACCTTTAAAGTCAAAACTGAAAAAAATGACTGAATCATTCTTGAAGTTTCAAATGCATAGGAGACATGATTAAGAATTGCAAATCCTATCAATTAAATTAAATAAAGATTAAAAAAATCTAGGAACCAAATCATGCCAATAATCTGCAAGCTTGTGATGGAAGTTAATTCTGTCAAACTGTTCTAAAGCAAAGACCAAAATGGATAGTTATATGACTTTTAATTCGATATGTATGAAGTATTTTGACATCAAACTCCGTAAAATAACAAGTTCCTTGAAGATTGGGAGATGGTAAGGCTAATTTATTGTGTCACTTACAAAAATTCCAAATCAGGATAAAAAGATCCTCTCAAACATGCTGATTTTAACACTTAGATTCATCTGGAAAAAAAATAAAGGGGGTGTTTTGAATAATTATTACATAACATAACAGAGGTGGGAAGAGTGAGAAGCAAGAAATTAAGTATCGATTTATTAGGATGGATATACAAATAAATTACTAGAGGTCACTCAAAGTCTTTGGAATTCAATGAGAACCCAGTTAAAGGTTTTTCACCATCTCCTGCAATGAAGTTCTGAATTTTGATTCAATAGGACATTCACACCATTTCTCACTAGAATTATTTCAACTAAACTTCTTTCGTAATGTGATTTTGAACAGCTTGGAAAAATTCATATTCTACTGATAGAACTTTGATTTGAAACTTTCAAGTAAAAAGCTAAGTTATTAGGATATGGTTACAAAAATAAGAAAGAATATGGATATGCCAAATTTTCAGAGTTCAGGATACAATATGCCTGTATAACAAGTATATGCAAATACATACTATGTATGTGTGCATAAATTTATATTCACATTAAATCAGATTCCATGAAGAAGCAGAGTTAGTTGTCAAGAACAATCCTACATAACTTGAAGGATTGGATTTTCATCCATGAGCCTCTATGCAGTTTTATGTGGTTTTAATTCTTGAATATCATTACTTCTAAAAAGGTTTCCCAAACAAAGGTCAAGTAGACAAACAATAGAACTTTCCTGATATCTTATTATTGCCGCATCAGCTGCTTTCTGGGTAGCAAGAAGCAGATATAGTTTGATAGTTCTTCAAAAGTGTGAAGCTATTAACTGACATGTATGTACATGATAAAAAAGCTTCGCACAAAGGTAGCTCTATTTGACGGGTGGCTGTGTGGTAGTTTTTCACAGATCAAGTCTATTCATATATATTCATTTGTTAATTTAAAATTGCCATGAATGACAACTTACATAATGTTTTTTTGTGGGGATGGAGGTGAGGGAGGGAGAGTAGGGGGTGCGTACATATAAATGCTGTATCCACTCCAGACTTGAATCCATGCAGGATTTGAAATTAATCTGGAGCTGAAACACAACTGGTGGACCCAACAAGGATGGGGGGAGGATCTAGTAACATGTGTAAAATGAAGTTACATTTTGTCCAAGTTTCGCAACAACACAGAAATAGAATACATGTAAGTAGCCAATTGATTCCCAAAAATAGAGAAAAGTAAATAATTTGAATTAAATATTCCACATGAATATCTGTTAGAAACTCGCTATTTGACTCCTTTCTTTGCATACTGCAAACTTTACCTCAAAGCACTATCATGCAAATATGCATAGCCTCTTTTAAGTGCAAATTCAAATGAATATCATTATTTACTCTTTAATAGAAGAAATCTTGGGAAGCCAAAAGAACAGCTAAACTCTTATGAAAATTAGGTTTTTCTTGGTCACGTGAAGAACTGTAAAAGTTTATGTGATTGCTAATATGAACCTGATTTGTTTGTTTCCTGTAAAAGCATCCAGAAAACATTAGTGTGCACTTCAACATGCAGATCTACATGTGTACATGTATGTTGGGATGCTCTTCTTACAATCTGCTTCATTGTGCTAGACAAAAGAAAAGGACAAGATAAAAGCAGACTACAGCTACCCAGCAAACTACTCAAATCTAATATGTACTTACTATTTTGAAAATACAAAGAAGCAAATATATTATTGTCCTAAAAGAAACTTATCTATTGGAGGAATGTAATACAAGTCCCGTGTACCCTAAGTTCCATTAAACAAAATGGAAAGATGACAAAGACAGAAGCCTCACCTTATAATTAATGATAAACTCCTGAGTGGTTGCAATTATGTATGCCACGCAACCTGTATACAGCCAACCATGTGTGTTCAGTTATACCTGAGTATATTTGTTTTATAATAATAATCTAATTTTAAGGTCACGGCTAAACCAGACACCAGAATGGTGCATGATACCCCCTTGTTTATGGGACAAGGGACCCCCTCCACTCAGGGATTAGACATCAATTCCAATCTCTCAATATTGACACACAAGACCACTTTTTCATTTGTTCTATCTCTGCCCTTTGTTGTCATATATCTTTTTTTTTGACAGATGAAACAAAATGAAACTATATTAATGTCCACCAATGACCAAAATAGATCAAAGGACTGGAAAGTACAGCATATCAAAATGGCGAAAAGGGAAGTGCAAAAGGCATCTCCCAAAAGTACCATAGAAAACCTGAATCTAAGAAAATAAGAAGAAAACAAAAATCCTATGATATAGAGAACACCGACAGTATAGAGTAACACCATTGCTAGCTGGTCCATACTGTTTACGTCAAAATTGAAAACATTATACATGTTAAATATAATAAAAAGTGCAATTTAGATGAAATTTTGTCCAAAACGTTCAGAGTCATTTCTTACCAACAAGAAGGCCAGTGCAAATGGTTATGGTCCATTTGGCAAGTGTTAGACCTGTGTATCTGGAAAAGCAGAAAGAGCATGAAATTGTCAGATGTAGTGCTAAACAGTCAAGAGCCATTCAGAGGCCAGGATCATTTTGTTCTTGATGATTTGTTAAACACACGTTATGTAAATTAATAAAAAGGCACCCACAATTTATTCAATTATATTCAGACTAATATCACAAAAGAATGCATGACACTAAATAGGTTGACAACGTGATGTATAATCATAAGAGTCAAGACTGAGTGAAAATAGTAGTTTTCAGTCCAACTTGCATCTTTTGTTTTTGACCTTATTTTGACCAATATCAGAAATCAGCAGCAGTGGTTCACACCAGTGCCTGATGTATCCCGGAAATCCAAACAGTGAAAATCACATCCTTGGAAAATCTCAATCTTCATCTTCAATTTCAAGGATCCCATAGAAACAAACTTCAGATTCTTGGCTGATTTGCTTCCATTTCGATCAGAATTTGATTTGGGAACTATCAATCCAGTAAAGCATGTGCCAGAATCCAGTTGCCAATGACTTGGATGCTAGATGCAGTACCTTCAAAGCTAGTTTGCCTTGAAAACCAATACTCACCCCCACAACAGAGTCACCAAGCACATTAGAGTATTCTTCAACTCAATTTATACCAATCTTAAAATACTTTCTAATTTTCAAAGCTATTATCATTTTTCTGTGTTACTAAAGCATATTAGTGCTCTGAATTAAAGCATTGACTTCAAGGAGCAATGCCAATGTTTATTCACTAAATACTTGAATTTTATTAAGGTAACTTTTAATTCTCATGTTGGTCCCTAACCTCAATTTTTCCTTTCCCTTTATTGGTTTTCTTTATGAGATTATTTCAACATTTGCATTTATTTCTTAAACATATGCTGCCATTTTTTGCACACTTTCTGTAACTCCTTATAAAGCAGTACCCTTGTTGTGATTTCGATTCCATTTACATGTTTTTTAAAAATATTCAAGACTATGTTTTAAACTTATACCCCTTGATCATCCGCTTGATTTTCTCTTCAAGGATGTCGACGACATAACCTTGGAGTTTGACATGTCTACTCTTGGAGTGTGGCACTCCACATGTGTTATTGTGGGTTGCTTGTAGGGAATTGGCCCACATATGTATTGTTGGCCTCCCTTACCCCTCATATGTATAGAGGAAGAAGAGAGTCCTTGCATTCATCATATACATTGTACTCTTCTCTTTGTACTTGTCTTCGTGGAATGAGTTGCTAGGGTTCATGAAGAAACCCTAAGAGAAGTTATGAAAGGCAAAGAGGTCTTTGTTGGGAGCTTACTCTTCTGATTAGGGTTTACTCTTGTGAAGAAGATGTTGGAAATGATCATCATTCATTACTAACTATTCTTGGTCATTATTGTGAAAAGATGTGATCAAAAGGAGCACACTAGTGTTCCTCTTGCTCTTGGATTTTCTTGTGTACTTGCCTCTCTCTCTCTCTTGAATCTTCTTATGTACTTGCTCTCTCTCTTGAATCTTCCTATGTACTTGCTCTCTCTCTCTCTCTAATCTTCTTATCTACTCTCTCTCTCTCTTGAATCTTGTTATTGTGTACTTGCTCTCTCTCTCTCTCTCTCTCTCTCTCTCTCTCTCATCTTCTTCTTGTGTACTCTCTCTCTCTCTCTTGAATCTTTTTATGTAATTGCTCTCTCTCTCTCTCTCATCTTCTTATGTACTCTCTCTCTCTAATCTTCTTATCTCTCTCTCTCTCTCTCTCTCTCTCTCTCTCTCTCTCTCTCTCTCTGGTTTCTTGAGGTTATTGTATCATCTTGAAGACTAGGGTTAAGAGGTTTCATCCCTTCATATTTCGAGATTAGAGTTTTTCAGATAAAACCCTAGGTTGTACTTGGAGAAGAGAAGAAAAATAGGAGACATCTTGCCTTCAAGGACATCCTTGTGTGATGTGCTTGTTGGATCTCCTTACTGTGAGCTAAGGTTTTCTTGGTTTTCTCTAGCTATTGTTTTTGAAAGCAATTGTATTGTACTAGCCTTGTGATAAGGCTCTGGTATGTACATGAACTTCATCTTTATGCAAATTAATGAAACTTATTGGAACACATTGGTATCTTTTCTCTTGTATTGCCTGTAAATTTTCCAGTGCCTAGGTGACTGCTATCCTTATGTTCTCAAAAAGACAAAAATGTTATTTAATTGCAGAAATTTAACTTCATATAGCAATAATCACACAATAGCTGGAAAGTAAATAGCGAAAGTGTAAAACAATTACACACACACGCAGGGAATTCCTCCTTCAAATCAACATATCATTTGACTAATCAAAGCTTACAAAGCTTACAAAGCAACTTAATCAATCTACCTAAACTAATAAAATAGCATGTCTGCTTAATTGAAAAGCCGTACAGGTTCAATCAAATGCAGTTGGCCCCAACATGTTTATGGTGGACACCCTGCTGCCCATGAGAGAAGGAACTCCTATGACAAATTTAACCATTACCCACGAGTAACATAAAATGAACTTGAAGGCTTGAAGCATGTAAGTATGGTATATTGACTACTCACTTTAACACAGAGATTTGATGCATAGTTGCATACATGGTGGTGGCCATGGTAGAAGTAAGACCTGCACTTCTTTAAAAGAGTTCATTTCTCTCGTTCCTTCTATTTCTTTTACTATATAATGTGCCTTGTAATCACAAAGTGTTCTCAAAAGGACAATAAATCCCCGAAGTGATGGCATAGACAAATCCCTTGACAAAAAACCTAATGTGCTTTCTATGCTATCTAAAGAGCTAGTGCTGTGTAATGTGTTTTGTATGCTACCTAAAGAGCTAGTGTTGTGTCGTGTGAACGGGCGTTGATGATTTTCACCTTCTGTGTATCGATCAAATAAGTCATTCGCACAAATAGCTAAGAATGGAATCAACAGCCTTCTACATATAGTTATGAATCTAGTAAATCAAGTTTCTATCCCCCTCTGTGCAGGCTATGTATTTGCAAAAATTCCTTGCACCAACAAAATCAAATGGTGCCGAATCCACATTGTTAATGAGTAGAAAATTGAGGCTCTTGGTTCAGGTATGGATTTCCACATTCGAAGTGTGTTGTCAATGGCTATTTGCTCATAAAATAGTTGTAGAAATTGCCAGCTCCAAGGGCACCGAGCTGCAGAACATGAATGGCAATATACTTGGATATATATACCTTCGGATGTATATGTGCAGAAATCCTACAGTAAATATGCCTGCATATACTGCCATTAATGCATGGAGCTTGGTGCTTATTGCGGGCCATCCACAGCTAAGGTGCATCTATAGGAAATTTCTTGGGATCACCAGCATTGATTCTAAAGGAAACAAAATGTATTAAAGAAATAGTCAATGACGAAAGGACGGGAGCTAGGGGTGCGGCTCGATCTTGAATCCCGTCACCCCAAAATCAAAAGCAATTCAGATTGTATTCCTCTTTCAATTCTGAAGGTGCGCGATATCAAAGTTCCATTTGTTAATTTTAGGTATAGATAATGTGAATTTGATCGAGTTGAAACTATATTTCGTGTGCAATATCAATATTTTGAAGCTCTAAAATAAGCGGTAACTAGAAAACCAGATTTCGGTATCTATGCAACTCTGTATGATGCAAATTTCACAGGACTTTCTTCATAAAGACTGTCCATAAATGAGATGAGAATAATACCCATATAAGTGCCTGCGCGTATACACTTTTCTTGTTCTAGCAGACACATAATTCTGAATGGGATCATAATCAAGGCTCTCCACACCGATTTCGCCATCATCGATCTCCTGCTTTTCAGGTCTGGAGTTCGAATCATTTCCATCGCTAAAAAGGGAAACATCTTTACAAACCTCTCCACTCTCCACTGCTCTAAAATGCTGCATGTATTCTTCGAATTGTAGCTTAATCTCTCCGTTGTCTCCTTTCTCCATCAAAGGCTGCAAGATTTCAGAGTCCTCCGATGCCATCTTTGTTCTCTTCACACTCCAAGTCAATCCAAATTTAAATTAAAACTCACAGGACTGCTGAAATCGATTTCGAATCTGCTAGAGAATTCGGAACACGAATTTATACGACGCCTTCTGGAATGATCGATCCACTGCAGACACTTCCCTTACGGAATGATCGATCCCGTCCAGACAGTTCCCTCGAAACACAGAGACTATTAATAGCAATCCAAATGAACAATGGCTACCGTTCCCCCTCAATGCTCGGAGTATCACTTTGTCATGGACTCTTTAACGACTTTGCGAACATTGTAGCTGAACGCATATCCGACTAGCGCTTCATTTATTTGAATGAAGCTGGAAAATTGAAAATTGTGCATGGCCGGGCGACGCGGAGGAACTTTCGCGAAAGCAAGAGGTTACCCGGTATTTTAAATCAGTAGTTACGCCTAGAACAGGACATTTAAGACCGTGAAATAACATTAAAGCAGACTGCCAGCCACCCGTGGTCCACCCACGATCCGTTTTTAAGCGTTGTTGCTACACCGTGGCGAAAGAAGTGTTTAAAACTGTATTTTGAGAATTACTTGCCACGTCGGACGTGGTCTCACTGAACAACTAATGCTTTGCCTTTAATTGCTAGTTATCCCACGGCTACAATTTGTAAGTAACATATGTTTAAAGAAGTTTTGGTACTGCTGAGTCACAAGTTTCTAGTATATCTGATTTGCCTGCTATTGGATATAGTCTTGGGAAGTTTTTTTTCAGAGGAATCTTGGGAGGTTGCTGTTTCCATGGTTAAAAAAAAAAAAAAAACATGTGTTTAAAGAAAATAATATTCAAATTGATGATAATTAAGAATAATTTTGATTTATGAAATTTTGAAAAAAAAAATAATGAATTAATTTATTTTTATTAAACATTATTCTTATATTTATAAAAAAATTATTTTTATATTATTATGAAATTAAAATAATATTATGAAATTAAAATTAGTAATAATTTAATGAGAGTTTTTGTTGAAAATCTTATTATATGTATTAACATTCATTATACGAAGGTAAAATCTTTATAGTCAAGTTTTGGTAGGTTAAGACTCGAGGGGACATCTAAATCCAACCATGCTATGGGTTGGATTTTGACTTTGACGGCTTAGATGTCCATGGATTGTGGTTTCTAAGACTAAAGGCTAGCCCTGAAAATCAAAGGAGATTATAGCAAACAAAAAAGGTAAAACCTTTTCACATTTACAATATTTTAAATTAAAAAATTTATTAACATTTGAAAAATATTTTATTTATTAAAACAATAATAATTTTAATTAAATTATTAAGAGGGATTAAATATTTTAAGGTGTAAATTTTTGTTGAAATGTAAAAAATTTAAGATAAAAATCTATCTATCAAAAAATTTGATTTCTCAATGTTTGATAAATCCAATTTACCACAAATAAAATTATTTTTATATAAAATTTAAAATTGAGTCAATTTATATTCCTATATAACTTTATTTATTTATTTGAGTTACAATATAAATTATATATTTGGAAACATCTTCTCCATAATAAACAAACAAATAATAGTAAGTGTTTTTTCATAGTAAAAAAAAGAAAAAGACAAATAAATAATAAATATTATTATATTTAACATTAAATTTTGATGAAAAAGTCTACTTAAAATTCCAGCAATAGAAAGAGTGTCCTTTCATTAAAGTTTTACTCTCCAAAGTGGGGAATCATCTTTTATCAGATGGCTCCTTAGGCATTAACCTTAATTCTTTCGGGCATTTTATGTATAATATTCATAATAACAAGTGTTATGGCATATTGTAAAAGGCAAATCTGAACATGCAATGCCGTGTAAACATGAAATATGTAATAAGAAGACGTAAGAGAAATCATTCAATACGGATTTGGTGATGATAAATGTCTTAAAACTTAAACTTAAAGATAAAGCCTTAAAAAGAAAAGCGTGCATTAATATATTTAAGTAGAGTAAGAATCCTTATTTTATCAAAAGTTACAACTTAGTAAGGCCCAATTGTACGCTTTTTTCGCTGGAAGAATTAAAAAAAAAAAAAAAAAAAGCCCAAAATCAATTATAGTTTTACTAGTACTTTTGGCTCGGTTCCGGCCTTTTTCGGACTGATATGTGGCAAAAAAAGCCCAAGATCATTTTATGGTTTTACTAGTACTTTTGGCTCCGTTCTTGCCTTTTTCGGACTGTTATGTGGCACGGTAGTTTTTTCTATGTGTATCTGCCTATGTTTTTTTATATATGAACAGCATTTGATACCATTGTATATCTTGGTTCTCTTTCTTGAATAATAGATATACAGGTTTTTTTTCTTAAAAAAATAATCTTTTTAGTTGTTGTGTAAAGAAATTTTGCCAAAATTAATTTAGAATATAAAGTCTTATGTAAATAAAATTTTGAGTTTTTACAAAATACTATGTAGTTTTACTAAGATCCAAGTTTTTTTTAATTGTGAAACTATTTGTTTAAAGGATTTTAAACAATTTAGAATTAATTTATATAATATTGTAATAGTTTTTATTCTTATGTTCACAAAGTCATGAGTTTTTCAAAATATGAATTTATTTTAAAAACCATTTTTAACTCTTCCTTAAAATATGTATTTTATGAAAAAAAAATTAAAAAATATTTTTAAGATAATTTATCAACTAAATTAAAAGTGTTCCAAACTTAATTTAGCTCCATTTTCTTTTTAATTTTTCTCTTTTGTCTTAATGTAAGTATCTTGTCCATTGGAGTTTAGCAATCGACTGGACACACCACCCATCTGAAATACAAAAGAAAGTGAAATTTAGGTAAAACAAATAAAATCAAAAAATTATGATCGTTAAAGATTATCTAGGAAAAATATATTAAAATAAGGATGATAGGATATGAAAAGAGGAAATAAAATTGATCATAATGTAATAGGCTTATGAGATACTTATAAAGATATAAATAGAAACTAAGAATTCCGATCGATAAAGATTATTTGGGTGATTGCACAGAGGGGGTCCTTTGTCCCACAAACAAGGAGGTATCATACACCAATTTGGTGTATGGCTTGGCCCTTATCTTAAAATTAGATTATTATTATTATATAATTTATTAAACTAATTTATTATGTGTAACTATTGTAATTTATTATTATTATGTGTAACTATTGTATCAATATCTTAAACATCAATTTTCTTGATTAAAGTGGCAACTTAGTCCTAGATTTTTGGTGTAGTAAAATCTTTAAGAAGAATTGCAAAATAATTATGCATAATTACACTGATAGGTGTTTATATCTTAGAATTTGGGGTGGATTATAATCTATGTTTTTCCTAGATTGAAGGAGGATGGAACAAGTGCACTGTTCAAATTGATTTTATGGTCGTCATTCAAAATTAGAAATAAACAATTATAAAAAAAATACAACCCATTTAACTAAAGAAGGTAACAGGTAGTAGACAACAAGTGATTACAACTAAGCATGGAGAACAAGTAACATATAACTTGTCCATGACACTTAATTTGTGACCTATCGGTGTTCACCGGCCACAAATTAAGTGGTTGTGATAGTTATTTGAAAGTTTACAATTTTAAAAATGTTAGAGGAAGTTAATGCAATGCAACTTAGCATCAACTAATAGTGTCGTCTAAAGTTCTACAATTTCAAACAAAAAATTTGATTTTTCCGGCATGATTTTGAAAAAATATGACAGAATCAAAATCGCCATGAAAACACAGTTAAATTCAAATTTTGCAAAATAAAAAACGTTGAATTCCGATGAAAAACCCTCATCTAATTTGGTGCGAGGATGTTTGCATGCTTTATACAATTTTAATACAAGTATGTAAACATCATTTATTTTTTAATTTCTTGCCCCCATAAAGCATGCAACGGCCCTTCTTGGCTTAACCACTATTTCTTTTAAATTTCGCCACCGTCCCCTGCGATTCGTGAGCAAGGTTGGAATTTCATTTCATCCTTGCCCTTCAGACCAAATGTTTTTGACGTTTTGAACTTTTATTTTCCCTGTCACTTAACGTTTTGTTGAAAAAATTCCCCTTCAACAAAACTACCTTCTGTTAATATTTTTTTTCTCAAAACGCAATCAAAAGCCATTCTCCACACATTGGATCTCTTGTCCAACGTTTAGATCCTATTTCACGCCTGCAGTTTTCTACTTGGATTCAATAGTCGACCCACACAACTTTGTGATGCATACCGAGACTTGGAGAGATAAACGATAGATCAAGATGGCTTAAAACAATAAACAATTATTACTTTGCGAACGAGCATATTTTTCTTTCCTGGAAAGACTCACATTTTACGTCAGCTTAAATTGGAAAATTAGAAATCCCATATAAATGTGATGAGGATCTAAACGAATAACAAATATATATCCTATAAGACTATAATGATTTCAACATATTCTTGTAATTACCATCTAACACATGAGTTATAACGATTCTTTTGATCCATCCATCCCTTAGGTGCATACACTCCTTCGAACTTTGGAGGGAAAGGGAACAACCTAGGTATTAATGGATCGTCTATTAGAGACGTCGTCACTACGACATGGTGTCTGCTTTGTCTCAGAGGTCTCTCGTGGGAAATTTCGAGTATATAAAACCCTCCCGAAAAAGAGATACTAAACTGGATCAGAGCTTGATGGAAACCCTTCATTTCTAACACTCCTAAGGTCCTAATGTTGGCTAAAGGCTAGATAATTTTTCAGTTCCTCTCCGAAGATGACATGATTAGAATTGAGAGGCGCTTATGGGTCTTGGGTCATGGGTCTTTAGTTCTGACCCACTGGCACTCTGGTTTTGACCCTCGAAAGAGGTCCTGAACAAATGCCACTTATGGGTCATACTTCTGGGCTTCCCCATACAGTGTTGGAACCTAAATGGTTTCATGGCAGTGGTTAATTCCATCAATAGATTTATCTTGATGGAGGATGAGCAATTGTTGGGTTCAGAAAGAAATTCTATAAGGATTTTAGAAATTCTACAAGGACTTTAGTGGAGATTGATTTGGTTGAAGGGATTCCTGGGGAACTAGAGATAGATTGGGAAGGGGGCTCTTTCATTCAACCCCTAGACTATTGGAAAATTTCATTTCGGTTTCATCGCTGCCTTGAGATCGAGCACTCAAAGATTCAATACAGAGCTAATAAGGAAGGGGGTGAATGGAGGTTTGTTTGTTGGAACTCCTATGACCAAGAAGGATTTGGACGAGCTGGATGATGGTTTGTTGTTTCCCCTACATTTGGATTCTCACCCAGCTTCACTTTGTGTGGGTAAGTTTGCTCAGAATATTTTGATCCTTTTAAATTTTTTATCAACGGATGGTATTATTAGTTCTTTAGATGTTGCAAGTGATCTGCCCTCTGTGGACCGGTCGAAAATTGGCTCTTCAACCAAGACTGAGTCTCCTCTAGGTCTATCCATCCCTCCTACTATAGGTCGGGATATTTCTATAGCTCATGTCGGTGTTTCGGATTCTTTCCCCGGGCCTTCGGAAGAAACCCTACCTCCACCTATGGAACCCAGTGCTACCCTACCAGCATCCTCTTCCATCACGCTTGACCCTTCTATTGGTCTACCTTTGGATTCTCTTAAGTCTAAAATTTTTCCACCCTCATCGGTCAATCCCACCACTCATCTCGACATCGAACTTTCCCCTTCTTCGATCTGTGATTCACCCCCCTCGACTCCTGGAGAGAGGATATCACTGGGTACTCCCCTTCAGAATTTCTCAACTTGTGCTCATCTGGTGGATTCCGAGATTATCCCTATTTATTCCATATTCAATGGAAACGCCACTATTTGTAAACCTAAAAAGAACAAAGGGGGAAAAGTATTTGGGAAAACACCGGTGGACTCAGATAACAAGAGCCATCAGAACACAAATCCTAAGTTAACCTCCATGTTCGATAAAGGTCTTCCGAAGGTTTCAAGTCTGATGCATCTACCATAACTAGGGCTCTTAGAGAGGATATATCCCAGGAGGGGGTTAACCAATGAACCTGGTGACCTTTAACATCCGTGGGCTAGGTAGCGGCCCAAAAATAACTTCCTTCAAAAGGTTCCTGGAGTTAACTAACCCTAGTATTGTCAAAGGTTCATGGAGTTAACTAGCCCCAGTATTGTCCTTTTACAATAAACAATGACTACTTCTCTGAATGTTTGTAATTAGTTTTTGAAACTTAAACCCCACTAGAGAGTATGTGATGTGAACTTCGTGGGCCTATCTGGTGGAACTCGTTGCATAGGGTCCTAATGTTGTCGATTTGAGGGATTTTCTTATTGTTGCAGGTATCATTGTGGAGGGAAAGTTAAAAGGTTTTAAAGATAAGATTCAGACTTTGAACATCTACAGCCCCTATCAGCATCGCAAGGCCTTCTGGGACCGTATTGAAAATGCCAGTATGTTGAGATATCAAGCTCTAATTGTAGTGGGATACTTTAATTTTACTTTGTCTGTGGATGAAACTTGGGGAGCAGGAAATCCGATCGATCCACTTACATATTATTTTCAACAGTTGTTTGAAGAGGTATTGCTTGTATACATTGTCCCGAATGTTACTGTACCCACATGGTCTAATGGGAGATGTAGTGGGGCAGGGATATCAAAAAGACTGGATCGATTTTTTATGTCTGGGAGCCTCTGTGATTTTATTGGGAACTATAAGTCCTGGTCCTACTCGGTAGGAATTTCGGACCACAAGGTAGTGATTCTACAACTAGATTTTGATAAGATTTTTGCTAATTATCCTTTTAAGTTTAATCTTGTATGGTTGGGGGATAGTTCCTTCTGGGATATTGTCCGTGATGAGTGGATAAAATTCACACAGCAGATAAATCTTTCTCCCTTATTAGGTTGACTAAAAATTTATCTTTAGTAAAGAAAGCCATGATCGTGTGCAAAAAAGGAGAAAAAAAGAAGAGAACGGAAAGCTCCTGGGGGGAATTGAAAAATAAATTCAACATATTACAAATCTATGTGATAAGGATATGTTCTTGGTTGAAAGAAAAGAGAGACTACTATATTTGGCAGTGAAAAATAAGGATATCCTCACTCAGATTGAGGAGACGTGGCGCCAAAAGAGCAGAGCGGTATGGCTCAAGGCAGGTGACAGCAATATGTAGTTCTTCCATCGTTATGCAAATCAGAGGCGGCTCACAAATGCCATTTGGGATATTGTTGATGAATAGGAAGGTTATGTTTGTGAGAAATCTCCATTAAAAAAGGCAGTTGTCCGTTACTTTCAGGATATTTATACATACAGTAACAGTATAAATTTGGATAGTCAACTAAAGTCCATCAAATACTTCCCTCGTTTTTTCAATGAAGAAGATTGTATGCTTATTTACAAACCTATTACGGAGGAGGAAGTATTAAGGGTTCTCAAATCCTTTTCCAAGGATAAGAGTCTAGGACCTGACGAGTGGATTGTGGAGTTTTATCTCCACTTTTTCAATTTGTTTGGAAAGGATTTAACTACAACTATTGATGAATCGAGGGAAGTTGAATGGATCCCTAGCTATTTGAATTCCACATATATTACCTTGATTCCTAAAAAGGATAGACCCGTGGAATTTAACGACTATTGACCTATCTCTTTATGTAATCTTGCTTACAAGATTATTACTAAGATCATTTCAAATAGAATTAAACTGATTCTGGGCAGAAGGATATCGGGGGAGCAATTCAGCTTCTTGCCAAACAGACAAATCCTCGATGTCATGGGGGTTGCACAAGAATGTATACACTCAATCAAACAAAGAAAGGTCCCTACATTCATTCTTAAATTGGACTTTCAGAAGGCATACGATAGATTTGAATGGACCCATCTTAGATTCATTCTTCTTCAGTCAGGTTTAATTGCGGAGATTGTCAACTGGATTATGGCGTGTATCTCTTCTGCCAGGTTCTTTGTGCTTATCAATGGCTCTTCGTCATATTTTTTCAACGGAAACAGGGGTTTGCGTCAGGGCTGCCCTATTTCTCCGTACCTATTTATTCTGTCTATTGAAGGACTTAGTCTTATGCTAAAGAGGGCAAAGGAGCTGAACCAGATCAAAGGGGTTAAGCTAGCTAGCACGGTGCATATTACACATCTTCTGTATGTTGATGATGTGCTCATTTTTGGAGACGGCACCATTTCTGATTGGAATTCTCTCTGATCGATCCTTGAACTTTTTTACGAAGCTTCAGGTATGATGATTAGTGCCCATAAATCTCACTTTATGCATCAGTGTGTGGACTTGGATATCCTTTATCAGATTAGATCATGGTTACCTTTCAAGATGTCTAGTATTGATGATGGCATTAGGTATCTCGGTTTCTTTCTAAAGTTGTCTGGATATAAATATGAAGATTGGAGTTGGTTAATTAAAAAATTTCATAGGAAAATCAATTCTTGGGCATATAGATGGTTGACATTGGGTGGTCTCCTTGTTTTAGTGAATTCTGTACTCCTGGGAATCCTGATATTTTGGTGTTCTCTTTTCATTCTTCCTGCTGCTATGTCAAACGTGATCAAGAGATATGTTTTCCATTTCTTATGGGTCGGAAAACCAAATTTACACAAGTATCACTTGGTGACGTGGGAAATCCTCTCGAGACCTAGGGCATTGGGGGGATGGGGGATCAAACACCTGGGTTTTTTTAAATTAGCATTGTGTGCAAGGATTTTATGGAGATGCATTACTAATGATGGACTTTGGGGATCAGTGATCAAATCTAAATACCTCAAAAGATTACCCTCGACTTCCTGGTTTCGATCTCGTCAACAAGTTTCTAGAAATGGATTTGTTGTCTAGCGTAGTTTGACGAGGGCTTACCCCATTATTAATCATAATATTGGTTGGATTCTGGGTAGGGGAACGCATATTTTCTTGGGGATAGATATAGTGGTTGGTTTGGATGAGCATTTTCAGTTGTCACCGGCTCTTATTTCGGAGCTCCATAGGAAGAAATTGTTCATTTTGAAACATGTGGTTATAATGAAGGAGCACGGACGGTCATTCTAGTTTTTTGCTAAGGACTTATAACTGAACTTAGTTGTCACCATTGAATGGGATTCCTATATCTATAATTTTATTAGAGCAAGGATCACATTAAACAATACCGAGGACAGACTTGTGTGGACTTTCAATACTCGTGAGGGTATTGTTACTGCCCATTTGGCTTATGATTGCTTAATGATGACTAAATTTGGCACGAATTATGCCTGGTGGATGAAGAAGCTATGGGGAAAACAAATTCCCATCAAAATCTCCTTCTTTATTTGGCTGTGTATAAAAAATAAACCTCTCACATGCAAGAACTTACAAAAGAGGGGGGTTATTGGACCAGGGGTTTGTCCCCTCTGTTATGCTGCGTAGAAGTCTGTGGATCACATCTTTGGAAGTTGTTCTTTTTTTCATATGAGCTGGAAAGATCCATGTCAATATTTAGGTATACAGTCTTCGTGGGATCATCCTCGGTTGGTGGAAAATTTGAAGCTCTAGTTTGAAAAACAGGGGAGATTATTTTTTCTTATTTGATTCCTCATTTGGGAAGTGTGGAAGGCTCGCAACACAATCATATTTCGGAACTCCATGACTTTCCAAATGCAGTACGACCCTTGAAAATTTCAGAACAGAGACATGGAATTGTTAAAGGACTTCAATGGGGTCCCAAATGCATCAGACACAGTTTCTAAAGGCTTCTTCAACTCCCATAAATCAGAGGTTTGTGGACATGTCTTCACATAGGGGGAAATGATAGGAAAATTCACCACGTGCTATGAAATTTGATATTTATGTTCCAAAGGCTTATATAATGTATATGAAAATTATTCAGGACATTAATGAATCTCCATACATCATAAAAATCACAAATATGAACTAATACAAGTCGAAATAAAGCAACTTCAAGCTTTCATAACTAGATATGAGGAAACTGGCACCATTTGTACATTGTTGATATTTTGACATAGTTTCACTTGGTATTTCGACCTGAGGATCTTCTGAGCATTAAATACAAAGTAAATACATAATATTACAAATAAATGGGTCCACAAGAGCTTCCCCAAAGAGATCAACATCTCACCAAAAGCGTCCTCCCTCCAAGAGCCAAAATATGAAGAGTAATGTGAGAAAGGTGTGGAAACAAGTTGAAGAAGAGAATATCACGAGCGGACCTGTAGATTCAACCTGCAACAAATGACTCCATTGTACCTCCAAATGAAAGGTCTGAATGGCCTCTCCAATTTCCAATTAGGATGGGAATCTTTCACCGTCGAAATTGGTACTAAGGCAAGTAGAGTAAACACTCCATAAGCATGGACAAGCTATGCTCTCCAATATGCAAAATGAGAAATGATCAAAAGCCACTCTCCTTCTTTTTTCTTGACTTTTATAAAATTCCAAAGACCTCCTTAGCTTGAATTCCATCTATGATGTAACGTCCCCTCCTATCATACTAGCATGATAGAGAGGATCGTGATGCTAAAACCGGGCATCTAGCCCCATGAACTTTTAACTAAGTATTCACATAATATAAAAGACATATGAAATGTATGATTATAAGAAAAACACAGCGGAGGTACTATTCATAACACATCCATCATACATTCAAGATATTCATAAGATAATAATTGCAAATTTAACACAAGAGAATACTTATCTTAACAAAGTAGTCCCAAGCAACTAGCTATGCAACTGCAACGTTCCACCCAACCATAGGCCAGTTGTGCTTATCAACCTCTTGATACAATTGCCACCCTCGAGCTGGGCATGATCTCTACAAGGAACCAGGGAACAACAGACTCACACATAGCCAAGCATACACCAAGATGAGCCAAGCCAATCTACAATTGGGTTTATCAAGATGCTAGGAAATGGAAAGGAAGAATTGCTAAGCTGGTGAGCTCAACCACAGAGCTATGGATACCTCTACAAGATCTATTTAGCTTGGCACCCACAATGCCTACACACCCCTACTCAAGGAAGTATTCCCTTCACCAATTCACAGTCCCTCGGGCCATACCTTCCAATTCTAGAGTGTCCCAGGTGTGCATAGAAGAGTATCCAACCCTCTTGATCTTCTTGAGAGGTTACTCCCTTCACTAGGTTTATCAAGCCAATTTTGTCCACTACCACTCCAAGTTTCGTGCTCACAGGTTCAAATCAAAACAGGGATGCACATAACAACAGAAGTTTAAGTAATGGGCATGAAGAAACGTTTTTACAGTGAGATGCCCAGAGATGGGGTTTTCATTAGCTTCAGAAAAATGTGGGAAACCCAAAAACGAAACTAGAAGATGGGGAACAACCCTGGGAAGCCAAATCCATTTTTAGAAAAACGTCCATGGACATTCTGTGGCAAAAACGACCTCCATAACAGTCCCAAATCGTGGTCCTCCTCTCCCAGTCACTGTATAACACAAAAATGAGCTCCCAGCCATGGAAGAATGCAGGAAAAATGATAAAAACGTGATGAGGAAAGACCCAGTAGTTCAGATTCCGTGAGAGAGGGAAAACTATGTGTTCATAATGGCTTTGGGACCCATTTCGTGGGTGTTTTCTTGCTCCAAGAGACAAAATATGATTTCCTAGGTTGATGGCTTGCCCATACACGAAATTGGCTGCCATACCTCTTCATTCCCAAGGCATTAACTACCTCAACAAATTTTTGGAAGAATTAAATGATTGGGTCCATAACTCAAAATGGGTAGTTGGTGGTTTATGGGTTTTCTCATTGACACATGGATTAACACCATTGGCTCAAGGGTTTGAATAATTTCCCTCCCTATTTCTTGTAGAATCATGCCCCCATCTCTTGTTGCATTGCATAGCTAGTTGTGGATATTTCGATTAAAATTCGTATTTACATGATGTCTTATTTACATTGTGCCTATCTAGCACAAGAACCATAGGCATCTATTTATTTAATTGCCGATACATAAAATGTTAAATCAATGGTGGGGCCTTGGCCTTGAGCTCCTCACCATGATCAAATTACAATATTTACATCATTTACGATTTAATACAAAGGGGGTCAAAATGGGGACATTACATTCCCCTCCCCTTACATTAGCACTGTCCTCAGTGCTCATCAAAATTGAACAAAAAGGGATATGCCACCCTCATGCCATCCTCCAGCTCCCATGTAGCCTCATCGGGACCGTAGTGCTTCCATTGCACCTTCACCTGTCCGATGGCTCGGTTCCGGAGCAATGTTATCTTCTTATCTAGGATGCACAACGGATCGGTTTGAAATTCTCCCTCGGGTTCCACCTGGATCACATCCCAATTAATCACATGGTTAAGATCATGTACATATTTCTTAAGCAAAGAGACATGAAAAACATTATGAGCTTTAGTGCTAGCAGGCAATGCAAGTCTATATGCAACTGGTCCTATTCTTTCAAGCACTTCAAATGGCCCACAATATCTAGGTGATAGCTTGGCACAACTCCCAAGCTTCAAGGAACTCTTCCTTGATCTCACTCTAAGATACACATGATCCCCAACACTGAATTCCCTATGGATCCTATGCTTATCCGCATAGCTTTTCTGTCTATCCTGGGCTACTTTTAAATTTTGTCGGATCTTGGCAACCTCTTGTTCCATTTCCTTAAGCAATTCTGGCCCAAGTACAATTTTGTTCACTGGATTGTCCCAAGTCACTGGTGTCCTACACCTCCTGCCGTACAAAGCCTCATAAGGACTCATTCCCAATGATGCTTGTTGCCCATTGTTATATGCAAATTCTACCAAGTGTAGATAATCCTCCCACTTGGATGGTTTATCCATTACATACATGCGGAGCATGTCTTCAAGCACCCGATTTACTCTTTCTGTTTTCCCATCTGTTTGAGGATGGTATGCGGTACTAAAGCTCAGCTGTGTTCCCAAATCTGCAAAGAGACCTTTCCAAAAATTGGAAGTGAACTTGGTATCCCTGTCAGAAATTATTGCCTTAGGCAACCCATGTAATCTGAATATTTCTTTCATGAAAATATTTGCAATGGCATCGGCTTTATGTGTGGACTTAACCGGTATAAAATGTGCGGCCTTTGTTAACTTGTCCACCACAACCATGATGGAATCATGTTGTCTCACAGTCATTGGCAATCCTGTAATAAAGTCCATGGATATTACTTTCCATTTCCACTCTGGAATTGACACTGGAAACAATAAACCTGCTGGATGTTGGTGTTCACTCTTCACCTGCTGACATTCCATGCACTTAGAAATGTATTCAGCGATGTCCTTCTTCATGCCTGGCCAAAAATAATATTTTCTTGCTGTAGCAATTGTTTTCTGATATCCTGGGTGACCAGAGTATGGAGCTTTATGGATTTCATCCATAACAATCCTCCTTAAATCTGCCGCATTTGGAATATAAACTCTATTTTTATAGGTAAGAAGTTCGTCTTCCTCCAAATGATAACCCTCATACTTTTTGCCAAGGTCTTGCTGCTGCAATTTGTCCTTTATCTGCTCATACACTTCATCATCAACCATATGGTTAACAATCTGCTGCTTTAAATCTGGTTGGCAAGTACTAAGTGCTGCCACATGCATTTCATGTACCTTCCTGCTGAGTGCATCAGCCACCTTGTTTTCTTTCCCTTTTATGTGTTTGATTTCAAAATCAAATTCACACAAAAATTCCAACCATCTAGCTTGCCTAGCATTTAAAGTTGGCTGATCAAACAAGTACTTCAGACCACAATGGTCTGTCCTTAACTCAAATTTTCTTCCCATTAAGTAATGCCTCCACATCTTTAAAGCATGTACTATGGCTGCAAGTTCTATATCATGAGTAGCATAGTTCTTCTCATGCTCCTTCAACTTTCTTGACTCATAGCATATCACGTGGTTGTCTTGCATAAGAACTCCTCCAAGTCCTTGATTACATGCATCGGTACACACCACAAAGTCTTTTTCCGGGTTTGCAATTTTCAAAATTGGTGCACTTGTAAGAAGATTCTTCAACTGTTGAAAACTTTCCTCACATCTTGGTGACCATTCAAACTTTATCCCCTTCTTTTGCAAAGAGGTGATCGGGTTTGCAACCTTGGAGAATCCTTCGATAAACCTCCTGTAGTAACCAGCAAGGCCCATAACAGATCTCACATCAGTCACATTCATTGGAGTTGGCCAGTTCATAATGGCTTCAATCTTCTCAGGGTCTACAGATATTCCTTCGTCGGAGATGATGTGACCCAAATAATGAATTCTATCTTTATAAAAGTCACATTTGCTCAACTTTGCATACGGCTTATGCTCCCTTAGTAATTGCATTGTCATTCTCAAATATTCTTCATGCTCTTCTTCATTCTTAGAATAGATGAGAATGTCGTCTAGGAATACAAGAACAAACTTGTCCAAATACTTGCTAAAAACATTATTCATGAGACACATGAATGTAGCTGGTGCATTCGTGAGACCGAATGGTACCATTGCAAACTCATAGTGTCCATACCTCGTTCTAAAGGTTGTCTTATGAATATCTTCTTCTTTGATTCTTACCTGATGGTAACTAGACCTCAAGTCAATCTTTGAAAATACCTTTGCTCCTCTCATTTGGTCAAAGAGGTCATCAATTCAGGGCAATGGGTATTTGTTCTTCACAGTGAACGTGTTCAACTGCCTGTAGTCAATACATAATCTGAGTGTTCCATCTTTCTTTTTCACAAATAGAACAGGTGCTCCCCACGGGGATACACTTGGCCTAATGTATTTCTTTTCCAGCAACTCTTGTAATTGCATTTTTAATTCTAGTAATTCCGGTGTACTCATCCTGTAGGGTGTCTTAGACACTAGTTCCGCTCCTGGCACAAGTTCAATTGTAAAGTCAATGTCTCTCTTTAGAGGGAGTCCTAGAATCTCATCAGGAAAAACATCCCTGAATTCTTGCAATACTTGATAGTCCTCCAATTTAAGAGTTTCATTCTCTGCTGCCTCTAGAATGTGGGCTGTATACAATTGACATCCTTTCCTACAGAACTTCTTCAGCTGCATGGTTGAAACCTGTATAACAGAAGTCACCTTTGGAATGCCTTTAACAACCCTCAGGTTTCCTTCTTCGTCCATGCATTCAAATGTCTTATTGTAGCAGTCAAGTTTAACTCTGTGTGCTTCTAACCAATCCATTCCAATGAGAATATCATAGGAACCCAGTGGTAAAATATTCAGATCTGCATAAGTGAATAGCCCATCCATCTCTAATGGACATTTATCTACTATTTCACTAACTTTTCTCTTGGTTCCAGTGGCTAGTTGAACTAACCATGATTTACTATGCTTTAATTTCTTGAAAGCACAAACCTCAACAATTCTAGGAGTGACATAACTGTGAGTAGATCTAGGATCAATCAAAATAGAAACAGATTGCTTAGCAATCTTACCTTCAACTTCAACCATAGTTGACTGATGATCTGCCTGGAGGTCGTCTAGAGCTGCATAGATTCTAGGGATTGTCCTCGCCACTTGACCCACAGTTCCAGCTCCTTGGATGTTGTGAACTTGATTTGCATTCCCATTCCTATGTGGACAGTTCTCAAGCATGTGGTCTCCTCCACAACCCCAACATTGAAGTGGTTCTCTTGGTTCCTTTGGATCTCTTGGCTTGTCTCCCATCATCCTAGTTGGCTTAGTCACAACCTGTGATGGTTTCCTTTGCTGATTCCGGAATTGAGGAGGCTTGAACCCCTTCTTCCTTTGATCAAACTTTTCGTTTTTCCTATCCTTCCATGCCTTATGGAATTCTGGTTTGCTTCTGTTTTGGTCAAAGCAATACTTGGCCTTTCTTATGGCCTCCTCTAGAGTTCGAGGTTCATCAAACTCAATTATGTCTTTATATGACTGGGGCAGTCCACTTAGGAAACGCTGAATTTTCACCTTATCATCTCGAATGTACCTGACATACCTCAGCAGCTCCAAGAACTTGTTTGCATATTCTTCCATGGTCAATTGTCCCAATCTCAGCTCATGGAACTCTTTGATCTTATCATCATAGTACCTATCAGAGAGGTACTTCTGCTTGAAATATTTCTTGAACTGCTTCCACACAATCTTCCTTTCGTTGATCTTCTTCACTTGCCTGATGTGTTCCCACCATATAGATGCTCTTCCATTCAAATTGAAGATGGCTACCCTTGCCTTCATATTTCCAGAGTAGTCTTGGACTTGGAAATATTTTCTCATCCCAAGAAGCCAAGCTTCAGCTTCTTGACCAAACTTTACCTCTCCATCAAATGTAGGAGGTTTTGCCTTCTTAAATTCCCCATGTGAATTGTTCTTGTAGTGCTTCTTCCTCTTACTTCCACGAGATGAAGAGCTTGAACCCTCAATGGATTCTTCAGAGTCAGATGATTCATTAGAAGAGATTTCTGGAGTATAAGTTCTGTCTATAGAAACTCTTCTTGAGCTACTGGCCCTCTTACGGGAATTCCTTCTAGAACTACTTCCACCCCTTTCTGGATTTGATGTCTGATGCCCAGAGTTTATTTGCCTTTGTATGTCTGTCAAATTCTGTAGCATGGCTGCATTCAACTGATTTTTTTCTTCCTGGGCTTTAATCATCCTTTCATTGTCTTCCCTACAGCTTTGCAACTCCACCCCGAGGCTTCTCATGGTGGCTGCAATACTTGGAGGAGTCTCTTGATTTCTTCTCCCATTAGATTATGTTTCAGCATTTTCAACATGTATGTTCTCCCCCATGGCATCTGTCTCAGGCTCATAGGGATCCTGTGCAACATCCATAATATTGATTTTCTTTGCCCAACCAAGATCCAAAACTTTCCAACTGTACTATCTAGAGTGCTACCCTGATGTAACTATGATTCTACAAAATGTGTTTATCCACACAATTGTTAGCTGCATTACATTATCAGAAATTCATAAATTACTTTCATGCACGTGGGAAAATATTATACTAACAATTTGTCAAATCATATACTTTTCTCACAATAAACGACATATGAGAGTGGGGGGGGAAACAAAGGGGGTCAAGGGGGCTTGTCCCCCAATTCGTCGAATGCTTCCGTAATTGCGGAGCAATTCACAGAATGCTTCCACAGTTTCGGGCCCACTCGTCGAACTTTTCCACGTTGCGGAACGATTGGCGGAATCCTTCCGCAATTGCGGGGCGACTTCTCGAACTCTTCCGCGTTGCGGAATGATTCGCGGAATCCTTCCCAAATTGCGGGGTGACTTCTCGAACTCTTCCGCGTTGCGGAATGATTCGCCGAAGTCTTCCGTAGTTGTGTGGCGACTTCCCGAACTCTTCCGCATTGCGGAACGATTCGCCGAAGTCTTCCGTAGTTTCGGAAGAGAATTCCTTCCGAAAATTTCCTTTCGACGCCGAACACTTAGAAAAATTTTCCGCTGTTTCGGAGCAGTTTGCCGAATTCTTCCACGTTGCAGAACAACTCGCAGAATCCTTCCGCAGTTTCGGAAGAGAATTCCTTCCGCAATTTCGGAAGAGAATTCCTTCCGTAGTTTTGCGGCGGTTCGCGGAACTCTTCCGCAAATTTCGGAACGTTTTCCCGAACTCTTCCGTGTTGCGGAACGATTTGCGGAATCTTTCCGCAGTTTTGGGATGACTCCCCGAATTCTTCCCGAAACAGACTTAAACAAAAAATTTCAAAAACACTTGAAACAATTTTCAAGTTCCTTCTTTTCTTCTTCCTGTGATGACTGCTGCCCAGCAGAAGGTAACCTTACCTCTGCCACTATCCAACTGAGCCAGCTAGTCTTGATGCTAGTACCTGTGGTGATTAGGAAGGGATCTTCCCTTGTAACTGTAATTGGATTTGGCCCATAGAGGTCCAATGCTACGACCAGCGGCTCTGATACCAAAATGTAACGTCCCCTCCTATCATACTAGCATGATAGAGAGGATCGTGATGCTAAAACCGGGCATCTAGCTCCATGAACTTTTAACTAAGTATTCACATAATATAAAAGACATATGAAATGTATGATTATAAGAAAAACACAGCGGAGGTAATATTCATAACATATCCATCATACATTCAAGATATTCATAAGATAATAATTGCAAATTTAACACAAGAGAATACTTATCTTAACAAAGTAGTCCCAAGCAATTGGCTATGCAACTGCAACGTTCCACCCAACCATAGGCCAGTTGTGCTTATCAACCTCTTGATACAACTGCCACCCCCGAGCTGGGCATGATCTCTACAAGGAACCAGGGAACAACAGACTCACACATAGCCAAGCATACACCAAGATGAGCCAAGCCAATCTACAATTGGGTTTATCAGACTGCTAGGAAATGGAAAGGAAGAATTGCTAAGCTAGTGAGCTCAACCACAGAGCTATGGATACCTCTACAAGATCTATTTAGCTTGGCACCCATAATGCCTACACACCCCTACTCAAGGAAGTATTCCCTTCACCAATTCACAGTCCCTCAGGCCATACCTTCCAATTCTAGAGTGTCCCAGGTGTGCATAGAAGAGTAGCCAACCCTCTTGATCTTCTTGAGAGGTTACTCCCTTCACTAGGTTTATCAAGCCAATTCTGTCCACTACCACTCCAAGTTTCTTGCTCACAGGTTCAAATCAAAACAGGGATGCATATAACAACAGAAGTCTAAGTGCTGGGCATGAAGAAACGTTTTTACAGTGAGATGCCTAGAGATGGGGTTTTCATTAGCTTCAGAAAAACGTGGGAAACCCAAAAACGAAACTAGAAGATGGGGAACAACCCTGGGAAGCCAAATCCGTTTTTAGAAAAACGTCCATGGACATTCTGGGGCAAAAACGGCCTCCATAACAGTCCCAAATCATGGTCCTCCTCTCCCAGTCACTGTATAACACAAAAACGAGCTCCTAGCCATGGAAGAATGCAGGAAAAATGATAAAAACGTGATGAGAAAAGACCCAGTAGTTCAGACTCCGTGAGAGAGGGAAGACTGTGTGTTCATAATGGCTTTGGGCCCCATTTCGTGGGTGTTTTCTTGCTCCAAGAGACAAAATACGATTTCCTAGGTTGATGGCTTGCCCATACACGAAATTGGCTGCCATACCTCTTCATTTCCAAGGCATTAACTACCTCAACCAATTTCTGGAAGAATTAAATGATTGGGTCCATAACTCAAAATGGGTAGTTGGTGGTTTATGGGTTTTCTCATTGACACATGGATTAACACCATTGGCTCAAGGGTTTGAATAATTTCCCTCCCTATTCCTTGTAGAATCATGCCCCCATCTCTTGTTACATTGCATAGGTAGTTGTGGGTATTTCTATTAAAATTCGTATTTACATGATGTCTTATTTACATTGTGCCTATCTAGCACAAGAACCATAGGCATCTATTTCTTTAATTACCGATACATAAAACGCTAAATCAATGGTGGGGCCTTGGCCTTGAGCTCCTCACCATGATCAAATTACAATATTTACATCATTTACGATTTAATACAAAGGGGGTCAAAATGGGGACATTACACATGAGATTCATGCCAACTCGAATTGGAAAGAGATTCCAATGTGTGCCACTTGTCCATCAATTCCCAGCCTCCTCCTTCACTCAATTCGAATGGGTGTCTCTTTGGCTTCCTTAACTCCCTTGTGCACCTTCTTGGAGGCCATTTTTAGCCCTGACATGTCATATATGTCAGATGTCAGCATTCAGGTCTGATTTGTATCATAAGTGTCATAGCATCTTCATCATTGTTGTCATAGAAGCTAGGGAATCTAGCCCAAGTGTCTCAATATTTCTCAAATGCCTCTTCCTCTTCCATGGAAGTTACCCTTCCACTCCAATTCGACCTTCATTGAGTCATGCCAAGTATATTGACCTTCCAACTCCTAAAGAATATTAGACTCCACCTTGGATTCGAATGGGTGAGAATAAGATGCCATGTGGCATGAGGAATCTAGCTCTATGTGGGTCTCACACCACCAATGTGTCTCCATGACCAAGTGCTACCTTATTTTCCTATCATAAATATTTATTTAACCCCTTTTAATATATTTATGTCAAGGTAATGTCCATTTGGGGTTTTATAGTCTCCTTATTCCAAATCTAATGTTTCCCCCCCAACCTAGGAAACTAGTAGATTGGTGGAATTTCCTCTTTTGAGATTTATTTGAATGGGGACATTACATGAGGCCCTTATATAGCAATGTATAGCCACCCGGAGATTTGACCCCGAGACCTTCTGCTCACAACTTATAGCACACAACCACTTGAGCTAGTCCACCGGGCTATTGAAAAAATAATCTTGTTATCTAGTTTACCTTTGTTATATCTTAGAATTTGATTTAGTTGTGTTATAGAAGTTTGTTTTTATTCATCTAATATGCTAGATTAGATCTTTTCTTTAAACTACTTGTTCATCTTTCAGTACTTGCTTACTTCAAATTAACTCATATCTTTATCCTTAGATTATTTAATTGGGATCTACCTCCCTTGAATTTTTTAGGAGTTGGTCTAAATAGAGATGTTGAATGTTGTGGTGACAGTAGCATTCAATCTAAACTTTTCCACAAATCTACACCTAATGAGTTAAGGTTTTTCTCATATCTCCTAAGTGCAAAATAAGAAGCAACAATGGAGAAGAATTGTTCCCCAAATTTGATTCTCTAAATGATGTTGGTTACCAAAGCTCATCTATAAAAGTAAAAGTCAAGGTTATATCAATTATATATAATTAAATATAAATAACAATATAAACATCAACCAACATAAATATCCTCTCCCACATAACTTATCATCTAAGTTGAGGGTATTAAAACCTACTTTATAATAGAGTAATCTCACTCTACACGTCGTTGGATTCTTTTCTTGTGATTTTAGAGCTTTTTACTCTTAAGATTGGTTTTTTATTCTCTTTTACATTTTGTTTATATATATATACATTAAAACTTACGTGTGCCATTAGGATCGAAAATCTAACATTTATGTAAAGCTTTAGAATTTTTTAATTAGTGAATAATTGGCTTAATTCCAGTTATGCATGTTTTATTGGAGGGTTAAGATGCAACCATATTCTATTAGGTTGGTGTTATTGCATCCGCAGATTGATTTGAGTTCCTTGTAAAGCTAGTTGAGTTCAATTGAATTGCTATTTTTAGCAGTTGTCTTTTTTCCAAGATTCCGAGATACAAGGGACTCGTATGAATGTGATATTCATATATTCATGCTCTTTGTAGAAATGCGAGTCTAGTGAGATAATTTGTTTTTCCTTTTTATAAAATATAGATTAACACTATCTTCCTTCATGATCAAATTTTCTTGCTTTTTTTTTTTGAAGAATACTATTTTTTGGGCATGTCTATAATTAATAGTTTTAATATATGGCATGTACATGTTGTGATGCCATGATTCCAAGCATGCAAGGGTGGGGTAGGTTTTGGTGTGTGAAAGTGTGATGAGAGTGGGTGGATTGCTCTCCTAGTGTGATATATGGGAGGTTGTTGGAATGGTTCATTTTGCATGAGGTTATAAAATTGTCTTATGCTAAAACCTTAATTTTTTTCTTCCAAAACCTTAATTCAAATTTGTGTATTTAGATGTCATTCTTTCTTAGATTGATTTTCCAAAGGATCACAATTTGCCTTGCTAAACTTTTTTTATCCAAGATTTATTTTAAATTAATAATGCTATCAAGCTTAAAGCACAAAACAACAACTTGCTTAGTCAAAAAAGTCATTCAATACATCAAGCAAAGTCATATAAAAGGCAAAGAAAGTTAGCCAAATAACATAGATGTCACACTTAGCTTGCATGCAAAGATTTGGACTTTTATGGTTAGTTATTTCCTCTTTTCTAAGAGTAAGGATGATTTGGTTGAATGAGATGAGTGATCTATATATACAAATCTGAGAGATCATTGAAGAGTTGGACATTATTCTTATCTAAGCAATGTTGCAACAACAAACAACTCGTTTATTTTTCATTCTCCAGACCTTAAACCACTACATCCACTGCAAACAAGGAGATTCATGATAGTTTATCACCTATGAATCACTTTGATGCAATCAATCTCTTGGTTAATATGTGATTTTCTACAATTATGCTTTTGTTCTAGCTCTTTGAATGTTTGCAGTGTTATGGTAGCTTACGATGCACTTATTGAATTATATTCACCTAAGGTGCACATTCACCTCAATTTGCTTTTATTAATTTCTTGTTACAACTATCTTTAGGATCCAATGGAAACCAACCTAATTTTTTATTAAATTCATCATCGCTCTTGACTATTTTTTAGCAACTCAAGATTGAGTTTTTATGTGCTATTAATATTGGATTTCATTGTCTATTTATTTTTTGATGACAACATACATCTTTTAGGGATACCTTGAGACTGAAAAGAACCAGTCCAAACAAAGATTCATCTAGCGGTGACAGGGCTAGGCATGGCCTATAATTATTAAGTAGATTTATTGGTGTAGATTTGCATGATAATAAAATTCTCATCCCTATTAATGTTTTATTTATTTATATGAATTTCAAGGGCCTCACAAACCTTTATTTTACTGTAGTGGTTAGGTTTAGCGATAATCTTAACATCCAATGCAATGATATGGCCCATGTCCTAATAGTGCTTTGTTAGGGATGACTTTATAACTGAATTGTATTTGATATCCACACAATGTTCTTTAAGCCTAGGTTGCAAAAATATTATTATCTCACCAATATAATGCTTCCCCATGAATAAGGAATGGTGTAAACACTCTTTTGATGTTTTAGATCAATAACATCTTTAACACAATCCAACATGTATTTAATAGTATTAGGAAGGGGGGAGGCAACTCTAATATTACCTTTTAAGATTTTTTGCAATTTTATCTGTCGTTCCTTTGATATAAGGAAGTGTGATCATATTTCCTTATAATGGTGATCAACTTTGAAAATAATCTTTTGGAATTAATGGTTTTTATAACCATTATTTTTTAAAACATCAACCATGTGTTTCAATTCCTATTCTACATGATCATTATGAGAAACTCTGATGGACCAAGTCACTAGCATGTTGATGGCATTGATCTTTTGAGTGAGGTGGTGATGGGAATCAATGTGAAGATACCTATCCCTGTGAGATATCTTCTGGATGTCGTTCCTTTGATATAAGGAAGCGTGGTCATCTTTTCTTATAATGGTGATCAACTTTGAAGATAATCTTTTGGAATTAATGGTTTTTATAACCATTATTTTTTAAAACATCAAAGAAATGTTTCAATTCCTATTCTACATTAGCATTATCATAAACTCTGATGGATCAAGTCACTAGCATGTTGATGGCATTGATATTTTGAGTGAGGTAGTGATGGGAATAAATGTGAAGACACATATCCCTATGAGATATCTTCTGGCATACTTGATGGGTTAGCGACCCATCATCTCTTTTAAAGATAAGGATATCCCATAATGGGATGATATTATTTTCTTCTATCTCCATTGTAAAATTTATTCTCTTAGCTTGACTATTCAAATGACCTTTAAACATGTCTAAGCTTTCTTTTCTATGTGGCTAGATTATGTACAAACCTTTTCCATTGTTTAGGATTAAGTGGATAGGAATCAATGGATCAATTTTCAAACACTTCCATGTACAAATCAATGACAATCGATGGTAATGGGGACCCCATTGCCACATTTTCTATCTACTCATAAATATTGCAATGAAAGCTAAAGTACATTGATTCCATGCAAGTTTTAACAAGAATTATAGTATCCTCATTTGTGATGTCCTTGATTATCTTGATGGCATCATAAACCAAATTTTGGTGCAAAATCATACCACATCAAAATTGACAAGAAGATCTTATTCATCGACCTTTATATTTTTTAATTCATCGATAACGTGAGAAGAATATTTGACATTGGTGTGTGTTTTCCCAACTAGAATCTCGAGTTTCTTCATAAGGTATTTCACTAATTATGTGAGAGAACCAATGGTATTAACTATGGGTCTCAACATAGAATTTTCTTTGTGAATCTTAGGAAACTCATATATTTGAGGGACTACATAGTTTTTCAGGGTTACCTTGGCTTTAAATTCCTCATCAAGAAACAAGCCATTGGTCGTTGTTGTGACCTCTTTCATGATTTTATTACAAGGGTCTCTGCTAAATTTTTAAAACTTCCACTGTTTAATAGATGGTCCAACCTCTTCATAGTCTAATATGTTCATGATTATCAATGTTTTTGCTTTGTTCACTTTCATGACCATGATCTCTTTATTATTTTTCAAATTCTTCAACTCAATAACTTCATCTCTATCAATATTATGCTTGGGCAATTCATTATTTTTAATCGATACACACTCCTATCTCAACTCTTCTTCTTTCTCACTTTGTAGATAAATGATGTTATTTTTAATACTCCAAAACAACTCCATGACGAGATTCAAGTTGTGTTCTAGAACCCTCCACATTAGCATGATTACCAATTTGTTTTACTATTAACTTTTCCAACTTCTCATCTAGTTTCCAATAAAGTTTTTAATCATAATGACATATTTATACCATGAACTTGATATCTTATCTAACTGAGCTTTAAACATCATGAAGATGATTCCATCTTGAGGACTAAAACTGGTTGAGGACAATCTATTAATTCAATGCAATTCTCCTTATTTTTCTAACTATACAAATAAGTTCCTATGTTGCACAAGTTTCTGGAACGCGGGTACGAGTATCTAGTACGGCTAGAAGCTTTGCTCAAATTTGCAGGAAACGTCGGCTTGGGAGCAGCAATAATATATATTAATTTTTTAAAATATATTACAAAAAATTAAAGAGTTAAAAAAACATAATTGATTAATTTCATATCTTAAACTATTTTAGCCTCTTAAGCCTCTAGTAGTGTCATGAAATTCAATCATTTTAAATTTGCTCACTCCTCTAGGTCCAGATTATACAAAAATTGGATTTGTGTGACTTGAAGTAAACCCTAACTATGCATGACTCTAGTGCCATGGTGTGTTTTGTAGATTTGACCTGCAACTTTATCCCAATGTACGAGTTTGTAAAGGAAAATTGCATATATATGTGTGTGCGTGTGTGTGTGTGTGTGTGTGTATGAAGCACAAATAACTTCATAAATCATAAGATTCAATCTTTTCTAATTCCTTGTTTCAACTCCTTCTTTTCATAAGAGTGCAGAGTATTTGGGTGCCTTTGCATTTTTTTGATGGTAACTACTACTTACTTCTTATGTGAATGAAGGCTTGATTGTTTCAAGCTCAAGTAACAAACTTTCAAAGTCTTCAATATTTTGAGTTTGATGTGGTTTATGACCCTAAATTGCTATATCAATCAATATGAATAACGTAAGCTAGCTATAAACATTTGAGACATGAATTAAAGTTGTTCAATATCTTAGTATTGTAGAAAGATCCATGTTTATTCACTTAAGTACACTGGTAGCTTATATTTTGAGTGTGAATGGATCTAAACATTTAAGAGGTGTGAGCCCTCTTAATTTAATTAACCTTGAAAATTGTAAAAATGGCGTTATTGATAGATTCTTCGAACAATAAACAACAATCATTCAATTGATTTTCGACACTTTTCTTATGATTTTGGGCTCCACATGGTTGGGAGCTTGTAGAAGCCCCCTGTCTGTTTAGGAGCTTCTGGAAGCTTCTAAACAAACAGGGAGCGTCTACAAGCTCCCCCAAAAAAGGGAGCGGCTAAAGCAAGTTCCCAAAAAGCTCCCAAGCTCATAGAGAAGCTCCCAACAAAAAGGGGACGTTTCGTACCAGCTCCCAAGCTCCCAAGAGCAGGGAAACACTGGGTACGGGTTGCCAAAATCCTGGGAGCGGTACCCATGCAACTATGCAAATAACCTCATTCCACTTGAATTGGGGTACTTGTAAGGTAAAGCTCCCTACATATACTACTCAACTTGATAACACTAATCTCATTCAAGACTATTTCTTGCCTTGTACCATTAGACACTAGATCAAATTACATCAACAACTCATGGGAACACTAAACCTACTTGACATTATAACTATATAAAACACAACTTTAGATATGTATGACTAGCTTTGTCTATACTACTCGTGATTTCATCTTCATCCCAAGAGTGCTCTCATTTCTTTATCTACCTAAACCACAAGCATGAGAGTTTTGGTGTCATTAATGATTACTCTTAAGGCCTTGTTGATTAGGCCACTCACCACGTGTCAAATTATTTAATAAAAATCACCAATGTCATTATTTAAATAGAAACTTGTTGTTGACATGGTCACCATCCATTCATATGATGAGTAAGGCTAGTTCCTCCCTCCCTTGCAACCTCCTCGATCTCATTCTTAGGATTATGTGTCTTTGCAAACTCTCTTCACCACCTAGGGTGTTCCTTCTTGTTTAACCCCTGTCTAATCCTTTGGATTGATTGCATTATTTTATGTATTTACATATTTAATGAAAATTGCCATTGAAGAAGAACCATTTACTTGAAAAGAATATTCATCTCATAAAACCATGAGAAAAGAGCTGAGATTAAATACCCGTATAAGTGCCTGCGCGTATGCACTTTCCCCGTTGCAGCGGACACAGAATTCTGGCAGGGCTCATAATCAAGGCTCTCCACGCCGATTTCGCCATCATCGATCTCCTGCGCAGGTCTGGAGTTCGAATCTCTCCCATCGCTAATAAGAGAAACATCTTTGTAAGCCTCTCGATTCGCCTCTGCTCTGAAATGCTCCATCAATTCTTCCAATGTCAGCTTAATCTCTCCGATGTCGCCCTTCTCCACCAAAGGCTGGATGATTTCAGAGTCATCCGATGCCATAATTGCTCTCTTTACAGTCCAGGTCAATCCAAATTTGAACTAAAACTGACTGTACGGCTGAAATGGATTTCGAATCTGCTCGAGAATTCGAACGCCTGAAGGAATTTAAAGGACGCCTTCAGGAATGATCGATCCCCTGCAGATACGATCTCTCCCAGCGCTTCCTCGGAATTAATAAAATTGGGTACAGTTCCCCACCATCGCTCAGAGTATTTAAAGTGACAGAGAACTGTATTTCCCATCTCATGCATCACCATTAACTCATGCATATACATTCCGTGATTAAGATGCATGTAGGTATGGCAGAGAAAAGAGGACTATCGGTAAATTAAAGCGCCACTGGAACCTTCAACCGGTCATTTTTTTTTATCTATTGACGGTTACCTAAACTGGGCGGCCTTAAAAGAGGGCCCGTCATTATTTCGAGATCACGTGATATACGCGCTAATTTGAGCGGTGTTTGCATGGACAATCCTTTACTTCGCTGAGGCTACACGTAATATGATCACATCGAGATTTCCGATGGTTACGTGAGAAACATCACCTTGAAACATAGCTCTTTTTTAAATATATATTTCTTTCAATGAAAGGAGTTCGGAAATAAATTATATTTTTGGCTTTTAAAACATAATATGTTTCTACTCGGATTTAGTAGTTTTTTCTAGGGCAGAATGGGATGGCCATACGATGCTGAGGTTGTAGGGTTTATGAGGCATGAGGAGATCCCGTGTAGAGTATCCTTGTGGCATTGATTCGATTTTCCTATTGGAATAGGAGTTGGACAATAAGGGGAGATTTTAGAAAATTAATGTTACATACATACAGGTGTAGTAATAGTGTTTGGTTAGAGTAAATGTAGATGCAAGCACAATTACTTAATTTATGGTTGGTGAACACCCATAAGTTACAAGTTAAGCATTATGAATAAGTTATTTGTTATCCAAGCATAGTTACATGAATTGTCTATTATCCATGCATCAGTTACCAATTATTCATGCGTCAAGTACTGGTTATCTATGTATGCTACTTGTTATTTTTGATATTCTTCTTTTTATAATTGTTTATTTTGAATTTGGAACGATTTCCATAAAACCAATATGGACAATACACTTGTCTCATCCTCGTGCAATCTAGGAAAAGCATAAGTGCTAATCCATCCCAAATTCTAAGATATTGGTGTAATAATGATAATATTGTTGTTGTTATTATTGTTATTACCATCATAGATCCATCTTAACTCTCGTTCTATCAAGTGTCAGTGTTATCCAAGCATAGTTGCATGAATTGCCTATTATCCATGTATCAGTTACGAGTTATTCATGCGTCAACTACCGGTTATCTATGTATGCTTACTAGTTATTTTTTATATTCTTTTTTTTATAATTGTTTATTTCGAATTTGCACTGATTTCCATAAAACCAATATGGACAATACACTTGTCTCACCCTCGTGCAATCTAGGAAAAGCATAGTGCTAATCCACCCAAATTCTAAGATATTGGTGTAATAATGATGATATTGTTGTTGTTGTTGTTGTTGTTGTTGTTATTGTTATTACCATCATAGATCCATCTTAACTATGGCTCTATAAGTGTCGTGTCGACACTTGATAGAGTTAGAGTTAAGATGGATCTATGTCGGTTTCGAGATATTGTTGTAACTCTCTTTATTTTCAATATTTATAGTGTCTTTCTCCAATGTTAATCCTTGTGACTTATGGATTGTCAAACCCTATAAAATGTAATATCATAGAAATCAATGCATCTTAACAATACTATTATATCATATTGCATTTTCCAATGCACATATTTCAAATTAAAGGGATGTTAGATAATGATGCAAATATCCATCTAAAAACATAGAACAATAGATCATATATGCCCCTCATCTATAAGTAATGCATATTAACAATACTATGAAAGAAAATTATGAAATCAAAGCATTCAACAAACTTCTGCTACTAAATTCCCACATTAAAATATTAGATGTCAATATATAGTCAAATTAGGGTTTCTACTATTTAATTGTATTGTTTCTATCTACTAGACTAACTATGGTAATTGGATCAAATTAGGGTTTTGGTCTTATTTAATTGAATGATATCATACAAAATGGCAAGAATAGATGGATCAACCACATGGTTGTTTGCTCCAACAATGACCCGATTGATAGATCATAGATTCCATTCTATTTGACTAACTAAGGTGATTCTATCTACTCAACTAAATGTGGTAATTGAATCAGATTAGGGTTTCGACTATTTAATTGAATGATATCATACAAAAAGTAATTAAATCAATGCATTTTAACAATACCATTAGATCATATTGCATTTCCCAATGCACAAATTTCAAATTAGAGGGATCTTAGATCATAACTTTAATCTCCATCTAAAGACATAGATAAATAGACAATATATGCCCCCGAGTTCAAACTATTCCAATTTGCAATCGGTTGTAAATGATAACATATAAATCCTACAAATAGTTAAAAGTTGCATTAATTAATTAATTATGAAGTAAAATAGTTATTTACCCTACATTAATATCTAACCCATTATTCTATTATTAACTTAACAATATATAATCCAATACATTTTCCATTATAATTGTGAAGGGCCAACTTGGAATTGTGTTCTAAATGACAACACATAAATATTACAAATAGGAAAAAGTTGCATTCATTCATTAATTATGAAGTAAAATAGTTATTTACCCAATTATTGATTAATTTGCAATTATTACAAAACTAATACCTAACTCATTGTTGTATCATTAACTTAACAATACATATTCCAATATTTTTTCCATTATAATCATGGAGGCACCAAGTATTCCAACTTGGAATCGTGTAGTAAATGATAAGACATAAATCCTACAAATAGGCAAAAGTTGCATTTATTAATTAATTATGAATTAAAATAGTTATTTACCAAAACAAATATGTAACTCATTGTTATATTATTAACTTAACAATACATAATCTAATATATTTCCATTATAGTTTTAATTGATAACACAAAAATATTAAAACTAGCACAGCCACTTAACTTTTGGCCAATGAACACTGATCGGCCATAAGTTAAGTGCCACAAACTACCATGAACAATTTAAGTGCCACGAACAAGTTATCTGTTACTTGTTCTACATGCATAGCTGTAATCACTCGTTGTCTATGCCTCATCTACTTGTTATCACCCGCCTTCTTCTAGTTAAACAGGTTGTCTACCATAGAATGTTATCCATGCATAAGCTACCAATTATCTATGCATCAACTACCCATTACTTTTTATGTTCTTCTTTTGTGTAATTGTTTATTTTGAATTTGGAACGACAACCATAATATCAATCTGGACAGTACACTTGGTGCAATTATTTTATTCAATAGAAATTAATATATTTATACTGGCACAACCACTTAACTTGTGGTTGGTGAACATCGACAGGTCACAAATTACATGCCACCAACAAGTTACTTGTTTTCCATGTATAGTTGCATAAACTACCCGTCGTCCATGCATCAACTATGAGTTATTCGTGCATCAAAAAGCTTTATCCATGAATAGTTACCAGTGATTTTTTATATTCTTTTTTTTTATAATTGTTTATTTCAAATTAGAAACGGCTGCCATAAAATCAATCTGGACAGTACACTTGTCTCATCCTCGTGTAATTTAGGAAAAGCATAGGATCCAATCCACCCCAAATTCTAAAATAAAAACACCTATCAGTGTAATTAAAATAAAGTTGTGGCCAAATCGTCTAGCATGCCAACACAAAATTAGCAAATCCAATATTTATTGTTTCAAATTCAACAAAATTTATGGTATGGAGACAACCTTATATAGCTTGATAGTACTACATCTATTGTATTCTAGAAGGTATATCTAATGCCTAACAAACTTCCTACTAACAAAACATACTTGCAAACTGTTTATTAAAATTGAAAATTTAAAAGGGCCCTCCCTGTAATGGGTCTCTCCACCAACCTTGGAAGCCCAAGCATCCTTAGACTGGTTCATTTCTCGATGCATTGCTTGCAACATTGTTGGCTCCTCCTCTTCTTTCCATTGCTTTGGTGCATATGAATCATTAGGATGTGATAGAGGAAAATATGAATGTACTGCTTCCTTTACTTGTTTCCTTCCTACTTCCAATTGCTCCACTCTCTCTAGAATCCCTTTCATCTTCTCCTCCATTTCTTCAAGCCTAATATTTTTGTTTTGCCCTATAATTGACATCCTATGTTGCCTCAATTTCATGCTTTCTAGTTGGGATCCAACCTCCTCTATTTGTTAGTTCCAAGAATATTTTTCATGTCCCTGCCCTCTCTCCCATTTTCTTCTGCATTTGTCCAATTTCATGACTAATAAACCATGGAATTCTTACATCTCTTCTGTGTTCATCTCATAGTTCCATGTGCCTCTCTATAGGTAAATTACTTCACACAATGCAAAACTACTTGGATGGATGTGATTTTCCATGCTACCAACCCGAATCAAAGCTTCAACACAATGGACAAAATGTTGGGAAAAACCCTTCTAACAACTGGACATAAAATAAAATAGTAGAAGGGATAAATATTCCAAGCAGAGGGATGATGTCTAAAGACACTGTTTACAACACTTAACCAGAGTACATTATGACCATAGCATCACAATGCATTTTCTCATAAGAGATCACCATCATAAGTCGATATAAGTCTATGTCAACACAACCCACAGGGTTGTTATTTTATAGTCTCGAGATCTAATAAAATTCCTTGAAGTGAGGATGATCTGGTCCAAAAATAAGTGTCATTGGTTCTAACTGTTTCCAGGAAATCTGCAATGTCCCATTGATTATTCGAGTACTTTAGTCAATTCAACTGTTGTGTCGTCAACTGATCAATTGACCACTCAGTCGATCGATCAATCGACCACTCAGCGAGCCTCGAGTTGACTGTTGAAGTGGACAAAAATTTTGAACCCACTAAATTTCTAAGACACCCTCAATTTGATAAATGATATATGATAAGATGATATGAAAATTATGTTGAGTATGGTTGTCATTGATGACAAGCCATTAATGACAAAGGAGTAATTACGGTTGATGACATGGCAATGAAGACATGGTAGGTTGGGCATTGGAGCTAATATAAAGTTGGTGTGTGCCTTGGAACACTAGGAGGAACAAATGACCCATTATGTGGTCATTTGTTGAAGATGTTGTGGCCCTTGATGATGATGCCATGAAACCCACACATATGTGGTCTCTAGAATGATTGAATTTTGATGATGGAACCCACATTGAAGCCCACACATAAATTGAATCAGCCACATATGATGGATGTTTAATCCCTTGAACCTTGAAGATGCCCTTATGTGGAACCCTTGATGTATGGTGATGAAGAATTGATGTATGATGGAGCCCTTGATCTTATAGTTGCTTGATGAAACCTTTGGTGCTGAACATGATGATGAAGAATCCCATACATGATAAATTCCTTCTTTTGATGATGCCCTTGAAGATGCTTTGAAGCCTATATGCTGGTTCTTGATTTATGAAGAAGATGGGGCCTTTGCTTGATGATGAAGTAATTAAAAAATAATGGACATGGAAACCCTTATCGACAAATTTTTGATTTTGGCACCTTTGAAGCATGATTGACAACCCACAAAATGGTGGAGTAATGTTGTGTGATTACCCTTATCTTTGGGGTTTTTGATATTCTTGTGATGATGAATATATAGTGGAACCTTTGGACAAATACTCAGTACAATGAAGAAGCACATGAAGCTTAAGTCCTTGAAATCTAAAACAAGTCGGCCGACCTTTATAAATTGCAATATAAATATTAAAGTGGCATACTAGATCGGCTCATTAAATTGATCTTTGAAAAATATAAAATAAAATTTATATAGTAGGTCGTCCAACTTAAATATGTCACCCTCCAATGTGTATATATACTACAAGTTGTCCCACTAAATGGCCAAGTCTGCAAACACACCATCTATCTCAAATTCGGGTTTATTGTAGCAGCTTTGAAATTCAGTTTATTGTAGCAGCTTTGAAATTCATCCACTGTAGCAGCTGCAGTGTTTTGGAAGTATTTTTTTATGTGCTCAGATTTTCTCGTATCATCTTTGAGGAATTTCGGTGGTCAGACAAGGTTAATGTTTAGCTTATTTGAAATTAGCAGCCATCGTCTTTTGGATCTTGAAGGGAGTTCTTTTTCCAGCAATTGAAAGCATATGAGAAGCTTGTTACACCTCTGAAATTCGGACTGAGGAACCACAATAGTAAATATTTAAGAACAATAAGTTCACCCTATACTACTTTAATACATGGTGACTAATGTATGACAAGGTAAGTTTGCCTAATATAAATCTGCAATGAGGTTGTTTGAATTCTGCAAAACCCAACTTACACAGTGATCTAATAGAGACAAAGATACTCTATGTTAGCATAGGTCTTGGCATAGTTTTTGTGTTAAGTTGTTGACAATACCTTGATCAGTACTAACATAAGGTGGTATGAATTGACTATGCATATGATGGTGAAACTTTACAAGATGATGCTACAACAGTGATAGATGTACTTGACATAATGTTGACAGAGATCACTTGAATGTGGCAGTGATGTTGGCCGGTTAGTTGCATATAATGAAATCAATGCATTGTGGCAGAGATCATAGGTCTCATGAAAGGAAAATCTGGGCTTGATTACTTGAGCAGAGACTTGACCTATTATAATTTGATGACTTGGATGCTTTGACCAGATAAGCAACATTATATTGAACAAACACCAGATAGAAACTGCAGCATTATGATAGTTGACCAAGAATGACATGATAGTGATTGATGATTGTGATCAGTATGTGATGGCAAGCTAAGCCTTGCATATCTGAGGTTTGGATACCTCAACCTTTCTTAGTTGGTGCTAAGAAAACCAGGCTAGGCCTTGGAATAGGAGTTGGTGCTCTTTGGTCAGTTGGTGTTGATGTAATCACGAAGATTGAAATCTTCCATTATATTTCATATGAAATTATAAATAAAGTTTACTATACTTGTTTATGTGTCTCTTTCTATAATCTATGTTGATGTATTTAGACATCTGTTGATTAGTTTATGAATGATAATGTACTTGGTTGTGTTGTTCATATGATAAAATCTGTATAAGTTTTGATAAGGGAAAATTGTTAAAGAGTGCTACCACACTGATTCACCCCCCCTCTTAGTGTGTCATTGTGTCCAACAATTGGTATTAGAGCTGGCCTTCACTACAAGCCTAGCCAGCTTGAAGGAGATCTATGGACACACAATGGAAGGACAAGCAGAGTTATCCAACAAAGAAGTTCCAGTATTTGACGTGATAGATTACTTTGGATGGAGAAGCAAGATGAAATATTATCTGAAGAATTTTGGTGTCTGGGATATTGTGATCAATCAACCCATTCCGTCCAACAAAAAGACCAAGACAGCTGCACAAAAGGATTCCAAGAAGGACAACACCGTTGCCTTGAAATTTCTTATGGATAGACTCTCAAACTCTGTCAAAGAGAGTGTAGGAGAACACACTTCAACCAAAGACCTATGGTTTAAGCTGGAAAGTGAGTACCAAAGAAGAAACCAAGACACAGAGAAGGAAACGGAATTCAAACCCATTGAAGATGTGAAGCAATAAGAAAAGGAAGTGCAAGCATCAAACATCCTGGAAGGTAAGGATGCTTCTGATTGTAGTCGCTTTGATAGTGATGACATTAAAAATAATCGTGTATATGTTAGGAAAGATTGCCTAGCACATCTTTTGATGGACATTGATCTCAAATACAATTTGAGGCTTAAAAAGAAGATTCCGGGATCATTTGAAAAATACCAAAAGAAGACTATGGACCTACTCAAGAAACTCAATCTCAAAAAGACAAGTTTACAAGATGAGCTAGAAGACAAAAATGATGAAATTGAAAGATTAAAGATTAAACTTATCAGTCAAGGAGAGTCTAGTGAAGATTCATAAAATATTAAAGAAACAAGGAAGGCTAATGTTGATTTAAAGATTCAATTTGAGGAATCCAAAATGATAGAGGAAGTCTTGAAGAACCATTTGGATGAAAAAGAGAAGACTTGTCAAAATCTTGAAATGGAATTGGTTGATCTCAGTAAGTAAATGAAAAGTCAATTGCCTATATCAAATTAAAAAATAGCTCATCTATCTTGGATGAGATCTCGGATTGTCAAATATATCCATTTGACAAATCCGGTCTTGGCTACAACAAGGAAGAAGGAAAATCGGAGGTCGGAACATGGTCTCCTAAGACTCCCGAAGCAAGCCCTTCAATTTCCAAGAATGGAAGCAAAGCTCCTCGGCAAGAACCTACACAATATAAAGAAGACTTCAAAATATCAGAAAGACATCCAGAAGTTGGTCCCACTCCTCAAAGCAGATTCATAAGAGAAACAACTTCAAGATGGAATCAAGCACTCAAGTATGACGATGGTTTTAATGGTTATTGTTGTTCATGTAATGATTTTGGTCACAAGGCTATGGATTGTAGATTATATGAAAGAGTAAGTGTTGGAAGTCCCAACAACATAGTTAGATGCTGGACATGCAATCATGTTGGTGACATTGTTGCACATTGTCGTACTATGAGATGTTATAGTTGCAGTGGCTTTGGTCATAAAGCCTGAGACTATGCAAGTTCAAGAAGACAACCCATGATAAGTCCCTCATACAAATCAACTAGAAGAGTCAATGAACCCAGGAATATAAATAATGGTGAAGGGGAAAATGATAAGACAAGTTCCAAGAAATAGGTATGGGTGAAGAAGATTGAACAGTTGCACCTAGGAGAAGTTGACCAGTGCAAAGAATATGGTTTCCATGTGGCAATCCAAGTTTGAGGTCTTTGAAAATACCTTGGTACACCTTGATTTTGTGGAGCTGGAGGATGGACTCAAAGGTAAATGGTTGATACTCCAAGCAAGGAACATGTCCAAGGATCGTGGCATGTTGATAGGGGGAGCAGTATGGGATGTCTTCAAGAACACTTGTTGTTGGTATCTGATTGTATGATTTATATTGGGAATATAGTTGGTTATAATCCAGCTAGTTATCAAGATATGAATTTTGAGAAGACACTAATTAGATTCCTTGAGAAGAGCAACTGGCAATGTTGACATGATAAGGAGCCAAGGTGAAGGACTAGAAGTAAAAGGGAGAATGTAAGCATGTGAACAGTCATTGATTGAAAGAGGACCAAATATCTACAATAAAAGATGTACCAATAACATATGAACCTCATTCTCAAAATCTACTTATCCCAGGCTTGTCATAATCAACAAATATCTTTTCAAGATGATATAAACGTGAATATCAACATGACAGAAGTGGATTAAATCCACGGGAACAAATGTTTATCGTCATTGAAAGCATCCTTCAAGCATTCAAATTGAAGTCATCAACTCAGGAAATTTCTCAAGACTTGCAAAGATTATGTAAGCTATGTTCAAACATTTCTAGTTCAAGATTAAAAGAATGAGAGTTTCAGACTAAAAGGGAGCCAAAGTTTGACAACTCAAAAAGATCATGTATTTACAAAGTTGTTTGATGGACTTAATGAAGCATCTTGGCCATTATCATAAATGGTCCAAAAAATCTTGAGAATTCATCAATGTAGATCTTGAAAAAGAAGAAGTTTAAAGTGCAATTTGAAAGGCATACTAACACACCTTTTCAAAGTCTACTAAGTAAGAGCAAATTGGATCAGCTTGAAATCAGACTTGAGCATAATTTGTAAAGGTATACTGCTAGAGATAGATTGAATGACAATTTGACTTCCCCATTGAACCAAATTTTTGAAGAAGAATTATAGTTCTTTCATACAGACTTAAAAAGAGATATTCTGAAGTCATCATTTTGATATGCACCATGAAGAACATAGTATGCAAAATCTTATGAAAACACGTCCTATCAACTACAAACGTGAGACTGATTTAGAAGACATATTTGAAGGTGTCCTTAAGGAGCATGGCATTATTATAGACAAAAATTCTTCATGACAAGTAGAGAAAACATTTCAACATGATCTCAAGAAGTATTCAAGGATACAATTTTTTTGGGGGGCATTGTGAAGCTTTTGATGGTTAAGTGTTTGTCCCTTTGTCATTAATGTCAAAGGGGGAGAAAATTCAGGAGGTGTTGCCATCAATGACAAAGGGGGAGTTTGTTGAGTATGGTTTTCAATGATGACAAGCGATTAATGACAAAGGAGTAATTAAGGTTGATGACATGGCAATGAGGACATGGTAGTTTGGGAATTGGAGCCACACAGTTGGTGTTTGCCTTGGAACACTAGGAGGAAGAAATGACCCATTATGTGGTCATTTGTTGAATATGTTATGGCTTGATGATGATGCCATGAAACCCACACATATGTCGTCTCTAGAATGATTGAATTTTGATGATGGAACCCACATTGAAGCCCACGTACAAATTGAATCTGCCACTTACGATGGATGTTGAATCCCTTTAACCTTGAAGATGCCCTTATGTGGAACCATTGATGTATGGCGATGAAGACTTGATGTATGATGGATCCCTTGCTCTTATAGTTGCTTGATGAAACCTTTGATGCTGAACATGATGATGAAGAATCCCATACATGATAAATTCCTTCTTTTGATGATGCCCTTGAAGATGCTTTGAAGCCTATATGTTGGTTCTTGATTTATGAAGAAGATGGGGCCTTTGCTTGATGATGAAGTAATTAAAAATGATGGACATGGAAACCCTTATAAAAAATGTTTTGATTTTGGCACCTTTGAAGCATGATTGACAACCCACAAAATGGTGGATTCATGTGGAGTGATTACCCTTATCTTTGGGGTTTTTGATATTCTTGTGATGATGAAGATATAGTGGAAACTTTGGACAAATACTTAGTACAATGAAGAAGCACATGAAGCTTAAGTCCTTGAAATCTTAAACAAGTCGGCCAGCCTTTATAAATTGCAATATAAATATTAAAGTGGCATACTAGGTCGACTCAATAAATTGATCTTTGAAAAATATAAAATAAAATTTATATAGCAGGTCAGCTAGCTTAAATATGTCACCCTCCAATGTGTATATATACTACAATCCGTCCCACTAAATGTCCAAGTCTGCAAACACACAATCTCTCTGAAATTCAGTTTTACTGTAGCAGCTCTGAAATTCGGTTTACTGTAGCAGCTCTAAAATTCGTCCACTGTAGCAGCTGCAGTGTTTTGGAAGTCTTTTTTTTTATGTGCCCATATTTTCTGGTATCATCTCTGAGGAATTTCGGTGGTCATACAAGGTTAATATTGAGCTGATCTAAAATTAGCAGCCATCCTCTTTTGGATCTCGAAGGGAGTTCTTTTTGCAACAATTGAAAGCATATGAGAAGCTTGTTACACCTATGAAATTCGTACGGAGGAGCCACAGTAGTAAACATTTAAGAACAATAAGTTCACCCTATACTACTTTAATACATGACGACTAATGTATGAAAAGGTAAGTTTGCCTAATATAAATATGCGATGAGGTTGTTTGAATTCTGCAAAACCCAACTTACACAGTGATCTAATAGAGACAAAGATACTCTATGTTAGCAGAGGTCTTGGCATAGTTTTTGTGTTAAGTTGTTGACAATACCTTGATCAGTACTAACATAAGGTGGTATGAATTGACTATGCATATGATGGTGAAACTTTACAAGATGATGCTACAACAGTGATAGATGTACTTGACATAATGTTAACAGAGATCACTTGAATGTGGCAGTGATGTTGGCCGGTTAGTTGCATATAATGAAATCAATGCATTGTGGCAGAGATCATAGGTCTCATGAAAGGAAAATCTGGGCTTGATTACTTGAGCAGAGACTTGACCTATGATAATTTGATGACCTCGATGTGTTGACCAGATAAGCAACATTATATTGAACGAACACTAGATAGTAATTGCAGCATTATGACAGTTGACCAAGAATGACATGATAGTGATTGATGACTGTGATCAGTATGTGATGGCAAGATAAGCCTTGCATATATGAGGTTTGGATACCTCAACCTTTCTTAGTTGGTGCTAAGAAAACTAGGCTGGGCCTTGGAATAGGAGTTGGTTCTCTTTGGTCAGTTGGTGCTGATGTAATCGCGAAGATTGAAGTCTTCCATTGTATTTCATGTGAAATTATAAATACAATTTACTATACGTGTTTATGTGTCTCTTGCTATAATCTATGTTGATGTAGATAGACATCTGTTGATTATTTGATGAATGATAATGTACTTGGTTGTGTTGTTCATATGATAAAATCTGTATAAGTTTTGATAAGGGAAAATTGTTAAAGAGTGTTACCACACTGATTCACCCCCCCCTCAGTGTGTCTTTGTGTCCAACAAATTACAATGACTATCCCGCTTAAATATTGCTTGGGCATTAGATTGTGAGGAGTTGCAACTTCTCAGTTAATTACATTTAATATTTCTTATCTCATTTTATTACATTTAGTTATTCATTCATTATTATTAGTTATTATGAATATATATATATATGTGTGTGTGTGTGTGTGTGTACTATTTATATTTGTGACATTGCCTCCCCCTTAAGGGAAGCTTTGTCCTCAAAGCTGAATTTACTGACGTTTCATTTTGTGTTGGATTCGTGTTGACGTTGAGTTGAGACATCTGATCGAGATTGATCTCTTTATCTTGATGATGGTTATGATACTTTTTGTGTTGTGATTTTTTCTTCTTGGGTGGTGAATTTCTCGGTCCATGTAATCGATACATGCACCCATTCCATTTAAATTCCATGTATTGTTTTTGAAGGTTGGTAGAGTAAGTTCCTAATGACATTAATTATTCAACGCCTAATACAATGTCTACTTCCTTGAGTGGTAAGGCATAACAATTGAGCTATAAGTTTAAGTTTTGTATTTGTAACGACACTTTATGGCATTTTCCCACTTCTTCTATGTGTTGATCAACGACGGTTAAGGCTTTGAGAAATTTTGCGGTGAACACAAAAAATATTAAGTTCCTTTGCTCTATTGATATCAATTAGGTTATGTGTACTTCCAGAGTTAATTAAAACAGTGATGTCTTTACTCTTGATTGTCCCGATAAGTTGTAATCTCTTGGGGACCGAATTCTTTGGTTATGTTTCCTGGAACATCAGTGGATCATCCTTAAAGTTTCGTGACTTCTCAAATGGGGTGGAATATATTTCTTTGTGCGTGACTGACCTTCCTTCTGTTGGGCATTATCCTTCTTATGCGTCACTAAATCTTCTTCCTTACGGATTTGTTGAATACATGTAATTGTTGCAACTGATAATTCAGGTGAGCTTGTGCCTTCATTAGAATCATATGTATCTTCATATGTCGGACCTCTACTTCTTTCCCATTTATGATTTTGCAGTGAGTTGTGTGATTAGTTATGTATTTATGGCCCGGGATCCAATCTTCGCCACAACATCGACAAGTATTTTTATTCTTTTTCATGTCATTATCAGAATGGCTGGTGTATGTTTTTGAACTATTTTCAACTTCATAATCATAAGATTGAGGATTGTTGCATTGATGACCTAGTGACCAACCACCTCCACAATATCGACATTGTGTTTCTTGTTGTTGTAAATAACTCTTGTCACTGTTCCCTTGTCTTGATTTTTTAAACTTTTCTTCAATAATTTTTTCCTTATGTCTGGCCTTATCCAGATTTGAGACATTCTATAATTCTAGATCATTTCTAATGTATGGATTGAGCCAATGTACGTATTTTTGGATTCGTTGACTGTCTATTAGCTTCGATACTCGTGTCGCTAATTCTTTCCATTCGAAGGTAGATTCATCCACGTCACCTTTTTGTTGCAATCTGGTGATCTTTGCGAAGAAGTCCTTCTCCTTTAGATCTTCAAATATCTTAAAGAAGTCCTTCTTGAATGTTTCCCAGTTGTGGGAACATTGTTTTGTCGTTATCTTCCACCACATGTACTAGTTATATGCCCGACCTTCTAGTTACAATGAGGCATACTTAATCATCTCTTCATTGGATATGATCTTGTGTATGCAAAAACATTCTTCTTCTTTGTTGATCCACGCGACACTCTGATTTATTGTATTTTCGAACTTGGGTAGCTACAACTTAGGATTCACTTGATATCACCTTATTGGTTGCATGGTGGTCGAGGATGGTTATTTGTTAACTGCAAGATGATTGTGATCTCCATTGCCTTGTGGAATTTCTACTTTGAAATTTCATTTATGATCATTCGTGTCTGTTGAAATGAGGGATGACTGGTATGTTTTTGATGACTCACCATTTTTGGCAGTGTCTCTTGCATCGAGGTACTGCATAAGTTTGGTTAATCCATCCCCTATGCTTGAAGCTATTTCTCTTCTTAATCCATCCATCTCCCATGCTACGACTTTGTTGACTTCAAATTTCACGGTATTCGTTAATTCTTCCTTGCCTTTGTGTAGTTCAGCTTCAATTTGATTGAGCCTTGAGTGTAAACCTTCAATATTTTTAGAGTCTTGGGCCTGGTTTTTCTCCAAATTCTCCATTCAGTTCTTCATTTCCTTCATGTTCGACATATTTCTTGTATAAGAGGGAATTTTGCTCACTATAGGATAAAAAAATCTTAAATATAATAATATTATTATTTTTTATGAAATTAAAATAATAATAATAATTTTTATTTTTTTTGAAATATTATAATAATATTATTTATTTTGTTAATTTTTTTTTAAATTTTTGTTTGAATGAGGATTAGGGGTTTTGGTGGCGGGAGGAAGGGTTGGGAAAGAGAAGGAAGGAGGGCGGAAGGAGGGAGGAGCGACAGGGAGAAAGAGGTGAGCGGCGAGGGAATATGGGGGAGGAGTTGGTGCAAAGCGGGGGGTAGTTGGAGCCGCCCCAATGAGAGGTTTCCATGTGGAGGCCTCTCATTGGGCCACCTGTCCACGTTTGCATATTCACCTGCCATGTGTCACCTTGAGATACAAAAATTTTGATATAATATAATTAGCCAATGATAGACTATAATTATCCGGTGAGAGGTTGCCATGTGGCAACCTCTCATTGGGCCACATGTCCACATTTGCATAGTCACCTGCCACGTGTCACCTTGAGCTACTATTAACTCAACTTTGCAACCTACCATGTTTCACCTTGAGCTACTGCCAACTAAAATCTGTAACTTGCCATGTGGAACCATGAAGGACTGCCACATAATCTACATAAAGCCACGTTTCACCCTTCTAGTGGTGCCACGTGGCACCCCTTTTTTCCATTCTGCACAATGTCAAAATTTCAGAGCAACATATCTTCTTTATTTGGAGTCCGTTTGATGTGATTCAAGTGACGTTGGAATCATCTTGACGAGCCCTTCAACTTGGTGCTATTCTTTCTAACAATTGAACATTTTGATTTATAAGGATATTCAAATCCTCCTGGATCATTTCTCCCCACTGAAGGACTTTTGGACCCCAAAAGTTTACATAGAGGTCAGACATGCTTCTCAGCATTACAACATAATCCATACGCCTTGCTACTTCAACAAAAGCCTTAAAATATCACTATGTTGCATGAATAAGTGATGTTATACATCTCATCACTTTTACAAATGTGCCCTTCTATGGGGCCTTAAAAGCAACAAGCGATTTACAATTATTGGCTTTCTTCAATTAACTCAAAAAGTCTACTAATCTTAGCCATCAAGGTGAATAGGTCCTCCTTCCTGAGTTGTCTCTGTAGCTAGCCTTCTTCTTGGAGTTGACTTCCTTTCTCAGCTGGTTCCTTCACAGTTTCTTGCTCAACTTTCTTGTCCTTTTTGGGACGTAGCTCTAGATGGAGCATCTAATGTGTGGATTCCTGACGTCCACCCTTGTTGCAATGGGTGGAATGGTTCTAATTTACCTATATTTTCTTGCCCTTCTTTTCCTCCTGATGTGGAGAGGGGTATTCGTGTCTTGGCTTCTTCTTGGTTGCCACAACCTTCCTATACAAAGCCATTATTTTCCAACACTTGGCAATAGCATGGTTATCCTTACCACAAAACGTACATGGTATTCGATGCCATAAACTTTGCTTTACATTTCCAATTCTCTTATAATCAAAAGGAACGTTGGAATAATGAGACTTTTTATACCCTTGCTTAGATGTCTTTGGTGCAGGTCAGGCACAAAGAACTTGGCTTAGATCCTCTTTTGTAATGATCGTCTCCCTTTGGAGATGACTCATAATATCGATCATCATGGAGTGTTGTGTTACCTTCTAGTACTGGATTGGGATCTTCTTTTGAATCTTTGCTTGCTTCAACTACTTTGGAGCATTCTCCAATCTCGTATCCCAAACCTGCAAATCGAGGTCTTTGTTAGGAACCCATGTCTTTACTTTGTTAGTATATTGTTGTTGGACGCATATGATTTGTAAGTCGTCCCGTAGTATTTGTTGATCAATAGTTTGTGTTATTGTTGTTGGCGCATATGCTTTGTAAGTCGCCCATAGTATTGTTGATCCATAGTTTGTAGTGGCCCATGGTTTTGACCCATAGTATTGGCGCCTAGACTTAGTATATAAGTGTGTGTTGAGACCTATGAAGGACCGCAAAGTTATTTGTATTGAGCTTGCTCAAAGGAGGTTGCCCCCTCGAAGTGGCCTGTGATCAATATAAAAGTGATTATGAGTTCTGTCATTTCTGCTATTTCACATATTCTTATTAATTAATTGTTGCAGGTGCTTCTCATCTGGTATCAGAGCACTTTCTTGGGCTCGCTAGGTGAAATTTTTGCCAAATTTTTTTTCGCATCTGTTGCAGGTTCGGATTTGGGAATAATCCTTATCCGCTTAACTGTGGGAAGTACTTGGGCATAAACCCTAAAAATCATTGTGAGGAGTACCACAGGAACCCCGAAGTAGTTGGCCCATTGAGAGGACCTGCCAGCGAAAAGGGCAACGACCCCTACCTGATTGACTAGTTCCCACCCGTGAGGTAAACCAAGAGTTGTCGTTTGTGGCAAAGCGGTTATCAGTTTTACCTGAGCCGTGGAGTGAGGGGTACTGCCCCAATACGCAAGCCGTCAGATAGCATTGGTGGTCGAGTGAAACCCCTGAATTGTTAGGAAGTCGCACATACCTGGGCTCCATATCTATTTTTAGCTGAACTATTGTCGATCACTGCTGCGCTGTTTCAGATCTAGCCGTTCCAGATCCAACCGTTTTCAATCCATTCGACGCCGTTTCAGATCTCTCTATTTCCGCTCACTTCTGGGCAATTGCAGATCTATCTGTTTCAGATCCCTTCCGAGCCATAGTCGCTCCAGTCTGTAAAAAAAAAAAAAAAAGAGTATAAAATTCAGTTTTTTCTCCATATTTCCCTTGTTTTCACTTTGTTTCCCTTGAAATTTTCGGGGAACCCCTGTCATCCCATTCTACATATTTCATTCCTAATTCTGCATATTTCAAATTTTACCACATAATTCCTTTCCGAATTCTGCTTCTTTGTCCCCCTCTGCCAAATTTTCCCATTCTTTCACCCCACTTCTGAAATCCTCATTTTTTGCTTCCCTATCTATTCGACAGTGTCCAAAACCTAGTCAAACCCCAATTACCCTTCAGATTTTTTCCCAAATCCAGATTTTCCTTTACTGAAGCAGTTTCTGTTTTTGTTTTTCTACCCAGTCAACCAAAGAAAAAAAAAAAACTCCTGGTTATGGTTTTCACCCGCGCAGGAGCAAAAACCATGGAAGAAGCACTTGAAACCATCCAAGCCAAACTCCAGGATCTGGATGAAAAATTTCTCGGCCTCCATCTTAAACATTCAGCTATGAACAACAAATGGCAGTCCAAGTCTTAATCAGACAATGGGTTCTCTTCTTCCAACAATTTCCGTGGTCTGAAGATTGATTTTCCTCTCTTCAATGGTACTGATCCAACTGGATGGATCTATCGTGCAGAATAGTATTTCAGTCTGCATAATACTTTTGATGTCAACAAAGTTCCACTTGCATCCTTTCATTTGGAACAGGAAGCTCTTCAATGGTATCGTTGGTACATCAAGGCTCATGAAGAGCCAAAATGGCAAGACTTTCGCCAGCTCCTTTTGCAACGATTTGGTCCTAGTGCTTTTGATGACTTCACAGGAGCCCTCACTAAACTTCGCCAAATTGGCACTGTGAGAGAGTATCAAACTGAATTTGAGAAACTAGCCAACCACACTGAAGGATTGTCTCATGACTTTTACCGGAGTTGTTTTATCAGTCGTCTAAAGGATGCCATCCGCTCTGAGGTCAAAATGTTCTGTCCCAACACAATGATGGAAGCCCTAGGGTTGGCTAAGTTGGCAGAAGACAAGATTGCAGCCCAACAATGCTCCAAGCCCACTTTTGTTCCCTTTCGAAATATGGGTTCTCAACGACCACCCATACCGCAGGCTCCTCGACCAACTCCTATCAAGCGTTTGTCTGAAACAGAGATGCAAGCACGCAAAGAAAAGGGGATTTGCTATAATTGTGATGAGAAATTCACTCGGGGACATAAATGTGTTCAGCAAAAGCTCTATCTCTTGGATGTGGATTCTCCGCCTGCCTCTGAAATTGGTGACGAAGATCTAGAAACAATGGATGCTCAGGTCGACATTCAGGAACCGCCTATTGACCCTTCGTCTCAGGATGACCAGCTAGAGATATCTCTCCATGCTTTAGCTGGAATCACCACCTCCCAAATAATGCGGGTCAGGGGTTACTTCAAGAACTTTCCTCTTACAATACTCATTGATTCTGGTAGCACTCATAATTTCATTGACCCTCGGATCGCCAAACAAGCTGATTGTTTTATCCATCCTTGCTCCAACTTTGAAGTCATGGTTGCCAATGGGGGCACCTTACCTTGCAAAGGGAAGTGTCGAAATGTGCGTATCTCTATGGGAGATTATACCTTGCGCTTTGACATTTTTGCCTTGACCTTAGGCGGATGTGATGTGGTTTTGGGCGCTCAATGGCTATGCACACTTGGCCCTATCTTATGGGATTTTGCTGAACTTTGGATGTAGTTTTCCCTCAATGGACAAAAACACACATTGACAGGATTACAACCAGGGTCTCTCGGCATCATCAATTCACATCGCATGGAAACACTCCTCAAGAAGAATTCACATGGTGTCATCACTCAGATCCATTCCATTCAGATGCAACCATCAGCGGTCTCCACTACTCCTTTGGATCTACAACACATTCTGGATCGATATACAGGTGTCTTTGCTGAACCAGTGGGATTTCCACCTTCAAGGCCAGAAGACCATCGTATTCAGCTCCTTCCTGGTAGCGTTCCTCCCAACATCAGGCCCTATCACTACCCATTTCACCAAAAAACAGAGATTGAAATGCTCGTTCGGGACTTATTGAAGCAAGGTATTATTCGCCCAAGCACTAGTTCCTTTTCTTCTCCAGTTCTTCTTGTCCGCTAAAAATATGGGTCATGGCGCCTCTGCATTGAATTTCGAGCACTTAATCACCTCACCATCAAGGATAAGTTTCCAATTCCTGTTGTTGATGAGCTTCATGGGGCTCAATTTTTCTCCAAGTTGGATCTTCGTTTTGGGTATCATCAAATTCGGGTTCACGTGGATGATATCCCTAAAACAGCTTTCCGCACACATGATGGCCATTATGAGTTTTTGGTCATGCCCTTTGGCCTCACTAATGCTCCTTCCACATTCCAGGCCTTAATGAATAAAATATTTTGGCCCTACTTGCAGAAATTCATTCTGGTATTCTTTGATGATATCCTCATCTACAGTAAAACATGGGATGAACATCTCCAGCATCTGGATCTTGTCATGCAACTTTTCTTTGACCATCATCTCCAAGCCAAGCAGTCTAAATGTGTTTTTGGACAAAAGGAAGTTGAGTATCTTGGGCACACTATCTCAACACAAGGGGTTCGCATGGATCCTGCCAAAATCGATGCCATGAACAATTGGCCGCATCCTCAGACACTCAAGAGCCTTCGTGGTTTTTTGGGGTTGACTAGCTACTACCGCAAGTTTGTCAAGGATTATGGGAAGATTGCAGCTCCATTAACTACTCTATTGAAAAAGGATGCTTTTACATGGACACATGCTGCTCAGTGTGCATTTGACAAACTAAAACAAGCTATGTGTACTACACCTGTTCTAGCTATGCCCGATTTTTCCAAGCCCTTCACTATTGAGAGTGATGCTTGCGGCAATGGACTTGGTGTTGTTCTCCTTCAAGATTAACACCCCATTGCATTCACCAGCAAAGCCCTTTCAGGTAAGAATTTAACTGCCTCTACATATGAGAAGGAAATGATGGGTATTTTGTATGCAGTACAGAAGTGGTGACCATACCTATTAGGGAATCATTTTTGCATCAAGACTGATCACCAGAGTCTGAAATATTTCTTGGAACAATGTGTCTCCTCCCCAGCACAATAGAAATGGGTTATCAAACTCATGGGTTATGAATATGAGATCACTTACAAGAAGGGTAAGGACAATATTGTGGCAGATGCTCTTTCTCGCACATTTGATGCCCAAGGTTCTCTTTCAGCTATTTCTATGCCTGTTCCAAATTGGTTGCAATCTGTTCAACAGGGTTATGTCAATGACTCTTCCTTATCTCAAATCATCCAACGCTTGACCAACAACCCTTCTGATGTACCACATTACTCTTGGGATGGTGCTTCTCTGAGATACAAGGGTTGTCTGGTGCTTCCCCAGAGCACAGATCTTCAACAGGATGTCTTCTATGAACTCCATGCTTCTCCATCGGCAGGGCACTCTGGGTTCCTCAAAACGTCTGAACGGGCACGGCGTAACTTCTTTTGGTAGGGCATGAAAAGGACAATTCAATGGCTGAATGTGATACCTGCCAGTGCAATAAGGGTGAAACAACACTCCTTCCAGGATTGCTCGAACCCTTGCCCATACCTACACGGATTTGGACAGATATTTCTATGGATTTCATTGAAGGGCTCCCTAAATTTGGCGGGAAGAAAGTGATTCTTGTTGTGGTTGATCGCCTCTCCAAATATAGTCATTTTTGTGCTCTTAGCCATCCCTATACAGCCTCCTCAGTCGCTCAAATTTTCTTGGACCAGATCTTTCGTCTTCATGGCATCCCTTCTTCCATTGTCTCGGATCGTGATGCGGCTTTCACCAGTTATTTTTGGACAGAACTATTTTGCCACAATGGCACCAAACTAAAGATGAGTTCAGGGTATCACCCACAAACAGATGGTCAGACTGAAATTATCAATAAATGCTTGGAAACTTATCTTCGTTGCTTCACCTCTGAACAACAACATCAATGGGCAAAGTGGCTCCCTCTCGCTGAATGGTGGTACAATACCTCTTACCACATTGCCTCTAAAATGACCCCATATGAAGCAGTCTATGGTCAGGCACCTCCAGTTCTTCTTCCACACACCCCCAACAGTTCACCAGTTCAGGAAGTTGACATGGTCCTTTGAAACCGCGGTCAGATTCTTCGCATTTTGTGGGACAATCTTCACATGGCAAGAAATTGCATGAAGCAACAAGCTGATCAGCACCATTCTGAGCGCACTTTTCAAGTAGGCGATATGGTTTTTCTTCGTCTCGAGCCGTACAATCAATCCTCCCCGAAACTCAAAGGGCATCATAAGCTCGCTCCAAAGTTCTATGGGCCATATCGGATTCTTTAGAAGATTGGGTCCGTTGCTTATAAATTGGAACTTCCTCCTTCTTCCCGCATTCATCCAGTATTTAATGTCTCTTGTCTGAAGAAAGTTTTTGGCACCAAAGAAAGTTTTTGGCACCAAAGAAAGTTTTTGGCACCAACATCAGTGGACAAACTATTTTACCTGAACTGGATAATGACGGATCCATCCTTTTGGAGCCAGAGGCCATCCTCAATCGGCGCACTCATCAGCTTCGCTCCGCTCTATCACAGAGGTCTTAATTCAGTGGCACGACATGCAACCAGAGGATGCTACATGGGAACCACTCCTTCAGATTCAACAACAATTTCCACATCTAAAGCTTTGAGGACAAAGCTTTTTTTTAAGGGGGAGGGGATGTTAGGAACCCATGTCTTTACTTTGTTAGTATATTGTTGTTGGACGCATATGCTTTGTAAGTCGTCCCGTAGTATTTTTTGATCAATAGTTTGTGTTATTTTTGTTGGCGCATATGCCTTGTAAGTCACCCGTAGTATTGTTGATCCATAGTTTGTAGTGGCCCATGGTTTTGACCCATATTATTGGTGCCTAGACTTAGTATATAAGTGTGTGTTGAGACCTATGAAGGACCGTGAATTTATTTGTATTGAGCTTGCTCAAAGGAGGTTGCCCCCTCGAAGTGGCCTGTGATCAATATAAAAGTGATTTTGAGTTCTGTCATTTCTTCTATTTTGCATATTCTTATTAATTAATTGTTGCAGGTGCTTCTTAGTCTTCCTACCATCTACAGTGGCGGAATGATGCCTTAGCCATTAACGCCAAGTCCTCCTCCTTTATAGCCCATATTGGTAAGGAGCTTAAAACCAATGAATTTCGTACGCTTCTCAAAATCCCCAAAGGAAGCATTTACCTCTTTAGGAGAACATGGAAAACATGATGAATTACTTACAATGTTTAATTTGATCATGGTTTCTGCATATATGGTAGAAGTTTGTCTCTTATCCACTTCATCACTATTCTGAATCTTGGCCAACATCTCGTCCTTGGATTGCAACTCAAGTTGAAACTCTTCCAATCTTTCTTGTAGATTTTGAAGACTATCTTGTAGTGCTTTCTTGTCATCTTCTGATTTTTGTAGCAACCTCCTCAATTTAGCATTCTCTGCTTGAATTGTCTGGTTGATTTCTTCAAGCTCCTTGAGCCACACATTCTTCGATGCTTTTCCCATTTCTGATTCAACACCTACAATCCTTTCCAATCTTGCTTTGATACCAAACTTGATCTGATTCGGGGTGACCTTGAAACCAACTTGAAACCGATTCTAGGTTCACTTAACAAAAGGACTAGTTATAGGACCGTTTTAATTAAACTTGATTGCAATTAAAGGATTGAATCTAATGTGCATATTAAACTTTATGATTGTGCTGTTAGTCTCATATATCATCACTTAATTAACATCATTGCGGAAATAACATGCATAAGGAAAAAATGAGACAAGAGAAACTCATTTGGTAATGGAGTTCACCAGACCCCTTGGCTACGTCTTCGGGCTCCGCTCAACTGCGTAGCTGCTTCATTCTCTTCTTTAAAGATACTCTCCTTTACAAAGGGTTGAATTACCACATCATCAAGTGGTAGTATAATTCCCACAACATGTGGTAGTATCGAAGATATGCTCCCATGTGCAAAGAGATGATTCTCACAAGCGTGTGGTTGTGTCTCTCCTACAAAGAGATGATCAACTATGACAAAGGCTGACCTCTCACACAATCATGTGGCATCCTCAAGTATTACAATGCAATTGAAAGTGAAAATGTGGTGGACACATTGGGCACAATTCCACTAGAATATACACATGCCAATTCTCATAATTCTCTTGCTTGGCATTGTAACATCCCCATTTTGACCCTTAGAACATATTGGCTTTCAATGTAAATATTGTATACATGCGATGTATGTTTTCCTAGCGTGCAGCTCAAGCCAAGGCCCCGCTAGTGGATGCTCGATTTTTATGTAAAAGGCAAGTATTTGATATTCTGTCATCCATGTGCTATTAAGCCATGGGACATTGTAAATGATGTAAATATCAACATTGCAATAAAAATACCAAAGAAACTGGCTATGGATGCTATGTATCCTCACAAATCTATGGTTGGCTGGACATAGACCTATGGTTGGGTGGAACATTGCTCTCACAAATCCAGTTGTTTGGACAGTTTCATCTTATAAGATAAGTACTCTCTGTGGTCATAATTGATACTACTTCCTATGTTGTGTTTATTTGTTATTTCAATTCAATCTAAAGGAAATGATCATATGGAATTAATCAATAGGAAGTCTGTGCATAAACATGAGCATGAGGCTGATTCATTTGTTGTTTGTTTCATCATTTTGGTTGTGTTAATATGTAGTTAGTCTTACATGTTGTAGATGCATTAACAAGATTTAATTCCATTGTGTATGTCTACTATGCATTGCAAACCTCCCTAGAGGGTTTGTATTTCATCATAAGGGCTTGGGGAATGAATCAGACACCCCCTATTGTACTCATGCCCCCTCTGTGGGTTAGAGGAAGGGAGGGGCCATGACAGGGTGTTACCTGGGCTCATGACAGAGTGGTAAAGAGGCCTTGATGAATTTTGGGGCCACATTTTAGGTTGGAAAAGTTATAGGGTTAGATTTCTCAGGTGTGGTAGAGGATCACACCGTTGCATAGATCTCACAGAGAGCTTTCCAACGGTACCAAGTTTTCCAACAATGGACTCAGGATGAGGAAGTTATCAGTCAGAGAAGTTGGAAGTAACACGGGTATATGACCGACTTCCGACTTTCTGAACCCACAGTGTGGATTGCGTATCGCGGAAGTCGGGGGTGTGTTTTCTCGGCGTGGTGCTTTGGCGTCTCGACTTCCAACTCCTGCAAGATGGATTGCGTAGTGCGGAATTCAGAGAGGTAAGTTTCCCGAAGTTGAGAATTTGGCGTCCCGACTTCCGACTCCTGCAAGTCGGATTGCGGAGTGCAGAAGTCGGAGAGGTAAGTTTCTCGGGGTTGGGAATTTGGCGTCCCGACTTCTGACTCTCGCACAACAGATTGTGGAGTGCGAAAGTCGAAGAGGTAAGTTTCTCGAAGTTGGGAATTTGGTGTCCTAACTTACGACTCCCGCAAGCCAGATTGCGGAGTCCAGAAGTCAGAGAAGTAATTTTCTTGGAGCTGGATTTTCGAGTTCCAACTTCCGACTCCCGCATCACTGATTGCGGAAGGCGGAGGCATGATTCGATGAAGCGGATATTTGGGTGTTCCAACTTTCTGACTCCTGCATTGTGGAGTACGGAAGTCGGAGGTGTAATTCTTGGAATGGTGCGTTGGGGTGCCGACTTCCGACTTTCCGATTTGCGTATCGCGGATTGCAGAATTGCGGACTGAAGCCATTGCGACTGTGGAAAAGGGAAGAGTTGCGGATAAGTTAAAAAAAAAAATTACCAGGTTGTTCCCCCATCACTCTAAAGGGAACTAGAGGGATCAGGGACGTGAAAAAATGGTATCAGAGCCCAAGGTTGCAGGACTAGGGTTGCTTGGGACAAAGTAGAAGGCATAATAGCTCTGTGAATTATTCCATGAGTTTACGTCTGTTAAATATGGATGTTTTATGTTTTATATGTGTTCCTAAGATGTATCATAAACATATCTATAATGCACAGTGTTTGCAGTTGATAGCATTTGAATATTTTTAGCAGAGAACAGCAGGGAAGGGGAAAGAAATCTCCAAAGGAAAATGGTGGCCATGAATGATGCCCAGGATCCTTACGAGCATGATGAAGATGTGCTAGGAGAAAATGTGCAAGAATATCATGCGGAGACTGAATCCAATGGGAGAAGGGAGCAAATAACTCCTTAGAATTTGGTTGAAACCATGATAAGCTTTAATGAAAGGTTGATGAAGGTTCAAGAGGAACAAAACCAGTTCAATGCTGCTATTTTGAAGATCCTCACTGATATGCAGTAGAGGATAAACCTTGGGTCCAACCCAAGCAATGTAGGTAAATAAGAAAGAGGTGTAGAGAGTCTCTCTAGAGGCTGTTCTAGGAAGAGGACTCTAATCCCAAGAAAGAGTTATGCGAGAAAAAAGCATAGCACGCCCTCCTCAAGATCTTCTTCCAACAGGTCATGTGACTCAGGAGGTCCTTGAAGAAGTCCAAGGCATACTTCTAGTAGATTTGAAAGAAGAAATAAATCCAAAGGAATTCAACAGGGAGAATTTAGAAAGGCAAGGCCTCCCACATTTGATGGAGAAGGTAAGAATGACCAAGAGGCAGAGGCATGGCTTCTGGGGATGAAGAAATATTTTAGGATTCATGACTACAAAGGCCAGAATTTCCATTTACAATCTAAATGGCAAAGCTTCAATTTGGTAGGAGCACCTCATGCAAGTAAAAGGGATCAGTGAAAGGAGGATCAGCTAGGAGCGATTTAACAAGTATTTCAAGGAAAAATACCTATCAGCTAGGTATTATGACAACAAGAGGAAAGAATTCAATGAAATCAGGTTGAGACATAAATCCATGGAAGAACATGTCCACTAGTTTTTGGAATTGTTGAGGTACGTAGACTATATCAAAGATGAGAGGGTTAAGATCCGGTGTTTTCTTGGAATCCTACCTTAAAATTTCAGATATAGGATCGAGTTTGTTAACCCACCCAATCTTGATGAAGCCATTAGGATGACAGTGCATTGCTACGAGCAGAGCAGAGGAAAATCAAAGGTTCACCCAACATGGAAAGGAAATCCAAATGGGAGGTTTGATCAAAGGACCAAGGATGGAAGACTTCCAATTGTTGCAAGAGTTCAAAGATGTGTTTCCGGATGAAGTTCCCAGACTACCACCAAAGAGAGATATTGATTTTACCATCGATCTTGTTCTAGGGGAAACGCTAATTTCCAAAGCTTCTTATCGACTGAGCATGCCAGAATTGATAGAGTTAAAGATGAAGCTACAAGAATTAATGGACAAGAAGTATATCAGGCCAAGTGTATCTCCTTGGGGAGCACTAGTGTTATTTGTCAAGAAAAAAGATGGGACATTAAGGCTGTGTATTGATTACAGGAAGATAAATAAAGTGACAATCAAGAATAAGTACCCATTGCCAATAATTGATGATTTGTTTGATCAAATGAAGGAAGCTAAAGTGTTTTCAAATATTGACTTAAGGTTTGGCTATCATCAAGTGAGGATAAAAGAAGAATACACTCACAAGACAACTTTCCAGACAATATATGGTCATTATGAGTTCACAGTGGTTCCATTTGGTCTTACCAATGCACCTGCTACATTCATGTGTCTCATGAATAGTGTCTTCAACAAGTATTTGGATAAGATTGTGATAGTGTTCTTGGGTGACATTCTTGTTTATTCAAGGAATGAAGAAGAGCATGATGAACATCTAAGAATGGTGTTGCAAGTTCTTAGAGAACACCAACTGTATGCAAAGATGAGCAAGTGTGATTTCTATCAAAGGAAGGTACAGTATTTGGGTCATGTCATCTCAAACGAGGGTATTGAAGTGGATCCAGAAAATATTGAAGCCATAATGGATTGGCCTACTCTAAAGAATGTTACAGATGTTATATATTTTATGGATCTTGCAGGATATTATAGAAGGTTCATTGAAGGATTCTCCAAGATAGATCATCCAATTACATCATTGCAGAGGAAGAATGCCAAATTTGTATGGTCTGAAAAATGTGAGAAAATTTTTCAGTAGTTAAAGAAGTTGCTTACCAGTGCTCCTATTTTGAAGATTGCAGATCCAAGGAAGAATTTTGTAGTGTGCACAGATGCTTGCATCGAAGGGCTAGGTGGAGTGCTCATGAAAGAAGGATTTTTTATTTTCTATGAGTCAAGGAAATTAAAAGAGCATGAAAAGAATTATGCCATGCATGATTTAGAACTAGCAGCCATAGTACATGCTCTCAATATGTGGAGACATTTTCTATTAGGAAGAAGTTTCGAGCTTAGGACAAACCACATGAGCTTGAAGTATTTGTTTGACCAACCAAACTTGAATGCTAGGAAAGCTAGGTGGATGGAATTGATCTGTGAATTTGATTTTGAAATTAAGCATGTAAAAGGGAAGGAGAATAAGGTTACATATGCTCTTAGCAAAAAAATTCATGTTGTAGCATTGAGTATGTGCAAATCAGATTTGAAGGCGAGAGTTCCTGAATACCAAACTAGTGATGGAAATTACCTTCAAATTAAAGAGAAATTGCAGCAGGGAAATATAGATGAAAAGGGTGCAGGATATCAGCTTGGTGAAGGTGATATTCTCTTTTATCAAGGTACTAGACTGTATATTCCAAATTGTGCAGATTTAAAGAAGCTAGTGATGGACAAAATACATCAAATGCCATACTCTGGGCATCTAGGATATCAAAAGACAATAAAAATAGCAAGAAAGAAATACTTTTGGTATGGGATGAAGAAGAACATAACATAATACATTTCTAGGTGTAAAAAATGCCAACAAGTCAAGGCATAACATCAACATCCAGCAGGATTATTGAAGCCTTTTCCCATTCCAGAATGGAAGTGGGAAGTAATTTTTATGGACTTTATAATAGGTTTTCCAATAATAGTGAGGAAGCATGATTCAATTATGGTAGTGGTGGACAAGCTATCAAACGTAGCTCATTTTATTCCATTCAAGTCCACTCATAAAACAAGTGACATAGCAAATATTTTCATGAAGGAGATATTCAAATTGCATGGATTTCCCAAAGTAATAATTTAAGATCGAGATGTAAAGTTCACATCCAATTTTTGGAAGGGACTATTTCAGGAATTGGGAACTTAGCTGAATTTTAGTACAACATATCATCCACAAACAGATGGTCAAACTGAGAGGGTGAATCAGGTTCTTGAAGACATGTTGAGGATGTATGTGATGGACAAACCATCCAAATAGGAGGACTACCTACACTTGGTAGAATTTGCATACAACAATGGACATCAAGCATCGTTGGGGATGAGTCATTTTGAGGTATTGTATGAAAAAGGGTGCAAGACTCCAGTGAATTGGGATAATCATGTGAACATGGTAGTGCTTGGGCCAGAGATGATCAAGGAAATGGAACATGAAATTGTTAAAATCAGGCAGAATTTAAAGGAAGCTTAGGACATGCAAAAGAGTTATGCAGATTTTAAAAGAGTGCATAGGGAATTTGAGATTGGGGGTCATGTTTATTTGAGAGTGAAACCCAGAAAAAGTTCCCTAAAGTTGGAGAATTGTGCCATGTTGGCACCAAGATATTGTCTGCCATTTGAAGTCCTTGATAGGATAGGTCCAGTTGCATATAGAATTGCATTGCCTGCTAACATGAGAGATCATAATGTTTTCCATGGTTTCTTTGCTTAAGAAATATGTACATGATCCTAATCACATAATGATTGGAATGTGATACAGGTGGAACTTGAGGGAGAGTTCCAAGTGGAGTTCCTCGACAAGAAGGTCACATTGCTCCGAAATTGAGCCATCAGACAGGTGAAGGTGCAATGGAAGCACCTTAGTCCCGATGAGGCTACATGGGAGCTGGAGGATGCCATGAGAGAGGCATTCCCATTTTTGTTCAGTTTTGAGAACACCAAGGATGGTGTTGTTCTAAGGGGGAGGGAAATGTAACATCCCCATTTTGACCCTTATAACATATTGGCTTTCAATGTAAATATTGTCTACATGTGATGTATGTTTTCCTAGCGTGGAGCTCAAGGACAAGGCCTTGCTAGTGGATGCTCGGTTTTTATGTAAAAGACAAGTATTTGATATTCTTCCATCCATGTGCTATTAAGCCATGGGACATTGTAAATGATGTAAATATTAACATTGCAATAAAATACCAAAGAAACTGGCTATGGAGGAATTTAATAAGAGATGGCCATGTGTATCCACTAGAGAGAGGTGAGGGGGTTGTGGGATTGAACCATAGGCTTCCAAATGTCATATTTAGTGTAGCTAGGGTTTTACCCCTAGCTTGTGCAAATGAGCACCTACTAAGTAGAATGGACTCCTTAGTAGCAGTTCAGTAAATGTAAATAATTAAGCTAAAACAGAAATAGAAACTACTCTAACACGTGCATGAAAAATAAACAACAATTTGTAAACAAGGGTTTATATTAATATTACCTTCAATGTGAAGGTTGATGAAGCTCCTTGCAATGCCCAAGAGGGTTACTCCAAGCTCCAATGTGCTCCTTCTCTTTCTCCAATGGTGGGAATGGGCCAAAAGGGGCTCTCAAGGTGAAAATAGTTCAATGGTGAACTAGGGTTTCGAGAGAGATTTTGACAGAGTAAGGGTATACTTGATTGTGGATATGGAATAAGGGATCTCCATCACCTATTTATAGTTTTTTGGTGGTGGAGTGTTGACCCATGGTTTTGGGAGACACATGGTTTAGGGCAGTGTATAGGGTTTTTTCCTCTTTTTCCTCATTATTTTATATTTTTTATTCCCTTTTTAGGGGATTTTTGCTATTTTTGGAGGAAAAATGGGTTTTTTAACCTTTTTGAGGCTATTTTGATGGTTTTGTGGCCTTTTGGAGGCATTTTAGGCCTTTTGGAGGCTTTTTAGTGGGATTTCTTGGGATTTTTTGGGATTTTTTTGGGGTTTTAAGGGAAGTATGGTAGGAAAATGGACAAATGAGCCATATAATGTGGTAGATGAGGTAGTGAACACTTTTTGGGTGTTAACAGATTGCCCCCTGATGTGAGAGGGCAGGAGCTCATCGTATGGCCGATGGACATCATAAGTCATGAATGGTTTTCCTGGGGTGTGGAGAGAAAAGAAGAAACAAACTGAAGCCCGGAACAACGATCCCGAACAAACTGCAAGAACTAAAAGTACATAACCTCAATAATGGATGAGGAATCATCTGATCATATGGACGAGGTGGGAATTCCCATGCTCGTATCAGGATATTACATAACAATAACAATGGGGTCCAAAAAATGGGGACCTGAAATATACATGACCTCAAATACTGACTGAGGAATAATCTCAATATATGGACGAGGCGGGCATACCCATGCTCGTATCAAGATACATAAACAGAACTGTGAGGCCCGAAAAAGGGGGACCTGTAAGATACATAACCACTGTGTACATCATAGGTGTCAAGAGGGGACACAAAGCTGGGACATACTGCTGGGCGGACCATGTGGTAACTGAAGAACTGGTGCACTGGAACATCAATAGTGCAGCTGACTGGGGTACCAGAGGAACTGGTGAGCTGCTGGATCATAAGGACTGGGAGCCATCACCTCGATGGTACACTGAGCTGGAACTGAAATGGGTACTCAAGGAAGCATAGAACTAGATGGCTTCCAAATACAATCGCCAACGCAGCTCGGACATCCACGGGAACAGATAACTGGTCGTTCCGAAGTGACTCACCAATGTGCTAGAGTCGGGGGAAATCCGGGGTCTTCGACTAAAAACTGATGGGATATAATCCTACACGATCCTCAACGATGCGATCAAGGTGCTGAAGTCGAGCATGTGAGGAACAACCACTCGGAGAGGCAATGATGACTCCTCTCAGAATGATCCGTAGGCACTTACCACAGATGGTGATAAGTCCAAGGCGTAGGGACCTCTGGGCCTATCCTCTGGAATAGAGGGGCTGTCGTCGACAGAGGGAGACCTGCAACTATCAAGGCAATGATGTTTCCTTGACAGGAGCGCGAGGTGGAGAACTGAAATGTAATAGTACTGATGGCAGGGCTGACAAACTGTGGGGGGACAACTGGGCAAGTAGAGTGGGTGGACTCAAACTTCCTTTGTTCAGAGTATGATAATGGGAATGATCTGGCAGCATATGAAACTGACTGAGGGGAAAGGGATCATAGCTGTAGTGGATCGGGGAGGGTGACTGGTCTAAGGGAGACTCTAGCTGATATAAAATGGCAGGAGACTGCAGAATACTCTGAACAAAGGCGACCTGATTGGGGGTGCTGCCGAGATGATCGATCGTAGTGCCAGGAGGCACGGGTGGGGACTTCTTCATGGGTTAAGGAACTAGAAGAAGTTTGTGTAAAATGATACTGTCGTGTGGATTTTACAAGCCCAGGACAGTTCATGCTCATGTTTGCTTTCAATTTTAAGGAGTCTGAAAGCGATAAGAAGACTCTGAAATGATGGAATGGTACTGTCGTGTGGATTTTACGAGCCCAGGACAGTTCATGCTCGTGGTTGCTTTCAATTTTAGAGAGTCTGAAAGCAAGTAAGAAGACTCCAGGGGGTTGCTTTTTCGTAGATTTAGTCTCCAAGGCCCAAAGAAGCATAAAAGGATGCAATGAAGAACTCTTCTAGCCGGTGTGACTAGAGTATTCCTTTTTCGTAATTAGTCTACCAGGTCCGGAAAAGGGTTAAACTTATACCAGATAGATGCCCTTTCAGGTACTTTAACGAGCATGAAAGGAAGCAAGATTGCTCGGTGATCTTTTCATTCTTTTAGGAGTCAGAAAAGAGCTTAACGGAAACTCCCTAAGTGCCTTTTTCATAAAGGACTTGTCCGGCCCAAAAAAGGGATAAAATTATACCGAACAAAAGGAATGGCCAGGCAAGGAGGAAGTGTTCAATCAAGGACCAGTAATGATGACCAAGAACGAGGGTAGGGGGGAACACTGGTGGGCCTCCTTGCGGGGTGAATGGAATGGTGGCAAAATAACGAGACATTTGAAGTATGACAAAAGTGGAGGGATCATGTAAAAATATGGAACAATCCGATGGCGACCGATGTGGTGCGCAAACCGAGGCAGCAAGGTGTCGGGGCACAATGTTGAAACTGTACTAGGTGAGAGCGAGAAATAATCTCAAGCATCATCACGAGCTCGAAAAAATGGATCCGGCGATATAAAGAGTGTAAAAAATGGGTAACGGCCGATGTGGCACGCACACCGAGGCGACGAGGGCGTTTTGGAAAAATACCCAAAAAATCAAGGGGTGAGAGCAAGAAATGATCTCAAGCATCATCACCGGCGTGGAAAAAAGAATTCGATGATATAAAATATGTGAAAAATGGAGAACGGCCGGTGTGGCACGCAAACCGAGGCGACTAGTGGCGTCTGAAAGAATGGGCAAAAAATGACGGGGTAAAAAATAATGCAACGAGGTGACCATCATGACGGTCTCGTCGTGCTGATTCCAGTGGTGGAAACGGTTCGTAAAACGGACTCCGTATGGGGTCAGAATGGCCAAAACAAGAAAAAGTCAACTGACTATAAATAGTGGTGGGTCCAACATGACATGTGTCATTTGTACGTTTTGACTTTGACTTGTGATCAGAGTGGACCAGAGCTTACGTGGCATTTCTGGGCGATCCGACCGACCGATTTCAGATCCGGGAGATACAGGTATTCCGTCAAACTCATACCTGCATGTTTTTTAGGGTCGGGGGTTGGGTAGTGGTCCCAGGGCTTATTTGTACGGTCCACGTGGGGTGGACCGCGGGTTAGGGGGTCGAAACCGCGGTTGGCGACCGCGAGTTTCGGGGTGAACCGCACGGTTGGAGACCGCTTGTTTCCTGGATGGATACGCGGTCAAGTACCGCGAGTTCCAAGGAGGAACACGCGGTTCCAAACCGCGGGGTTAGGGCTGACAGGCGCGGTTAAGCACCGCGACCATATTCCTGACAGCCGTGGTCAGAAACCGCGGCAAAAAGCCCAAAAGCCGCGGTTTTGGGCCGAGCTATGAGGGTCTTTCGGGAGAGGGAAAAGTACTTATTTAGTTGACATGAGTCTGATGAGTCTATTTTGTGTGATTGACAGGATGCCGCAGGTGCTCTGGAGAGAGCGGGAGATCCCCAATGAGATCGTGGCTGTGATCCAGGGGGATCGTCATGTGTGATCTGTATTGGGACTGTGCGGACTACTGAAGTTCGCACAGATACCCATGATACGGTCAGCAGCATTGCTGCTGAACCGGTTGATCAGATTCTGGGAGCCGGACATACAGGCTTTCCGGGTACAGGGTGAGAGGGTGGACCTCACCCTGACCGATGTATATTTTCTGACGGGGTTGCCCTGTCTAGGCAGGGTAGTAGACACACAGCCGCGGGTTGCCGCGGACGTCGACATGGAGGACATGTTGGAGAGATACTGCGGTCCTGAGGTGAGGGTGCATAAGAATGCACTCCTGGTGAGGGACCTACAGGAGCCGGCAGTGCAGGCCATGGCGGCATGTGTGGTGCGGGTATTGGGTTCCCAGTCACCTGAAAAGGTGTCTGGGGGCCAGATGCAGATGATAGAGCGCGTATTGGATGGGGTGTACTACGCGTGGGGCCAGATGTTCCTAACCTGCATTCAGCGGCAGCTGACGACAGCGAAGGAAGCTGGCAAGGGCTTTTGTTTTGGTTCCTTCTTGTGTGCCTTCTTTATGGAGAGGGTACCCACACTGCGGCCACGGGTGCCGATCAGGGCAAGAGGTATGAGGGAGCCGTAGATGGTGCGGTGGGGCGAGATGATGCGCCGCCGTGGTGGCGGCGACGTGGGCAGGTATTTTATGCAGGAGTTGTACCTGCAGTGGCTCCAGATACCATTGACATTGGATGACTTCCCGTATCGGGACATGGACTTCACGGGAGATCCGGAGGCGCCACGAGCACTAGGACAGGCATGGGGTCCCGATGGTACGTATGTGTTTTTGCTTGCATGTTATGTATGTCAAGTTTTATTTATATGATATTAGATTGATATACTGTGACTGACATATGGGTGATTTTGCAGATGTGGGCCCGAGGCCGCCTCCAGGACATGTGTCATGGAGGGGTATTGTGGCCATCCCAACTCTTCCTGGGCGAGGTGAGGTCCGTCGCCGTGATGCGGAGGGGACACTGGAGTCAGTCCGGGCACTACTAGACCGGTTGCTGATAGGGGTGACCGACGAGGGATGGAGGGACGTCGATTCGGACGTGGTTCAGGACTGCATGAGGGCACCCCGAGAGTTCAGATCCATCGCGATCCGGGTGGCGATCTTGGTGGACCGGGTACGGGCACAGGAGGCCGGAGGAGATGAGGACTTGCCGGAGGAGGAGCGAGGGGAGGACTCAGAGGCAGCCAATGCAGGCAGTGATGCAGGATATGACTTCCATTAGGGAGTGCAGGGGACTCCCCCCGAGTTTTGTAGCTACGGCATGTATGTTGATGAGGCTGTTAGGGATGTATAGCCATTTTTTGTATAGCTGAGTACAGGGGTACTCAGGACATGTATAGCACTGAACATGTATATTTTTTGATATATATATATATGCACGTGGATGCACCTTTTTGTATGATGTTGTTTTATTTGTACGCACGTGGATGCGCTTTATGAGTTGTGATATGTTTACATTGCACGTGGATGCAAGTAGGTTAGGATGTTAGGCACGTGGATGCCCCTTGTGTATTTTATGTGATGCGACATGATATATGTATGTTTAGGCACGTGGATGCCCCTATGGATATGAATGTGGTGTATGTACATGGATGCAAATGTGGATGCGATGCAATCTTTTTGGGTTTTTATATATTTTTATGAGATGCTATGGGATTGTGATGCATGATGTTACATGGTGTGATTGATATGCCAATCTAGGATGTTGTTGGCCATTTGGTCTGCGACACTATTTTGGGCTCTGGGGACATGTGTGAATGTGATGGATTCAAACTGTCGGCTGAGTTGTTTTGCGCGCAGGAATTTTCTAAAAAGGCAGGGATCACGCACCTGGTAGCAGTTGTTGAGCTGGGAGTCAAGGAACACATGAAGGTGACATATGCCCATTTGGAGGGCGGCAGTCAAGAGACCGGTCACAGCATCATACTCCGCCTGGTTATTGGTAGCAGGGCCTATACATATTCCGTCAAGGTGAATCATCTCGTTGGAAGGGGAGTACAAGACCCATGCTGCAGAAGCCAGGTTGGGAGACCAGCGGCTTGCGCCATCAGCGAAGCCAGTGTAACAAGGTGGAAGATGGTCCATCTGTAATCATGCAGAAAGGATGAATGTAAGATGATGGTAAAAAATGTGAAAAACAAAAAGAGAGCAAATTGTACAATACGGACCAATAGGGCCACGGTTTCATTTACGGGTAAAAACGCTTAAGATACAACCCATTACGAGGGTTGCGCAAAGGATGGCCTTCAGAGTCAGCTAAGATGTATGCCCCCTTGCCTAGGCAGGTTTGCACAATGTAAGGGCCTTGCCACATGGATTCAAACTTCCCTTTGCCAGTTTTGTCGCGGGCTTGGTCATAGGCGAGGACGAGGTCCCCTTCATGGAAAGTTCGAGGGTGAACATGTTTGTCGTAACCGGCTTTGGAGTGGTTCTTGGCAGCTTCGATGTTCTGGAGAGGCCCGACGGTCTTCATCGGCTTGTTCGAGTGTCAGCAAACGCTGCTCGAGGGGGGAAGTGTCGGGGAGAAGCTCAACGACGATGTGTAAGGCGGGAATCTGACACTCGATGGGGAGGACAGACTCTACACCGTGAACTAAATGGAATGGGGTAAAACCAGTGGCAGTCTTAGTGGATGTACGGTAAGCCCATAAGGCAGGGAACAACATGTGGTTCCAATTGGACTTATGCTTGTTAACCATTCGTTAGAGGATGGTTTTTAGAATTTTATTAATGGCCTCTACTTGACCGTTCCCTTGGGGGTAGTAAGTAGAGGAAAATTGGTGTTCAAATTTGAGGAGGGTGGATAACTCACGCCAGATGGCATCTTCGAAGTGTGAACCATGGTCAGAGACTAACTGCTTAGGAACCCCGAATCGAGCGATGACATGGTTGAAAAAGAAGCGGGCAGCAGTGTCGGCGGTATAATTGAAGGTAGGCATGGCTTCCGCCCATTTGGTGAAGTAATCAACAGCGACAATAATATATTTGTGGTCGTTGGCAGACTGGGGTCTACATTCCATGAAGTCTATGGCCCACTTACAAAAGGGACCAACGGTGACGACTGGGTGTAACGGAGCAGGAGGTGTCCGGGCCTTGGGGGCAAAAAGTTGGCAGTTATGGCAGTGTTTGACTGCAGTGATGCAGTCGGTGAAAAGTGTGGGCCAGAAGTATCCGGCACGGACGACCTTTTGGGCAGTGGCCATCCCTGAGAAATGGCCTCCGCAGGCACCACTATGACAGTCATTAAGGACGTGTTCAGCTTCCTCGTGTGTAAGGCAACAACGAAGAATTGTGTCAACCCCGTGCCGGTAAAGGAGATCGCCTAAGAGGAGATATCGAGAGGCCTGGTGACGGATGCGACGGCGTCCATTACGGGTAACTTTGGGTCTGAACTTCTGCGTGCGCAGGTATAACAAGATATCACCGTACCATGGGTCATTGGACGAGATAGTGAACAGGCGATTGTCGGGTAACTCATTGGAGATTGGTTTGGCCGGGAGAAGGGAAGAGAGATCAGTAATGAGCTGGGCAAGCGCGAGGGCTTTAGTGCTCTTAGGTGTTTTGAAGGTAAGGTCATATTCCTGGAGGATAATGACCCATTTAGCAACACGACCTTGCAGGAGCCGCCGGTTTAGAAGATATACCATGGGGTTAGAGTCGGCGACGACTGTGGTATGACTCATTAAGATATAGTGTCGCAATTTTTGGACGGAAAAGACCACTGCTAGGGCAAGTCTCTCCTCATATGGGTAACGTAGGGGTGGACCAGACAAGGTCTGGCTGACGTAGTAAATGACGTGCTCCTGGTGAAAAGCGTCTTCTTGAACCAAGACTCCAGATACGGCATGCTCGGATGCCGAAACGTAAAGGATGAAGTCTTGTGTGAAATCCGGAGGGGAAATCAGAGGAGCTTGTGTGAGAGCCTTCTTGAGGGCTTCGAATGCAGCTTCTGCTTGCTCATCCCAGACGAAGGGTATGTGGGTACGGAGCAGGCGCAAGAAACCGTGAACAGTAGTGGCGTAATCAGGGACAAAACGTCGAAGGAAATTGGATCACCCCTGCAAACTTTGGAGTTGCCGGAGCGTGCGAGGAGAGGGAAGGTCTAATATGGCTTGGACTTTCAGAGGGTCAATAGTAATTCCTTTCTGGGAAACAATGAAACCCAACAATCGGCCTGCAGGAACGCAAAAAACACACTTGTGTGGGTTTAAGTGGATTTGATATTTGCGACAACGCAGAAATACTTGCCGAAGGTCGTTAAGGTGGTCATATCGTTTCCGGGAACGAGCTGTAAGGTCATCAAGGTAGACTAACAAGATATGGACCAAGTCGTGAAAGCAATAGGTCATGGCCCGCTGGAAAGTGGCACCAGCATTTTTGAGGCTGAAAGGCATGACGCGATAGGCAAAGGTGCCCCATGGGGTAGTAAAGGCAGTTTTGTACTGGTCTTCCTTACGGATCTGAATCTGGTTGTATCCGGAAAAACCATCCATGAAGGAGAGGACTTCATGCCCCGCACACGCATCTATGAGCTGGTCAATAAATGGCGTGGGGAAATTGTCCTTGGGACAAGCACGGTTTAAATCGCGGAAGTCAGTGCATACTCGAATGGTGCCTTGTTTTTTGTTAACGGGAACGGGGTTTGAAACCCAGGTGGTATAGGCAATAGGATAAATGAACCCTTCCTTGCGCAGCTTCTCAATCTCGGCTTTAACAGCTGGGAGTTTTGAGGGATGAATGGGTCGCTGCTTCTGACGGACGGGGGGTACATCAGGCCATGTGTCAATGTGGTGTTCGATAATGGCGAGGTCAAGACCAGGCATTTCAGTATAGGACCAGGCAAAGACATCACGGAATTCTTGGAAGAGTTTTCGGTACTCCTCAATCTCTTGTTCACTGCAGGAGGCTCCTAAGGCAATGCATTCATTGACGCCAGGGGGGTTAGAGATATCTATGTGGATGATGGGTGAGATGTTGGCCATGTTACCCTCCTCGAAGGCGTCAGGAGCAGGAATAGGGTCCTTGAACCAGTCGACCTTGGTGGGGAGAAAGTCTTTGGACTCAACCGTGAATTGGGTAGCTGTGCTAGAGGAGGAGTCTTCTGGGATGAAATAGGAACGGTGGTGCATGTCATCCCAGGGATAATCCGGGGCAGTAAGGGCCTCAAGAATCTCCTCATCAGTACGGAAAGTTGGCATCGTCAAATCAGTTGACGAGGGAATAGTAGTGGAAGAGATCATGTAAATGGTGTTGACCTCCCCGGATGGGGGTGAGATCGAGGGGTGAATCTCTTCAATAGTAGTTGGTGCCGTCTCAAGATCCAAATTGTTCATCTCATAGAGAGCCGCTCTGTAATCCGGGAGATCAGGACAATGATGTGAATAATGCCTGTAAATACCGCATATGGCGCAGGGGTGGTTGGTACGCAGGGACTTATCTTTAGGCTTAGGAGTGGGGTTTAGTTCGACAGTTGGGATGTTGGGGTCATCGTCGAGCATCTGCATGTGTTTCTGTAGGGCTGGTAACTGTGGACACTGGTGAGTCGCATGGACCAACTCATCGCACAGCGAGCATTTAGGAGGAGTGCGAAACACTGGAGGGTTTTTTACTCTCTTGGGAGGTGGTACAACAGTGTAAGGTTGTGGACCTCTGCCCCCAGTGGGTTTGGGAGTAGGAGGGGGAGTCGTGGAGGACGAAGGGGTAGAGACACCGGGAGGTGGCTGAGTGGTAGTAGCCATGGGTTGCACCGGTTAGAGGACGACGTCTGGTGTCGGCGGGAGAACGGGAGGTGAAAGATACCAGACAGGTAATCCCAAGGTTAACCCAGGGAGGCTAAGGGTAGCCATGACCGGGGCACTTACTACTCCCGATGGAGGGACTAGGAAGGGAATCGTATGGATGGGTGTAACACCAATGTGGCTAGGTACCAATGGTGGTTTAGGAAACAAGGGTGGTTGATTGTTAGGAGGTTGGTTGTCGTGGGACAAGGTACATAAGTCAGACACTTCGGGCGTAGATGACGAGGGAGGAATGGATTGAAAGGTGGAGGTCATCGGCGCGTCTGAGTAGATTCCAGGCCCCGTAGAGGAAAAAAATGAGGTGGTGGCACGAGAAACAGGTTGTTCAACCATGGGGAGAACATTTTCAGGTGCCGCGGGAGCACTGGGATCATAGTAGGTGAGCTGGTCAACCTTAACCACGCGTCCCTCATGGGGGAACATCATGGTGCGAAAGACAGAAGAGGCAACTGCTCGCATGGCATACATATAGCTGCGGCCAAGTAAAAGGTTATAATCCAATTGGGCATTGATTACCTCAATGTCAATGAGTACAGTTTTTCCACCTAACTGGACGGGGACATTGGCTAGGAGGCCTTGGGGCTGAGCCGAACGACCATCGTAGGCGCGTAATGCAGTGGTGGACTGCTGGAGAGTGGGGGATCCCAACTTCTGCCACATGAACGTAGACATGACGCATGTGGAGGCACCTTCATCGATGGATGACAAGATTCCGAATGGAAACAGAAACTTGGAATGCTAGGGTGGAAGGCAGGCAAGGTTCAGACTGGTTTAAATCAAATGCCATCAAATTCGAATCATTTGGGTCAATCCCCCCAATGGCGGAGAGTAAAGTCTTGCGCTGGAAAGGGCAATTCTTCAAGACTTCTAACGTAGACATGGCTGCGGGAGATTGGGCTAGGTCGTCTACAATGTTGTAGTTTGACGCAGCGCGTGCATTGGGGTTATTGTTGATACAACGAAGTGGGAAACGAGGGGCTTTGGGAGTGCCATCTAGTGGAGGTGGAGGAATACGTAATGCTTGATCGGTGGGATGAGCGTTAGTAGGTTTATCAGTGGGAGGTACGTCAGTGGTGGAGCCATACTGGTTCCGACGAGTCTGGAGGTTGACGTCAGCGGATGACATCATCAACAAGTGGTGGGTTCCTGAGTCAAACATGGGTTGATCAGGAGCAGTGTACGTGATTTGCTGTTGGGGTTGCACGTTGGCTTGAGGGGGAGCCAACGGCTGAGTGTTCACGACGCCTTGGGTTGGTAATGGGTTTTGCAGCACCAAAGGTGGCTGCTGAGGTTGAGGGGGGTTAGGAGGCGCCTGAGGAGCTGCCTGCCCTTGGCGGTGGGCATCGTCAACCCAGAGTTGTCGAGCTCGCTCCAAGTGTGGGCAAGCATGTGTGTAGTGGCCATAGACCCCGCAAATAGAACAAGGATGGTTTGTTCGCAGATTGGGGTTTTTAGCCTGCTTGGGCGGGTGATCACGGTGTTGGTTAGCAGGGGCTGCATTATTATTGTCGGGGGGATTTGCCGGTTGACCAGCTTTGTCTGCAGGTTGGTTGTTCCCCCGATTACGGCCGTTGCCACAGTTTTGTTAGCCCTGGTTGCGTTGGTTGTTCTGGTTTTGCTGCGGGTTTTGTTGGGCGTAAACTTGCCCTTGGGCAGCAGGTGGATTCTGAGGTTGCGCAGGTGCTGGAGCAGGCTGCGGTGGATGATATGTAGGTGGGGGCTGCTCAGGTGCAGCAACTGCAGGGGGTTGCTGATATGGCTGCAGAGCAGGTTGTGGGTTTGCCACAGGGGCTGCCTGTGGCGGATAATAAGCAGGTTTGGCTTGTGAAGGCGCAGGAGCTGGGGCAGCCTGTTGATGGTAGTAAGGCTGAGGTGCGACTGGGGGGGCATAAGCGGGAGTCGCATGACCGAAGCATTGAGGAGGACATGAGGGTCCATGGTGGTGGTGATGTGTCATGGGAGCATACGAGTTGGTTGCTCCAGACTGTGAGGTAGCCCGCGAAAGGTCGGGGCCAGGGGTAGGACGTGCTATGGAAAATGGTTGGGGATGCGAAGAAACACGGCCAATGATACCGTCTGCAGCGTGGGATGCCCCCGGTGCATCGTGCTGGGAGGACTCGTCGCGAGGGGCGTCAGGTATAATGGTATAAAGGTAACCTGACTGGGCGTAAATGAGGTCGAACTGTTGGGCCTTAAGGATGGCGTCTTCTTCAGACTGGGGTCTTTCTGATACCACATCCTTAGCAATAACAGGGAGAAGGGATTTAAGGAACCAATCTAGGAAGATACGGTCGTCTAGTTTGATCTTGCATAAGCTACGGCGTCGACGCCACTCATGGATGTGGTTCGTGATATGGGTAGTTGTGTTTTGTCTACAAGATAGGAGGATCTCAACGCCCGCGTCATAGCGGACAGGCAACTGGAAGAACTACAGGAAGGTCGAGGCAAGGGAAGCAAAGGTGGCGTGGGTCCCATGAGGTTGCTCGATATACCACTTGGCTGCAGAGCCAGTGAAGGTGCGCTGTAAGAGACGGAGGTGAACAGAGTCGTCCACTATGGAGTTGGAGGAACACCATAGGTGGAAAGACATGATATGGTTTTGTGGGTCCTCACCGGCCTTGCCCTCGAACTTAGGGATGTCAGAGGGGAGCTTGGTAGGCATATGAGGCCACGTAGGGTCGTGTCGAATAGGATCGTTGGTCAATCTGGCCAGGTCAGGTAGGTTGAGGCTAGCCATGAATGGCAAACTGGAAGAAGGATGTGACACAGTAGTGGGTTGGACCAAGTTGGGGCCAATGCCCCCAAGTGGAGGGACAGGATTTGGGATGGTGCCCCCAAGTGGGGGAACTAAGGTGGTGGAGGATGGTCCAGCACCACCATGGGTAGTGTGAGCCACTGATGAAGTGGGGATAGGGATTCCCGCTGCGGGAATAGGTACCGTGAGGGGAACGGTAGATAGGGGTCCCATGGAGGGCATACCCAAAATAGGTGTAGTAACTGGTGTAGTGGTGGATGTGCCACCAATGGTCCCTATAACAAAAGGAGTGGAAGTCGTGCCAGCCATGGGGCTAGTAGGGGCAGTGTAAATAGGGTTCTCAGACTCTTCGTCAGAAACGAAGGTAAAGTAAGGAGCGTCAATATCTGGTGACGGAGTCCTATGTCGCTGACGAGTGGAGTCAAGTGACAAGGCTCTAGATCTGTGATGAGTGGTATCAACGGAGGATGATCGGAATCTATGACGGGTGGTGTCAAGTGAACCGTGCTGTGGGGGCTCGCCCCTGAGGCGCCGAGAATGTCTCGGGGACTCAATGGTGACGGATGGTGTCAAATCTCTGTTGGTTGAGGTGAGTAAAAAATAGCTCAAAAACCCTAATGCAACCGAGTGTGCAGAAGGAGAGCTAAAAAACAAGGCACTCAGGCCAACAACCAACTCAAAACACCCACTGCAACAGCTATGCTACAATAGGTGGAGTATCAACAAAGATGGTCAGAATACCAACAAGCAGCAGGTTTCCTAAAAACATAAAATGGTGGACTCACTAGACCAAAGGGAGGTAAAGGAGCATGCAAACACCTAACTAAAAGTATTCTGACTCAACTAAACATATCCTCTGCAAGGTGATGAAATCCAAGTCAGACAATATGAGTAGGAAAGCCAAGTGGCTATGATATCCCCCTACCGGGAGGGACACCGGGTAGTCAATTCTAGAAGAATGGCAACTAAGATACCCCGTTCATGACACGTCCAGAAAGGTGAATCTGCTGTTTAGTCCGTTTACCGCAATACCCCTATACAGGGATATCCGGCGAACCGCGAAAGGTAGCCCTTCGGTTACTGAATGGAGTGCGGTATTCCACTCAGGCCTCCGGAACTAGTCTCCCGACTTCAACCCTCCTAAGGGAGAGGACCTCTGATAAACTGGTCATGACCGTGCCAAAAAGTACTAGGAGATTTTGGTTCCCTATTTGGACAACAACTATGTCTCAAGTGAAAGTAACCGAGGGGTGTTATTGGAAGCCTATCCCCCCGATCCTACCTAACTACAATGATTCTTTTGTGTTCCCCAAGTGGGGTTAGAATGTTGGTTCAGTTAGGTACTTTTTAAGGCTCACTTGAATTATGTGACAGAGTGTGTGCTCGTGAGGTGATGAACCCAAAATAGAAGTGCCACAAGGGGGGGCAACTTCTTGACTATCAATAATGCTGGAATTGAAACTTTAACTTGCAAAATTTTCTAAATTAAAAATACTGAAATTTTAAAAGAATTCTGTAAAGGGAACATAAATTATGTTGCAGAAAGGCTGTAAGGAAGTGGAACTGCAGGTAGGACAGAGGGCTGTTCAGATGCAGAAAAGATTGCGGCAAAAGGGGCTGGGCTCAAAACAGGAAAAATGCAGAAATCAGACCGTGGGTCTGTGGCAAATCAGAACAGGCAGACCGCGGGCTTGAGGGAAACAGACGCGGTTAGGTCGCGGGTTTCGGGCCAACAGACGCAGTCGGGACGCAGGAAACGGGGAAAAAGACGCAGTCGAGTCGTGGAAAAAGGGCTAACAGACGCAGTCGGGACGCGGGAAAGAGGCTTAAAGCCGTAGTCAGGACGCGGGAAAATGGCCGACAGGCGCAGTCAGATCGCAGCAAATAGGCTGATTAGCCGCGGACGGATCGTAGGTAACAAACTTGAATCCGCCGGCAGGGCGTCGGAAACAGTCTGAGAGCCGCGGTCGGGTCGCAGGTAAGGGCCTGAAAGACGCGGTTGGGACGCGACTGCAGAGGGAAAAAACGCGATGTACGGCGGCCGAAAGGGAAAAAATTTTAAACGGAAACCAGAAATTCAAAATCTAGGGGAGTCGCCAAAACTGTAGCTAGGGTTTTACCCCTAGCTTGTGCAAATGAGCACCTACTAAGTAGAATGGACTCCTTAGTAGCAGTTCAGTAAATGTAAATAATTAAGCTAAAATAGAAATAGAAACTACTCTAACACATGTGCATGAAAAATAAACAACAATTTGTAAACAAGGGTTTTATATTAATATTACCTTCAATGTGAAGGTTGATGAAGCTCCTTGCAATGCCCAAGAGGGTTACTCCAAGCTCCAATGTGCTCCTTCTCTTTCTCCAATGGTGGGAATGGGCCAAAAGGGGCTCTCAAGGTGAAAATAGTTCAATGGTGAACTAGGGTTTCGAGAGAGATTTTGGCAGAGTAAGGGTATACTTGATTGTGGATATGGAATAAGGGATCTCCATCACCTATTTATAGTTTTTTGGTGGTGGAGTGTTGACCCATGGTTTTGGGAGACACATGGTTTAGGGCAGCTATATAGGGTTTTTTCCTCTTTTTCCTCATTATTTTATATTTTTTATTCCCTTTTTAGGGTATTTTTGCTATTTTTGGAGGAAAAAGGGGTTTTTTAACCTTTTTGAGGCTATTTTGATGGTTTTGTGGCCTTTTGGAGGCATTTTAGGCCTTTTGGAGGCTTTTTAGTGGGATTTCTTGAGATTTTTTAGGGTTTTAAGGGAAGTATGGTAGGAAAATGGACAAATGAGCCATATAATGTGGTAGATGAGGTAGTGAACACTTTTTGGGTGTTAACATTTAGAACCCATTTGACCTTCCTTGCTGACATTTAATTCTGCTGTAAGGAAGTGGTTGAATAAAACTGTTCATGACGTCGATGGAGTGTGGGAAACCACAAAATTCGGATGGCAGGGTATGGGACTCTATTTGCCTTGTTCCATAAGTCAGTCTGCCTCCTAGGAATTCATTTTCCCTCATCCCCATTCCATTAAGGGAATAGCAAGGGAATTTCTTGGGAAGGAGGAGACAGAACAGAGAGCCGGGCGGTGAAGAGAAGAAGGAAATTATGATTCCGAAAAACCCCAATTTGGAGTGCCGAATTCGCCCAAGAAATTCGCGTGGGAATTTAAATCCAACAAGGGATCCGTCGGCCTGAACCCTAGTGAAAATTTACAGAGTGTGAGATGCTTAGAAACCCGTGAGAAAAACCTAAGTGGATAGCCGACGACCCAGCCGTGGAATATAGTCATTTTGGCCATATAAATTGAGAAATCCAGGTGTGGATGATAGAGATGGAATAGTACAGAAGGTGGGTTTGCTTGATAAATGTTAAATTTTCAGAATTTACTTCAATCTGATCTAGGATCTTAACTGAGAGAACAACATGTACAACATATCTACAGCGTATCAATCATGGAGACAATAATGCAAGCACACAAGAGACACAAAGATTTACTTGGGGAAAACCATAAAGGTGAAAAACACCAATAACTTCCTCAGAGATAGATAGAGCAATGATACAACCAACCATAAGAGATAGACACAACCTAGCAGCAGATCCTCCTCCTCCATAAGTGCGCCACTCCTCCTTGAGTGCATGAGTGAGAAGTGAGTGAGTAAATAGAGTGCCTCCCGCACTCTATTTATACTTGACTTGACTTGCCTTTTTACCTAACTCATGTAGGCTCGAACTTAACCACATAACATAATGCTGACTGGGCCGACCCCCAATAGGGTGGTCTAATAACCCTTTGACCCACCTGACTTATACAAGGACGACCCCAACAAGGTGGTCTAATAACCCATCAAGTATAAGTTACAACACTTACAATATAAATGACGACACTTCCGTATAGAGGAATAATAACATCTCTATAGGAATACAATATACATATATGTGAAATACATTCCGAAGTTACATATACATCAACACTCCCTCTTAACTAGGAAGGTATTTCTCAGCACAGTTCTTCTAGCACAAGTCATCTTCTCTGGATCATCGTCACTGGATAATCGTCATCGAGTCATCATCATCATCATCACTGCTGCTGCTATCTCAATCAATCTATGAACCTACTTGTCATAGGAAGTTCTACAGAGCCAGTCCTTTTTCATATTGGATGTAGGCCCACCACCTGCAAGTCTTCATCATCACTGGCCATACTGTGGAATCCTCAGGACTTATTACGTGCGTCACAAAACCTGGCTGTAGCATCCCAGGCTATTACGAGCACACAGCTCTTCCTGTAGGATCTCCCAGGAGCACATTACATGTGACCCATCACAAAACCTGGCTGAAGCATCCCAGGCTATTACTAGCACACGACTCTACCTGTCGGATCTCCCAGGAGCACATTACATGTGATCTCACCACAAAACCTGGCTGAAGCATCTGAGGCCTTTTTCATCCTGTCCAGATCTCCCAGGAGCAAATTACATGTGGTCATGGCAAAACCTGGCTGAAGCATCTGAGGCCTTTTTCATCCTATCCAGATCTCCCAGGAGCAAATTACATGCCATAGGACAAAACCTCGCAAGAGCATCTGCCAGATATCCCAGGGCACCGAATTACATGCCATAGGCAAAACCTCGAAAGACTATCTGCAGATCTCCCAGGGCACAAATTACATGTCCTCCCAAGCAAAACCTCGCAAGAGCATTTGCCAGATGTCCTAGGGCACCGAATTACATGTCATAGGCAAAACCTCGAAAGACCATCTACAAATCTCCCAGGGCACAAATTACATGCTTACCCGCACAACCTGATCCATGGCCACAAAGTATCATCTGATACTCATCAAACATCATCCTGATGTACACATGATCATCCTGATCATCATCACTGCAACATCCTGCTGCATGTCATCTGGAGAAGCTCGTCATCCACGATCATCCTGATCATACAATGCATTCATCTGATGCACACCAAGTATCCACCTGATACATACATAGATACATGATCCACACAATGTATCCATCAACATACATGATCTACCTGATCATACAAAGATACATGATCCACACAATGTATCCATCAACATACATGATCTACTTGATCATACAAAGATACATGATCCACACAATGTATCCATCAACACACATGATCTACCTGATCATACAAAGATACATGATCCACACAATGTATCCATCAACATACATGATCTACCTGATCATACAAAGATACATGATCCACACAATGTATCCATCAACATCCAACATGATGCGTACATACATAAGTGATCCAACTGATCATATCCAAGTAGAAACCAGAACATCATCCTGATGCTCATCATCCAGCGCTTACAACCACAACCATGTGAAGGATCCCCCTTCCAACATGCTTGGAATGGCTTCAACAAATGTGTCCATCACTTCTTCCTCGAAGTGTCCTCGATCTGAAGAACACCAAGCCTCTCTTTGAAGTACTCGAACTTCACCCTGGCGAGTGGCTTCGTCAGCACATCTGCAATCTGCTTGTCCGTCGCAACATACAGGAGCTTCACAGCTCCTCTCTGCACCATATCCCTGATATAGTGATATTTGATCTCTATGTGTTTCGACTTGTCATGAAACACTGGGTTCTCGGACAGCTTCACACAACTCTGGTTATCACAGAAGATACCAGTAGCCTCCAACGGGAGATCAAATAGCTCAGACAGTAGCTTCCGCAGCCATACTGCCTCACAACTAGCTGAACAGGCTACAACATATTCAGCCTCAGCTGTACTCAGTGCTACGCAGGACTGCTTCCTGCTAAACCATGAGATCACACCTGATCCCATACTGAAGCAACACCCAGATGTGCTCTTCCTATCTGCAGCACTGCCAGCCCAATCTGAATCAACATAACCCTGTAGGTTAAACTTTTGATTCACCTCACACTTGAGCCCATAATCCACTGTACCCTTCAGGTACCTCAGAACATGCTTTACAGCAACCAGGTGAACACTCCTCGGATCTATCAGGAACTGGCTCAATGTGTTCACAACAAAGCAAATGTCTAGTCTCGTGTTCGTCAGGTCAATCAATGACCCAACCATCTGACGATACATAGTGATATCAATTGGCTCATATGAAGCATCACACAGATGCTTTAGGTTCGATGCCATAGGTGTGGCCATAGCCTTGCAGTCCATCATCCCGAACCTCTTCAGGATCTTTACTGCATACTTCCCTTGTCCAAGGAAGATTCCATCATTCTGCCACACCTCCATGCCAAAAACAAATAGTGCATCATCCCCAAGTTCTTCATCTCGAACTCAGCAGTAAGCTTCCGCTGCATGTCGGTAATCAATCTATCTTCACTTGTAACAAACAGGTTATCCGCATACAAAAGTAGTATCACTGGATTTCCTTCCTCAACCTTATAGTAAAGATTGGAATCTGCTTTACTCTTGGTAAAGCCCAAACTAGATAGGAAACTGTCCATCCTACCATACCAGGTTCTGGGAGCTTGCTTCAAACCATACAAGGCTTTCTTCAATCTGTATACATATGATTCCCTGTCATGTATTTCAAAACCGAGTGGTTGTTCCACATATACTTCCTCTTCTACTACACCATTCAGGAAAGCAGTCTTGAATCCATCTGGTGTATCTTCTATTTCATCACTTTTATATTTCTCTATGCTGCCATCTGCAACATGCTTGATCTGATAGTTCCATTTGGAAGTCACAACAGACTTCCCTTCAGCTCTTGGGACCGCATCCCAAACATCGTTCTTCATGATCGACGGATCATGGCATTCTTCCCATATCCTGGGAACTTCAATATCTTCAATAGATAATTTTGTTGCTGAACAAATGTTGTAGTTCTTATGTTGTAGGTGATGGCATACAATCTTTCCTACACAACAAGTTAAATTGCATGATTAGAAAACATCTCATAGTTTTCAGAACAAATTCTTACACATAAATAAATATGTCATACAGTCATGCAATTATCTTAGCCAATGCTTCAATACAACATTTATCCATATTCCGTAACTTTCTAGATGCCTTCCAATTTCTACCAGAACATTGTTTAGAGTGTGCACAACTCCCAACATGTCAGCAAAGAGGTTTCATTCTAGATAAGTAGCAATGGAATGTTGTATAGTGCCATAGGCCACTTACCCATGTATATTAGTAGTATACGGTTCATCAATGCAACTATTCTAATATGCACAATACATATCCTAAGTCTAGGAACATGAGCATATACATCATTGAACAATTTTATTTAAACAAACACATATGCAAGAAATGATAATTAAAATACTTATCTTTGTTTGTTCGTTGGGTGGACTCCCTCTGAGTCTTTGATTTCTTGCAGGAGCTACTGGAGTCCTAATCTGCAGTAGCTTCTTCTACACCTTTCTGTTGTGGAATGTAGAGAGATGGTCAACTCCCTCTGAATATCTGCATCCTTTCATAAACCACTGGAGTGTACTCCCTCTTGATCTTTGCTCCCTGGATTACCTGTCCTTGAACTTATATACATTCTCGATCCCTATGCATGCTTGTTAGTATCATCATTGTGTTATCCTCTAGGTCTAATATAAAATCATACATTCATTAGTATACTATTAAAACACAATAATCTCAAGCATGTATAGTCATGATCATTTCAAACAGAAAATAATAAGCATTAGCATTCAAGGTTTATGTAGGATTCTTATGGTTAGTCAAATCATAAGAAACATAACATGTCTAAACCTGTAATTACTCAAACCTATGACTCTTCAGGTTAGTTGAATCATCAATCAAGATAAGAGATATAATATGCATAAAATCTGTGATTATTCAAACCTATACCTTCATGATTCTTCTGGTTAGTCATATCATCAATTATGGTAAGAAACATAATATGCATACAACCATGATTATTCAAACTTATGACTTCATGAATAATCATTATCAACAACACAACAGTATAAGATCCTAAACCAAGGTAGGATTCTAGCTTGATATAGGAAAAACATACCTGGATTAGCATGCTAGCTAGTTTATGTCTAACATACCCGCATAATGTCTTTTGGTTCTCTTCAGTGACTTGTGCTAGTAACCTGCATGTCTCATATGTTAACCATTACAAAACCAAGTTATACATACCTCGTAAATGGATCTTCTATGAGATCCATGACAATGGATGAATCTTTGTCCTCATGTTATCATCACCATATGTTCTTGGACCAGAACATGATTTGTCTTTCTTGGTGTACCTTTCATGTTAGTAGACAACATAAACCTCATACAACACCATAATGCATTAGTACAATCATAAGTGTCAACACCCTAATCAATGAATATTTTCTATTGTGCATTCATAGTTTTATTAAGGTGATATGACAAGTCTAAAATCAAGAGTGTACTAACCGTAATAACATGAAGACAAACATACCATAAACTTAATCATGAAAAAATCTCAAAACATACCTCGATGAGTCATACCTGTCGAGATCGCTTGTAATCTTCTTATGTAAGGCCTTAGCCTCATCTCCCTCTGAAACAGGAACTTCTTCACTTATGCAGGTGACCAATCCATCTTCTTCTAGGATTAACCCAATCCACTTGATTTGCAAGAACTGGACCTGGAGCTGGATATGGGTTTGTCAGAGAAACCCCAAAAATTCAAACTTTGAATTTCAAACTTCTGAAAGGATAGAAATATGCGCCTTGATGAGCTGATCAAGCTGGTATATTCAGAATTTGAAAACTGCAAAGTTTCACTCCTCAATTTTTCCTTTGAGACTTCTGGATTCACTGGACGTGACCCTGAACTGGGGTTTGATGAAGCCCACTCTTCTACCCAATCAAAAGGTTTGATCCAAAGCTCTAAGCTTCTATTTTTCTGAGGAGCTTCCAGCCATGGTCACAGATTTCAAAAATTCCCATTTTTACAGAAGAACTAATTTTCCACTTTTCTGATCAAAGTCCCGAACTAGGGTTTGATCAAGCCCAGCCTTCTGCCCAACCAAAAATTCTGATCTTGGTCTCTAAATTTCTATTTTGATGAGTAGCATCCAGCCGTGGTCTCCGATTACAAAAATTCCAACTTTCTCCAAAGCCCTAAATTCTGGAAGCCATGAATGAAGGTACTCAAAAATAATTCTGTTTTGACAGAAATATGTACCTGATTGTTTCTGGTGTAACTCCGAACCTTTTGATCCACAGGGTCTGAAAAAGTTTTTTGAGATAGCCTGACCTGTTATCTTTCCATCCTAATAGGTCTAACCTCAATTGGATTCTCTGAGAGAGAGTTATGCCAAATGTCGCAACGTGACCTGTTTTGGGATAATACAGGAGTGCGAACTTGTACAGCGTGCCACGTGTCACTGTTTGAAATTCGGCCTTTGAAAACTTTTTTTGAGATATCTCGCCCTGTTATCTTTCCATCCTGATAGGTCTGACCTCAATTGGACTCTCTGAGAGAGAGTTATGCCAAGTGTCGCAACGTGACCTGTTTATGGGATAATAAAAGAGAGCGAACTTGTACGGCTTGCCACGTGTCACTGTTTGCACTTCGGCCTCTGAAAAAGTTTTCTGAGATAGGGAAGTTTGTGTACTACCTGTCACTTTTTATGAAATTTTATTTGGAGCTTCCTAGCCCAAGTTATGACCTTTTTCCCAAGGTCACCTGATTTTGACTCAGATCTGGAAGAGGCAGAAACCCTATATTGTACAGATCATAAATCACAAAGTACAACGAATTAGAGGTTTTCCTTTGGAAAAAAGGTACATGGGGATCTTAGCTTCGGTCTGTAACAATTTCAGATCCGAAAAATGCTCCAAAATGGATTTATAGCGAAAGTGCTACGATGACTGGTTTTTGCTATATCAAGCCCCAGCATCGTAAGTGCAACAAGTGTCATACATGCCATATCATGCCTTCTTTCAGGCTAGCTCTGATACTATGTTAAATTTTCAGAATTTACTTCAATCTGATCTAGGATCTTAACTAAGAGAACAACATGTACAACATATCTACAGCATATCAATCATGGAGACAATAATGCAAGCACACAAGAGACACAAAGATTTACTTGGGGAAAACCATAAAGGTGAAAAACCCCAATAACTTCCTCAGAGATAGATAGAGCAATGATACAACCAACCATAAGAGATAGACACAACCTAGCAGTAGATCCTCCTCCTCCATAAGTGCGCCACTCCTCCTTGAGTGCATGAGTGAGAAGTGAGTGAGTAAATAGAGTGCCTCCCGCACTCTATTTATACTTGACTTGACTTGCCTTTTTACCTAATTCATGTAGGCTCGAACTTAACCACATAACATAATGCTGACTGGGCCAACCCCCATTAGGGTGGTCTAATAACCCTTTTACCCACATGACTTATACAAGGCCGACCCCAACAAGGTGGTCTAATAACCCATCAAGTATAAGTTACAACACTTACAATATAAATGACGACACTTCCGTATAGAGGAATAATAACATCTCTATAGGAATACAATATACATATATGTGAAATACATTCCGAAGTTACATATACATCAACAATAAACCCAGTGAAGGCTAGAATATCAAGGAACCACCATCTTGGACCTTTCTATTCCCACCCCGAAGAGCATTGGAGGGAAGGGGCGCCTGAGGGACTGTGCAACAGAGAAGGGGACCTTCCTTGTGTTGGGTGTGGTAGGTATTGTGGGTGCTAAGGCTGCCTGATTGAGAATTGAGAGGCCTGTAGCTCTGAGGTTGAGCTTACTGGCTTAGCATCCTCCTCCATTGTTCCTTAAATGTTTGATAAACCCAACTGTGTGTTGGCTTGGCATGTATGTTGTGTGAAGCCATGGCTATGAGTGTGTTAAGATCCTAGTGGGCGGCCTTCACTAACATCTCGAGGTTTTGGTGTAACGGTTCGTATCAGAGTGAACCTCTTTAGTTCCTCCTTAGTAGATACACAACCCATATTGGGGGTGGTATCTTAGCTGAAAGAATATAGGATGGACAGAGACCTATGGTTGGGTGGAATGTTTCTCTCACATAGCTAGTTGCTTGGACAGTGTCATCCTATAAGATAAGTTCTCTTTGTGGTCCTAATTGATGCTACTTACTAAGTTGTGTTTATTTTTTTATTATTTCAAGTCAATCTAAAGGAAATGATCATATGGAATTAATCAATAGGAAGTTTGTGCATAAGTTTGAGCATGAGGCTGGTTCATTTGTTGTTTGTTTCATCATTTTGCTTGTGTTAATATATAGTTATTCTTGCATGTTGTAGATGCATTGACCAGATTTAATTCTACTGTGTATGTCTACTATGCATCACACACTTCCCTAGGGGGTTTGTATTTCATCATAAGGGATTGGGGAATGAATTAGACACCCCTGTTGTACTCATTCCCCCTCTGTGGGTCAGAGGAAGGGAGGGGCTATGACAGGGTGTTACCAAAGATCATGACAGAGTGGTAAAGATGCCTTGATGAAGTTTGGGGCCACATTTTAGGTTGGAAAATTGAAAGGGTCAGAGTTCTCAGGTGTGGTATAGGATCACACCGTTGCATAGATATCGCTGAGAGCTTTCTAATGGTACCAATTTTTCCAACAATGGACTCAGGATAAGGAAGTTATCAGCCAGAGAAGTTGGTAGTAATAGGGGTATATGGTCGACTTCCGACTTTCCGAACTCGCAGTGCGGATTGCGGATAGTAGAAGTTGGGGGAGTGTTTTCTCGGCATGGTGCTTTGGTGTCCCGACTTCCGACTCCCGTAAGCCGGATTGTGGAGTGCATAATTCAGAGAGGTAAGTTTCCTGGAGTTGGGAATTTGGCGTCCTGACTTTTGACTCTCGCAAGTCGGATTGCAGAGTGCGGAAGTCAGAGAGGTAAGTTTTTCGGGGTTGGGAATTTGGCATCCCGACTTATGAATCCTGCAACCTGGATTGTGGAGTGCGAAATTAAGAGAGGTCAGTTTCCCGGAGTTGGGAGATTGGCGTCCCGACTTTCGACTCCTGCAAGCTGAATTGTGGAGTGCGAAAGTCGGAGAAGTAATTTTCCTGGAGCTGGAGTTTGGAGTTTCGACTTCCGACTCCCGCATCATAGATTGCGGAAGGAGGAGGCATGATTCTATGAAGCAGAGTTTTGGGTGTTCCAACTTTCTGATTCCCGCATTGCAGAGTGCAGAAGTCAGAGGTGTAATTCTTGAAATGGTGAATTGGGGTGTCGACTTCCAACTTTTCGATTTGCAGATCGCAGATTGCGGAATTACGGACCGAAGCCATTGCGGATGTGGAAAAGGGAAAAGTTGTGGATAGGTTTGAAAAAAAATATTATCAGGTTGTTCCCCCATCACTCAAAAGGGAACTAGAGGGATCGTGGATGTGACAAGCATAGTTACAAGAGGGCTTCAATAGTTCAACTTAACACTATAATGCAAGCCCACATAATAAAACACCATAACAATAAGACCATATAAAAGGGGATTTACAAGAGCACACAATATCAAAACTTTACCAAAGTATTGTGACCATTATTTTGGCATGCTCGGTCCCCTTGGTCCCCGGCCTTTGAACTGCTACCATACTTCATGGATCCGAAAAATTGCTTCCATAGCTCCCTTGCAAGGCTTGTCCAAAGATTTGTTACAAGTGACTTGTCTTCCAAAGGACTTGTGTTCTTGGCTCAATGGTAAGAGCTCTTATATAGCACCATGGGATCATAAATAATCCCCCCTTTTTATGGTAACAAAATAACCATATCCCAAAAAATATTAATTAAAACCACAATATGGTTAACTAACCATACATATATATATATGTTGGGTTAACTCCATGGTGGTGTGCCCCTTTTGGGAATAAATCCAAAGTCCAAACAATAATGTTTTGTTGTTTTGTTCCCTGTTGAATGTGTGGATTAGAATCCACTGGCATAAAGTTTTAAACCCACCATCATATATATATGGGTTGTATGTTGGTGCGTTTACAAATAATATGCCACACGTTGGGCATTGGGTAGTTGTAACAAATATTCATGTGTTATACCCGTCAGCTCTCTTTTTAATCGCCGCTTTGGGGTGAGTACAAATAATGTGCCATGTGTTGGGAGTTGGGACGTTGTAACAAATATTCACGTGTTATACCTGTCGACTCTCTTTTTAACCGTCAATTTAACCAAACATAAATTCGAATACAATTTATTTCATACTCGTAGAAAGGATTATGTGTTGGTATAGTGGTAAAAGCCTTGTGATGAAGGCATAATGGTAGAGGGAGGTCACGAGTTCAATCCTTGGTGCAACCACACAAAATTTGATAGACCATAATTAGATAGTGAGAGGTTTCCATGTGGTGTCCTTTCATTGGGCCACCTGTCTACATCTGCATTGTAACCTACCACATGTCACCTTGAGCTACTGCCAACTTAACTCTGCAACCTGCCACGTGTCACCTTGAGCTACTAGAAACTCAACTATGCAACCTGCCATGTCGTGCCATGAGGGGCTACCATGCCATCAATGTACAGGTCATGTGTCATCCTTCTAAATGGTTCCACATGGCACCCCTTTTTCCCATTATGCACAATTGTGAAACTGTTTTGTCGAAACTTCAAAAAAACGTATCTTCTTCATTCAAAGTCTGTTTGATGCGATTCAAGTGGAATTGGAATCATCTTAACGATCCCTTCGACTTGGTGCTATTCTATCTAGAAATTGAACATTTTGATTTATAATCATCTTTAGATCCTCCTAGATCAACATCAAGGCCTCAAAGTACTTATAAATAGAATTTGTTTAGGGGATACTAGGTGCTATTTTAGGCGCACACCCAAATGCTACACCATGCACAATTTTAGGAGCAACACTTAGCACTATTTTTGGAGAAATACCAGATGCTACCATAGGCATTATTGTAGAAGAAACATTGGGCACTAAAGATGGCTCTAAGGTTAACGCTAAATAGGGTGCTAGTACTGGTGGTAAGGAGGGTGCTAATCCTGGTGCTAAGGAGGGTGATAAAGTCGGTGCTAAATTGGGATGCAACTTAGCATTACTTGTATAACAAGGTGCTAAAAATTCCATCCCATTAAATAGAACCAACTTTTCCTAGAGAATGAAGAAAAATACACTAATAAGGTGTCTGGGCACAAAAAGGGGAACTGAAAAGGGAGCTAATCATAGGGTTTTGTTGTAGAGACACTGGCCATAGTGTCCATTGAAAATCCCATTTGAAACTCCAATGTGAGTTCCCATCCCTCTATATTTTTATTTCATAGTCGAGAATAAAAAAGTAGAGCAAAGACCTCACCTTCTATGAGAATTTAGATTGCCTAGATCTAGATTCAATTAGACAACTTCACTTAGATTATTTTCAAGAGATAACACAAAAATATGAGAGAAGAATATGGAAGGAAAATAGAGGAAACTCACTCTAGATATTAATTTCTCATTATAACTATATTGAAGAACATTAATACAATATATAGAAATCCTTAAGAAGAAAATTCGAGTGGCTCACAATTGGCAGGCTTAGATTTAGCAAAAATATCCCATCTAGGCAAAAGCAGGTTCCAAATCAAGGAAAGAGGTCACGAATTGGCTAATAAAGATTAGGTATGTCATGAGTGACCAAAATGAAGCATGTAGGAGGCTTTTATGGAGAAAAATAGGGAATGTGTGCTGGCCAAAAAGTAGCAAAATTTCGAAAACCATGATGTTGGTTATGGAGCCTGATCTTCCTTATTAAGAGGTCATGTTTCAACCGTGTCTAGATCCTATCCCATGATGGGGAGTTTGGGGGGGATTTCCTGATCCAGGAGGATCTCCAAGATCGATCAAAATTAAATCTTCAAAAGGTGAAAAGAAACTTACAAAAGCATAGAGCTCATTAAGAGATTTCCGGCAATGTTCATTTCATGTGAAACGAATTCCCAATGTGAAAGTTATTGAGTTTTGAAAATGTGGCAAAAAGGTTAAAATGAAGCAGAAAAAGACAAAAAATGGGGGCCACATGGAAGAAACACAGGGTGCCACATGGTCAAGGATTGGTGACATGGCAATTGAGGTGGACCAATCATGGACTGCCATGTGGCAGCCCTGTTGGCAGTCGGTTGAACCATTTTACAAAAAGTATGGAGTCAGGGAGGATCGAACCCCTGACCCCCACTCCACAAAAGCCTCCACATATCTTTGCTATCTAGGATGTCCACCAATATTTCTTAACCATATGCAGATAAATTGTTACCAATACACACAGAGCATATGAGATTTATTGTCAACCCGAGAAAATCTTTTTATTTCAAAGGATAAGTGCACAATCTATGCTTAAACACCAAACCATTAGAATTGAATACTCTTTTCTTCTATCATCCATGTTCATACCAAAAATTTATGCAATCCCAATTGCCTTCTAACTGCTACACTTCAATTCCTCTCTATCATGCATCAATAAGAAATGGTATCAGATCTAATCAACAATTGCAGGAAAGAAATCTCATTCATATTCTAGAACAATCACCTGTCTGATCTAATCACTCTGGAAAATCATAAGGCATAAATTGAACATTAATCTAGAAATCCAATTGCAAAAGATTGAGTCAACTGTTCTAAGAAATTGAATTGCAGAATGGAAATCAACAACACACAACGGGAAGGATAAATTGCAAGGGCTCATGGGATCACAACTTAGCTGCAAGATGAACAAGGCTGTGTATAATTGTCACACGAATTGCATAAAGTCTCTACTCAGTTGACTGTCACTCTGTATTACTTGCCAAATTCAAGGGACTCTAATATTAATTGTACTAAAAATCCACACCATAAATGTTGCTGCTGCGTACAAAAGGAAATATCATGAACAAAGCATCACACAACAATGAATTCAAAATCCTATTTTAACTCAACAATCTCTGTGGAAGACGGGCCCAGCCTTCACACAGAGACGCTGGCTGAACAACATGAATTCCTTTAACTCAGAAGTAACCCCTTATATTAACAGAAGAATGATTACACAGTTTCGCTCGGCTGCTAATACAATGAATTAATTGTCTGTCGTTCAACCCCCTGGGTCGAGACAACTCCCCATATTTATACATACAAATAATAACATCCAATCCTATAATCGGGTAGCCATGAAGATCTCTGATCTTCAGGCGCCCTAAATAAATAGCTGTTACAATACGTGGCAGAACAGAAACATCAAAATATGAGAAAGTTATCAACTGACCCAAGAGTGGCGGTCCTTCCAGCTCACAGCTAGACTCGAGCAGCAACATACTCAAGATAGCGCATTCTGTTACAGCTTCCCTGTCACAGCTGTGCATTAATTGATGATTCGAGCCCCAAGGACCCCTTTTCAAGCAACGAACATCCCTTCCTTCACTACTTGTTCAGCCCCGTCTTCCTGCAGTCCATTTATCTCAACTACCTTCATAAATCATAACATGTTAGCACAATTAAGAGATACACAGCTTTAATTATCACAATCATAAGCATTAATAATATAAAACAATGATTTGTCATACCTTGGTAATTTGGGGAAATAAAGTGAGGACAACAGGTCTAATTAGCATGATAAATGGTGTAAGACAGGGGCAGGAAAGATGATTGAAGATGATTAAAAAGGGCCAATTCTGGGCTCAACATCTCCCCCCAACTACCTTGTTGCATGTCCTCATGCAACAACCTGCATTATTCAGAATCTGAGTCCTGTACTGAGCTCTATCCATGGAGAGAGGAAGAATTGTAGGAAACCCAGGCACCTTATCTATCTTTTGAACAGTCTCTGTGAGTAACCCAACATCTTCTTTCATCACTGTTCCCCTTCCACTGCTAATTGTTGGTATCTGGAAATGCAGTTAGTGTAGTGGGAATCTTCCTGCAGTCTCATTATGCTGTGCATGGGTGCTTAGAAGGCAATCCTTAATCTGAATCTAAATCAATAACATTCCTAGGAGGTAGAAGCACTGGTTCTTGTGGGTCAGTGTCTTCTATCACATCTAAGTTTAATAAGAGAGTTGTTGGTTCTTGTGTGGCAACAACATCCTTTAGGCTCTCTTCATCAGCTACCATCATTGCTTTTGAGAGACACTGGTTCTTGTGTAGCAGTGTCTTCCTTGCCCTTCTACTGCTGAGATTGGATCTCTTTCTCATTGTGCAACTCCTCCTCCAAGATTTCGGTGTCACCTGAGCATGGTGTCTGTACCTGTTCATCTTCACCCCACTATGTATCGGGAATGAAATCCACTCCAGGTTTATCTTTTAAATGAAATTCAGGAGTTGCTGTTGCAGCTTCCAAGGATGTTGGTTCTTCTGTAGCAACATCCTGGCTTGCCTCTTCATCCTCCTGTTGTTGCAACTCTTCTCCTATGATCTCTGTGTCATGGGAGTCCTCTGGGGTTACAACCCAGAGTTCATCATTGAATTCCAGAGTGTCCTATGTCCCGGGTTCTTCTCCCATCTGTTTGGCCGATTGGACAAGTATATTCAGGTTTGCTGGTTCTTATGTTACAGCATCCTGTTCCAGTTTATCACTGTCCTGCCTTCGTGCCTCTTCTTCTAAAATTTCTGTGTCCTGGGAGCATTCTGGGGTTACAGTATAGAATTCTTTATTGGCCTCTAGAGTGACCTCCATTCCAGGTTCTTCTCCCATTTGCTCTATAATCTCTGTATCATGGGAACATTCTGGAGTTGCAGTATATTCTTTATTAGGATCCAGAGTGTCCTCCATCCCATGCTCTTCTCCTATCTGTTCTCTAATCTCTGTGTCATGAGAAGTGGCAGCTTCAGCAAGGATATTCAAAGATGCTGGTTCTTGTGTGGCAGCACCTTCTTTTTCTGCTGCTTCCTTTATTATGGCTGCGGGCTGTTGTGCTGAGTAAGTGTTAAGTATAATTTTGTGGCCTACTTCCTTGAAGATTTCTCCACAGGTGGGACAGAGTATTCGTTCATCCTCCTGCCCAGATTCAGCAGAATCTGATCCCTCTAGTTGTTCTGCAGCCTCTATCAATGTGTACATTTTTCTTTCACCTTGTTTTCTGCAGGTTTCCTTCCAAATTTCCAACTCCCTTCTAAGTACTTGGAGGTCCTCTTTCAGCATTGCGTTCTCAACCAGAAGTCCTTCAATTCCAGGTTCTTCCTCCACTGGCCTTTGTGGAGCATCCATCGGTCTTGGTACAAGGATTGGGGGCTCAACCTGTGCCTCTAAGGTTGCCCATCTTTTCCTAGCTGCCTCTGCTATTGTAGCTGATCGAGTTCATTTCTTTCTGATTGGTGATATTAGGTTAAATTCATTGGTGGCTCTCTTTCTTTTCTTTTGTGGAGCTGGGACATAGGGAACCAAAGCTGAGGTCGAAGGAATGTTTTCTTGCTCCTCATGTTGTTCTTCTTCAATTACAGCTCCTCCTCCTACCCACTCAGGTGAAGACTCAATTGTTACCAGCTCGATGTCTTCTTCCATTTCCCTGGCTCTATCATCTTCAGGTTCCATTGTCGCAGCATTTGATGCTGCTCCAATTTCACCTTCTGTTGTCGAAGCTGCCCTTTTATCTAGGTTTTCCACAAAGGTTTTATCTACACCATCGCCTAATGGCTCTGTTTGTGCTTCCAATTGCTCTTCAACAAATGCAGTTTCATCCCCCAATGGTTCTGCTTATGCCGGAGGTTCATCTCCCCCGAATGGCTCTGATTGTGCCCCTGGTTGTTCTTCCTCTAATATAGTTTCATCCCCCCCAGATGGTCCTGCCTGTGCCCCCAATTGCTGTTCTTCTTCCATTTCATCCCTCCCCCCAACTTCAATGGAGGAACTCCGGTCCTCCTGTTGTGGTGGAACCTGTATTTGCTGTAATGGGACGACCCGCAAGGGAACTGGTTGCTGAGGTCGGGTTATGAATTGTTCCCAAGTTATATGATGTTGGGCAAGGGTTCTTACAATGATTAATTTGATAAGGCCATGGTGGGTGAGAGAGGAAAGTGTGTGCTTAGCAGACTGAACAAATGTCGCCATATGACGCAAGTCATGCAATAAATAATATGGAATGTTCAATAAAATGCCATGGCGGAGATGAGAAAGCAAAGGAAGTTCAGAGTTATACACAGTTTGATATCTACCTTCACAAGTAATGTACTTCTTGAGAAAGACAGCAACCTGGTCCCATGGCCGCGACAGTGAGTTCAGTGCAATCCCTCTTCTGGATGCTTCAACTTGCTCCCCTGCGAGTAAAAATTCTTCTCGTGCAATCGTTGCAAGGACTCATCGGTTAAACCATGGTTTTCCCACCATCGGGATGGCTGTAACCTCGGATATAATGGTCTCGGAGACTTCTATGCACAACCCCCACACCGTGGAGTGAGTTTTGGTAAGATTCAAAGCAAATTGCAGGGCTACATCCCGATCGAATCCGTCCAGTCGCTCAAAGAATTCGAGCCAGCCGGCAGCTTGAAAAATGGCAAGAACTTGAGGATTTCGCCTGAGTTCCCGTGTATTGAAAGGTTCATGGCGAACTGGAATCCCCATGGTCCTGGCTGCAAGCTGAAGTTGATATTCCACAGATTACAGGATCCCAGAATGGAAGTTGCAGCACAGAGGATGCACAAATCGCTGAGCGGAGACATTCAGAGAATGGAAAAATTTGGAAAGTTGAGCACAGAAAAGCGTTTGAAATTTCCATGCCGAATTGGGGAAGGTGGCAGTTATTAGTGTTTACGTCGTACGAGGGAAATGTTTAATCAGGTATAATGGTGGTACGAGTGAAGGTACGACTAATATCATTTAAATGATATCAATGCTTAATCACGTGATAAATGAAAGCCATACCTCATAAGACTGTGCGTCGGAATGCTGCGAAAAATGGTGGAGCATGCAGTTGGTGACGTCGTGGAGCCAAACTCGTGCACAGTCAGACGTGTGATCATGATGACTCAGATAAGGCAATAATTTCTTCCGCCGGTGAAACACAAACCATTGCGTCCTCGGGGTCGGAATGATGAGTTCGCCGGCACGACTGAGGTGAATCAGCACCATGATTTAGCAGGTTTGGAACAATTCTTCTGTTAACACAGGAGTTACCACTGCAAGTTGCCAAAAAAATGATAGCACGACCGACGAAAAAGATGTTGCAATCGCCAGGAAGTATGTTGTAGCCACCGGAAAAGAATTCATGGCAGCCGGGAAAAGAATTTACGGCATCGGAAAAAATTACGGCTGTCACGGAAAAGTTTTACGGCAGCGGGAAAAATTACAGCTGGCGGGAAGAGTTTTACGATGGTGGGAAATATGTTGCAGCCTGTCGGAAATTTTTTTGTTGCAGCTACGGGAAAACGGTTGCGGCTACCGGAAAATAGTTCACGTTTGTCGGAAAAAGTTCACAGCTGTCGGGAAAAAGATTTTACCGGTCGACGGAAAATGATAACACAGCCGCTGGGAAATTATGTTGCAGCCGCTGTGACATGATGTTGCAGCTGCTGAAAAGAAGTTGTAGCTGCCGGGAATGATTCACAGCCGCCGGGAAAAAGGATTAACGGTTGCCGGGAAAACTATTTTACGGTCGACGAAAAATGATAACGCAGATGCTGGGAAATGATGTTGCAGCCGCTGTGACAAGATGTTGCAGCTGCCGGGAAGAGTTGTTGCAGCTACCGGGAAAAAGGGTTTACGGCTGCTGGGAAATGATGTGGCAGCTGCTGGAAAATGAGGTGGCAGCCGCTGGGACATGGTGTTGCAGTTGCGGAAAAAGATGTTGCAGCTGCCGATATTGCAGCTGCCAGAAAAGATTGACGGCAGCCGGAAAAAAAAGGATATTGCGGTCGCTGGGAAATGAGGTGGCAGTGGCTGGGAAATGAGGTGGCAGCCGCTGGGGAATGATGTCGCAGCTGCGGAAAAAGATGTTGCAGCTGCCAAAAAAAAAATGTTGCAGCTGCCAAAAAAAAAATGTTGCAGCTGCCGGGAATGAGGATTTGCGGCTGCGGGGAAAATGATTTACGGTAGATGGGAAACGATATCGCGGTTGCCGGAAAAGATAATGCAGCTGCCGGAAAAGATGTTGCGGCTGCCGGAAAAGATGTTGCAGCTGCCGAAAAATATGTTGCAGCTGCCGGATTTTTTTTTTTTTTTACAGGGAGAATTTCGCTTGATGGGCCCAATCCAGTTGTTCTCCTGGTGCTTGCCTGAAATTTTTTGAAAAATAACAGCAAATGGAAAAGATCAAATGCAAGGAAAAAAAAACAACAATTATATGCTACAACAGGAAATTATTTATGTACAGAAAATACGATTTTCAGTTTAAGGATTGGCAAAGGCAGAGAGAAATTCCCGCTCTAGTGCCAGCTGATAATCTGGATCGGCGGCAATTTGCGAAATGAATGCATCTTTCGAGATGGGCTTACGATACAGTCGCAGTCTGTGGCCATTAGCAAGTAATGATATACGGTTTTCATCAATGGTCACCAGGCGAACAGTGCCGTTGTCAAATACCCTATCGACCAAATATGGACCCAGCCATCTTGTACGTAATTTTCCTTTAAAATCCTTCTTGAATCTGGAGTCGTATAATAGCGCCCAGTCTCCTTCACTGAAGATTTTCTTTTTGATGAATCGGTCATGCCAATTGGATCTCTGTTGCTAAAGCAGCACAGTCTGGTCTACTGCAGCTAACCGTTTCTCATCCAATTCATTTAATTGATTCAATCTTCTGTTCTGGGCTTCTGTTACATCCAGATTCATTTCGGTGGCTGTTTTCAGGGTCTTGATCTCAAATTCAATTGGAAAGATGACACTCTTTCCATACACCAGATCATAGGGAGAAAACCCTGTGGTGTTGCGCCAAGTTGTGCGATATGCCCATAGTGCTTCTGGAAACCTGTCAGCCCAATCCTTTCGATGGCTTTTAACTGTTTTAGTAAGGATTGCTTCAATAACTTTATTAGTACTTTCCACCTGACCATTGGCCTGGGGGTGGTAAGGTGAAGCTATCCTATGCTGCACATGATACTTCCGGAGCAAGGACTCAAATTGGTGTGAGATGAATTGCGGTCCCCCATCGGTGACTACTTCCTTTGGTACTCCAAAGCGGGTAAAGATTTCACTGTACAGAAAATCAATCACCGCCTGGTCATTAGCCTTAGTCAAAGCTACAGCCTCCACCCACTTGGTCATGTAATCAGTACAAACCAGAATGTAAACCTTCTGTTTGGAAGGAGGGCTGATAGGGCCAACAAAATCCAATGCCCATCTATCAAACGGTTCTAGTACCACTTGGGGCTGTAAAGGCATCTGATCTGTTTTATTAGGTTGGCCCATCCTTTGGCAGCTGTCATAGGACTGAACATATCTTTTAGCATCCCTGAACAGTGTCGGCCAATAGTAGCCCATCCGCAGCGCTTTATGCCCTGTTCTTTTGTCTGCAAAGTGTCCTCCACAAGGTTCATCATGACAGGCCTTTAGTATATGAAAGATCTCATCTTCCCTTACACATCTCCTAATCTCAAGATCGGGTCCGGTGTAAAAGAGATGACCATTGAGCCAACAATACCTGGCACTTTGCTGGATGATTTTTCTCTTCTCTCGTTTAGACATATGTGGCGGGAGCTTTCCTGCAACCAAATAATTAGCAACGTCTGCATACCAGGGGGAATGAGCTGAGAGTGCGAATAGATGCTCATCTGGAAAAGAATCCTCAACAGGCGAACTGTCATCACTGTTAGTAAAACGTGATAAAAAATCAGCAACAACATTTTTTTTTCCAGGTTTATCTATAATGGTAATATCAAATTCCTGCAATAACAAGAGCCACCTGGTTACTCTGGCATTGGTGACAGGTTTGTTCATCAAATACTTAATGGCAGAGTGGTCAGTGTGCACAAATGTAAGATACCCAGTAATGTAATGCCGAAATTTATTAATAGAATAAACAATAGCCAGGAATTCTTTTTCAGTAACAGTATAATTAAGTTCAGCAGGGGCTAAGTTTTTACTAACATAATAGATAGCATAAGGTACTTGACCATCCTGCTGTCCTAGTACTGCTCCAATGGCGGTATCAGAAGCATCTGAAGAAATGTGGAAAGGTATGGTCCAATTAGGTCCCCTTAGGATAGGGGCTGTGGACAGCTTCTCTTTAAGCTTATCAAACGCTATCTGGCATGCTTCACTCCACACAAACTGTGCGTCCTTCATTAACAACGAAAACAAAGGGGAAGCAAGTTTGGAGAAGTTTTCTATAAACCTCCTGTAATATCCAGCATGTCCCAGAAAACTTCACACTTCTTTCTGTATTGAAGGAGTAGGTATATTTTTTATCACCTTAATTTTTGAAGGATCCACCTGAATGCCATTGGTAGAGATGAAATGTCCTAATACCACCCCCTCACTCATCATCATATGGCATTTTTCAGTGCTTAATGAGAGGCGAGATTGTTCACAGCGAATTAAAACCTTCTTTAAATTTTCCAGTGCTTCCTCAAAGTCCTTTCCATAGGGAGTAAAATCGTCCATAAAGACTTCCATGCTATCATTAACTAATTCAGAGAATATGCCAATTACAGCTCTTTGGAACGTTGCTGGTGCATTACATAAACCAAAGGGAAGCACCCTGTAGGCAAACGTTCCCCAGGGGCAAGTGAAGGTGGTCTTATCCTGGTCCTCAGGAGCAATCTGAATTTGGTTGTACCCGTTGAACCCATCCAAGAAGGAGAAGAACTTCTTCCCTGATAGGGTATCAAGTACTTGGTCGATAAAGGGTAGAGGGAAATGATCCTTTTGTGTAGCTTTGTTCAGCTCCCTATAATCAACACAGACTCTCCATTTACCATTTTTCTTGGGCACAATTACAAGTGGGGAAACCCACTCACTATCTGAAATAGGGTAGATAAATCCTGCTTCCAAAAGTTTCTGGATTTCCTCCTTCACTATATCCCTCAGATTGGGGTTCATGCGTCGTTGGGGTTGACACACAGGCCGGGAGTCATTTTTAATGTAAATATGGTGAGTGCACAGATTGGAAGGGATACCCCGCATGTCTGTATACTCCCAGGCGAATGCCCCCTTATGTTCCTTCAAGAGACTGATTAGGCGTGTCTGTTCTTCTGAGGAGAGACCAGGGTTGATGTTCAAAGTTCTTCCAGGCTCTACCTCAATAGGAATACTTCTCGAGTTTTTCAAAACTGGGATTATGTTTGCGTCACCGACTAGTGCTTCCTCCGTAAGCTGTTCTTGTTCTTCCTTACCAAGGGTAATGTTCAGGATTTGATAAAATTCTTTATCCACTGAAGCAGGTTCGCTAATGAAATTACTGATGGCATCGTCTTCTATTTCATTTTTAAAAGTTAAGGCCTTCCCTATTGTTAATAGTGGTTGAACATCCTCCTCCTCTTCCTGCTCTATCCAGAGAGAAGTTTCAGCCTCTAAACTTGGCCGAGCTGGAGGATACAGGGTGAGGTTTTTAATCTCTGTACCATCAGATATAGTCATGGACCCAGATCGACAGCTGATGCAAGCATCAGCTGTGGCCAACCAAGGCCTCCCCAGGATCAATGGATGTCCCCCAGCTATGATTTTGGTTGCAATATCAAAAAGTCAGCAGGGTATTCCCATGAATCTACTGAGATGACAAGGTCGTCCAGAATCCCTTCGGGTCTAATGGTGGATCTGTCTGCCAATTCTAAAATGGTAGGGGTCGGCCTAAAATTAGTGAGTCCAAGCTTCCTCACAGTCTCAATTGTTATGACATTGATCGCTGCTCCTAAGTCGACTAGCACGTTGGGTATCTGCATTTGTCCTATATGTACAGTGATAGTAGGATTGCCAGGGTTGTCATACTTGGTCACAGGGGTTTTTCCTGTTATTAAAGTAGATAAATTCCCTATGACGTGAACAGTGGGAGGGTCTCTAGGTTTCCTCCCTTGTTTCTTAGTGCACAGGTCCCGAACGGTTTTAGCATAAATAGGCACGTCTTGAAGGGCTTGCAGAAGGGGGATTTTAACATAAAGATTCTTCAACTCTCCTAGGAGGTTGAACTGAGGTTGCCCTCCTATTTTTGGTAGCATTAATCTCTCAGGGTATGGTGGTTGCCTTACCAGCTAGGTAGGCTGTGTATTATCTGATTTCTCATTTAATGTTTCAGCCGTCCCATCTAAGGGATGCTCAGCACCTTCAGTGATAGGAACCAGATCGGATGGATGCTGTGAACTCTCTCCTTTTTCATGCACAGAAGGTGAAATATCTTCTGTAATTACAGGTTCTATTATCTTCCCAGATCGTAGACGAATATCATTACAAGGTACAGGGGAGAGAGTAGGCCGACATATTGACAGTTTCCAATTGATGGACTATTTTATTATTCGGGTTAGGATTAGGTTGGGTAGGTAGCTGAGGCCGTATTGGTATATTAGGAACATGATTATTATGCAGCTGCAGCTGCGACTGCTGAGGTGGGTATTGAGGATATTGAGGAAATTGAGGGTATGGAGGAGAATATGGTGACTGTTGAGGTGGGGGTGGTTGAGGGAACTGGTTCCCAAGAGGGAAGTTCCTCCACCCAGGAGACCATGACGTAGGTTGCTATGGCGGCTGTGTCCAAGGACTCCATGAGTTATAATTTTGCATTGCAGGTTGAGAAGGATTCCACTGAGCATAATTTGAAGGGAATTGTGTATTCACATTTTGCATGTTATTATTCCAATTGTTCATATTATTCAAAAATGGAAACGAGTCTAGAGGCATACCTTGATTTCGAGGCTGCCAAGGTTTCTTCTGTGCAATGAAATAGGCTGATTCCACTTCTGGAGTTGATGCCTGCAGAACAGCCTTCACTTGGGGAAGTGTGGGACATTCCTTCATGTCATGGTTCAGCTCACACAGCTGACATACTTGTATTTTTTCAAGAGGGCATTCTTTCAGTGGATGATTCTTTCTACATCGGGGACAGAACACACCTAGAGTGAGATCTTCCACTGCCTATCTTTGTTTTGCCTTTAGGACATCAATCTCCGAAGAGATGGAACTCATCATTTCTGTTTTAAAATTTTCAAGGAGATTGCCTATCTCTGCACGTGTAGCTCTTGCATTGGATGACTTCTGAGTTCTGTCGAAGACATCGCGTTCCAGCTTATCCCATTTATCCCGCTTATTATTCCTGGAAGATCCCCTGGAGTATCTCTTACATAATTCCACAATCGTCTCAAAAGGTTCCTTGGAGATATCTCCCTTTCCTAACAGATTTAGCATGTCTAAACAATCATCCCTGATCCCTCGAAGCAAGATGATCTTGAGCACTTCCAGCCCCATATTCGTCTGCCCGGCTCTTTGCACATTATACAGTAGCCTTTCTACAAAATCCTCCAGACTTTCATCCTCCTTCTGCACCATCTTGAATAATTCCTCTCTTTTGTCCCCGGTGTTGCAATATTCTTGATATTTCTCCATGAATACTTGCTTCATCTTATTCCAATTAGCAACAGTTCCTCCCCCAAGGCTCATGAACCATCGTAATGCATTGTCCTTCAGGGTGGCGGGAAAAAGTTTCAGCTTTTAGGCATCTGTGACATAATCATAGCTGTGACAGAGGATATCAAATTCAAACAGGAATTCGTCTGGATCTTCTGCCGCCCTGCCATGGAAGTGAGGCAACACCGATGGTGAGATGTTCTTCATAGGAGCTGTCCCTTCTGGCTGCTGAATTGGAAATTGTAATGTAGCCATACTTCCTTCTGGCAGGGAGTAATTTTCATGATGGTATTCTACTACTGCCTCTTCCTCTTCGGTCTCATGTCTGTTACTCATCTTTTCTTCTGTATCCTCTTCTTCGTTCGTTCCTGCGTTCTTTTCCTCAGTTGTAACAACTGCGTATTCTTCAGTGGTAATAGCTGCATACTCCTCAGTTGTAACAGCTGCATACTCCTCAGTTGTAACAGTTGCGTATTCTTCAGTTGTAACAGCTGCGTCAGTTGTACCTTCCTTAGCAGGGGTATATGAGTGAGTCACGGCTGCTTCTGTACTCTCCACCGTGGATCCTGACACTGGCGCCCCGGGATCAACAGGGCTTCTTCTGATAGGAGTTTCCCGTTGACGAGTCCTGGTAACTAAATCAGTTCTGTCAACAAGATCGTTGATGAATGTCCTTCTGCACAACGGTGGCCCTCGACCATGACCCGAACCACCTGTGCTGTTAGTATTTTGTGGGGTTTTGGGAGTTGGGAGGTGATGGCGTTTTACCCTCCTCGTATTCATCCAAATTAGATCATTTCAACAAAGAAGAGACTGACTAAAAACAATTATCAGATGCAACTAATGACTAGTGTTTAATTTTTATCCTTCCCCGGCAACGGCGCCAAAATGTCAAGCACCCTATATGCAGATAAATTGTTACCAATACACACAGAGCATATGAGATTTATTGTCAACCTGAGAAAGTCTTTTTATTTCAAAGGATAAGTGCACAATCTATGCTTAAACACCAAACCATTAGAATTGAATACTCTTATCTTCTATCATCCATGTTCATCCCAAAAATCTATGCAATCCCAATTGCCTTCTAACTGCTACACTTCAATTCCTCTCTATCATGCATCAATAAGAAATGGTATCAAATCTAATCAACAATTGCAGGAAAGAAATCTCATTCATATTCTAGAACAATCACCTGTCTGATCTAATCACTCTGGAAAATCATAAGGCATAAACTGAACATTAATCTAGAAATCCAATTGCAAAAGATTGAGTCAACTGTTCTAAGAAATTGAATTGCAGAATGGAAATCAACAACACACAACAGGAAGGATAAATTGCAAGGGCTCATGGGATCACAACTTAGCTACAAGATGAACAAGGCTGTGTATAATTTTCACACGAATTGCATAAAGTCTCTACTCAGTCGACTGTCACTCTGTATTACTTGCCAAATTCAAGGGACTCTAATATTAATTGTACTGAAAATCCACACCATAAATGTTGCTGCTGCGTACAAAAGGAAATATCATGAACAAAGCATCACACAACAATGAATTCAAAATCCTATTTTAACTCAGCAATCTCTGTGGAAGACGGGCCCAGCCTTCACACAGAGACGCTGGCTGAACAACACGAATTCCTTTAACTCAGAAGTAACCCCTTATATTAACAGAAGAATGATTACATAGTTTCGCTTGGCTGCTAATACAATGAATTAATTGTCTGTCGTTCAACCCCCTGGGTCGAGGAAACTCCCCATATTTATACATACAAATCATAACATCCAATCCTATAATCGGACAGCCATGAAGATCTCTGATCTTCAGGCGCCCTAAATAAATAGCTGTTACAATACGTGGCAGAACAGAAACATCAAAATATGAGAAAGTTATCAATTGACCCAAGAGTGGCGGTCCTTCCAGCTCACAGCTAGACTTGAGCAGCAACATACTCAAGATAGCGCATTCTGTTACAGCTGCCCTGTCACAGCTGTGCCTTAATTGATGATTCGAGCCCCAAGGACCCCTTTTCAAGCAACGAACATCCCTTCCTTCACGACTTGTTCAGCCCCGTCTTCCTGCAGTCCATTTATCTCAACTACCTTCATAAATCATAACATGTTAGCACAATTAAGAGATACACAGCTTTAATTATCACAATCATAAGCATTAATAAGATAAAACAATGATTAGTCATACCTTGGTAATTTGGGGAAATAAAGTGAGGACAACAGGTCTAATTAGCATGATAAATGGTGTAAGATAGGGGCAGGAAAGATGATTGAAGATGATTAAAAAGGGCCAATTCTGGGCTCAACAACTTCTATTTAAATTTGATGGTGGGTTTTTTTGGGAAAAGGGGCACGGTTGAGGGCTTAGCCCTCGTCCCCATGGCCAACACCGAGGCCATTTTATATGTAATATGGACCATATGTCAAAAAACAACCAACACGGTGGAACGAACGAGCCAACACAACGTTACAACCAACACCATGGAACCAACAAGTTACAACAAGTGCCAATGAAGTGCCACCACAACAAGCCACCACATAAACTATATGCCAACAAGTCAAACAATGTTACAATGTAATCATGTTAAAATGGGAGAGGCCTGCGGGTTTGACCCCGGAACCTCTGCCCCCAATAACAACACCTTACCAATGGGACACATCCCATACGTTGGTTGGGATATGGAGGGATATGCTTAAGAATTTGAGGTAGATTTTGGTGTTAGGATATTCATATACTCCTTCCTAGTCCTACAAGCATTATCATTGTTTTGCATTTTAGTCATGCATGCATTTTTGCAAGCAGGCATGCAATTGCATGCATCCCAGTCATCAACATGGTGTCCTCCAGCACCTAGTCCCCATTTTGGTAGCCCTGGGACCTTCCTTCTGGTCATTTCTATCCCCCATAGTGCTTGATCCACCCTCTTTTCACCTACCACATGTGAAAGGCGCCCTCTCTCACCTACCACTCAGTTAGTTCCTTGATTTATGGATATGTTCCCTTATTTAAGGACAGATGGCCTAGTTAACTAACTGAAACACTCTAATGGACCTCCAAAGAGCCTAGATTGAATATTTTGACTCCAATTAGCTCCTCATGACTCTAGCTAGCTCCTCATGCGCCCTCCATCAGTGCTCCATGCATCAGTTACACCTTCTACACCCAGTTACACTTAGTTTGACACATGGTTGATGGTTACTTGTGCTTTGATGACACTCCACTGATCTTATGATCAATCCATGTAGGCTAATTCAAATTACACCCTTGGTATTTGAGTCCTGTGCATTGTAGCATTATTGTTTATTATACATATTAATGAAACATGTGTAATTATTTTGCTCCTATCTGAGCTCTATTGCATCTATGTTCTGCTGCTCCATTCTTCACTCTTCTTCTATTTTCTGCTTAATTCTTCTTGTGAGGTATACATCAGCTCTTAGATCTGCTGTGAATATTTTCACATTTGGGGCCAAAAAGGGGCACGTGACCTCTCCTTTGGGCGCCCAAATTCCTATTTAAACCCTTGTTTAAACCACAAAATGGAGGAGAAAAGCGCCAGTTTGATGCACAGTTCCAGAGGTGGGTACATGGCATGATTCCCAAGATAGGCACAGATTCCGAGGTGGAATTTGTACATATCCGTATATTGCAGGCAAGGTATTTCTTGATTTGCATGCCAGAGGAGGCCTCAGCCAAACCAGGTCGATTTTATACTCATTCTTGAATTTCGAGATGAATGCAGTGTGCAGTCTGTTTTTGGGTTTGATTGACAGAAATCATAAGTGTTTCCATAACTAACGTATGTAAGCTTTTGAAGTCTTAATGAGATCGACCTTCTCATTGTAAGTGGCCCGGGGACGTAGCCCAAGAAGGGTGAACTCCATTATCATATGCTATCTACATTTTTCTTGTTTGCATACTTGTTTATTTTCTTATGTGATTTATTTAATCATTTAAAATTGTCATTTATAATCCTTTTATGATATTTTACATGCAAATTTCACATGCAATTTATATGGTTAAAAAGATCCTGAAGTTTTCAAATCATTCCCCCCCCAATATAGTCACCATGGGGGTTTTGGAGGGGCACCCCCGTAGCAAAAATTTCAGAAAAAATGCCTTGTAAAATGTTGTAATTTCATAGTCATGACTTGGCAAATAATGGGTGATTTACGGGCCCATGGTATTGGGTGTCCCATAGTATTTTCCCATGGTAATCCCTCTTTAAAAGGAAGGCATTGTAATACGACTGTGTATTGTAGCATTGTAAAGATCTCTATGATTGTGAGAGATTGAAGAGGAAATTGTAGCGGATGTGCTGTGGGTTGAATCCCTTCATTTTGTTGGATGGTATAATAAAAAGACTGGCAATTTCTTAGTGGACATAGCCCATATTGGGTGAACCACGTATATTGGTGTCTCTCTTGTATTGTGCTTATGTGATTTATATTTTCATCTTGTTAATTGTTATTGATCTACGATCTTGTTTTTCTAACACATGATAAGGCCCTTATCTCAATCTTATCTAACAGAAAAGTAGGATAAAGATACTAAAAAGGAAACCAGAGCGCTCTTACTCAATAAAACAAATATAAAAGAAGGCAATAAAGCAACATTGGGGCACACTTGTGGATAAAAACCACAAGATGTGGGCCAAGTATGCATTGTGGGAAAAATATCCTAGTCTAGACAACTAGGAACTTAACTAACCAAGGTATAACACTTAGAAACATAAAATAATGTTTTAAACTAAGGTATAGATGGGATAATTATTCTAACACCCCCGCTTAATCTTGACATAGAGTTAGTGAAATGAAAACAAAATTAGGGCCCAAGTAATAAAGGCTTATTGTCACCCTTTACAAAAAAATATTTGTCCATGTAAAATGAGGAAAGAGGGAAAACCACATGGGATGAAACCCCCCCAAGAATGGACATGGCATGGAAATGAACAAAATGTCTTCAGAATTTCTTGTTCTTCACTTGGATGAGATGAATGAAATGCTTCTTGGAAAAAGACTTGGTGAAGATGTTGTGGATGTCATGGTCATGCACCAATGTATCAAGGTAGTGTAGACAAAAAACATGTGGAGAGGCCCCTTGAAACTCATCATCTGGTGATGGAGGAGCATCATATGAATGATTCTTGATGTTAACACATACATGATCTGATATTAATACATAATCAAAGATGGAAAATATATCTTTGAAAACTCATTCCCAAAGAGCTTCAATGGACTCAACATGATCAGTTTCTTGTGCATCTGCAATATGGTGAATCAAACCATGTATCTTCTTTCCAAACTGGTGTAGCACCTTCCTAATTATGAAAAGGACCTCACGAGGCTTTGAAATATCATAATAGGAGTCATATGGAGCAGAAAATAACAATGGTATAGTGTCTCCATGATAATATAGGGTCATAGTAGGAAAGGAGTGTGCAACTGGATCACATTAACAGTTGAGCGAGTCTGGAGGATCCGAGGACTTGAAATTTGAACCATAGGTGGTGAGATCAGGTCCATATGTGTGGAACAATAGTCTAATGATGGTAAATGACATGGATGTCCAACCAATGAAGGACCTATTTTTTTTTCCATCCATTTATTCAGTTTACCAAGCTGATGGACAAGAACAATAGAAACAAGTGACACAATATCAAAAACCATGGAATTGTGAGGTTTGTCAACTAGAGAACTTGGGGGTTGTAAAGTATTTTTTGCATTCAATGGTTGAATAAATGGTGTGGGTGGTGTCATGAATTGCATATCATCCTACATATCATCTTCCAAATCAGAATAGGAAGAATCCAATTGGAGTAGGAAGGAGCTTTCATAAGGAAAATAAGAAAGTAGTGAAAAATGACTACGATAGGAAGGAGACTTTGGTGAACTGTTTGCAGGCTTAGATTTAGAAACATTATCCCATCTAGGCAAAAATAGGTTCCAAATCAAGGCAAGAGGTCACGGATTGGATAATAAAGCTTAGGTAGGCCATGAGTGACCAAAAGGTAGCATGTAGGAGGATTTTCAGGAGAAAAACAGGGAAGAGGTGGTGGCCAAAAAGTAGCAGAATTTCCAAAAGCATGATAACGCCTTATCTCAACCTTATCTAGCAGAAAAGCAGTATAAAGAAGGATACAGATACTAAAAGCAGCCAGAGTGCTCTTAATAAAACATAGATAAAATAAGGAAATAAAGCACTAGTGAGGCACACTTGTGGATAAACACCACAAGATGTGGGCCAAGTATGCTTTGTGGGCCAAATATCCTAGTCTAGACACCTAGGAACTTAACTAACCAAGCTATAACACTTAGAAACATAAAATAATGTTTTAAACTAAGGTATATATGGGAAACTTATTCTAACACCTTCTAGCTGGGAGTTTCCCATATTGGGTTTTCCTAGGGAACATCTTGTGTTCATTGTATGGATTGTGTAGTCTTTGCTTACTTCTTTTATTTCAATTTCAAAATTTTCAACATTAAGCTAGTATATTAAATCTGCAATCTAAAGTAAAACACTCCATAATAAGACATTGTACAAATTATTAGAAGATTTGTTGTGACGAACTATTTCTAGTGGAATATCCATAGAGGTTTATAGATCATCTTTGTTGAAAATAGTGATAATGAACACAAACATGCACATAAGAGGAACGAGTGTTTTTACAGTGGAAACCCTATATAGGTAAAACCACCACCAATTAGATATCTATTAGTCTTGGCCACTTCGGTCAACATTGAACACTTTTTTACATCTTACAATGGAGTTACTCAAGCCTTTAAATATGCTTCATCACATGATAAAGTACCATGGGTTAACCAAAAATATGGGCTCGTAAGCCACCAATAGTAAACTCTTTATTGATCGAATCAAGGTTATCTTAAATCTCTTTTTAACAAGTCAATATTAACCTAAAAATATTGGTATCAGAGAAATTTTCTTTGGGTTTTTTGTGGGGAGATGCAAGATCTAGGAAGTTGCATAAGGAAAAAGTCTCAAACCCCTAGGAATGGTAGATGAGTATAGTAATAGAAATCCATGAGATGAGTCACATGAGATATTTATAAAGATGGATGCACAAATCATTGACATCTCACTCAACATGGCCATTTCATGGTGGCACTAGAGAACAAGTTTGGACCTTTCAAGGAGTTTGGTATCTCTACCTCAGAAGATGGACCAGGTAGGATATTTGAAGATATTAAAGACCTAGAAAATGAGTAAAAAAAAGATCCATAGAAAGAGAGAATAGGTTACAGTGCCATCACTTCTCCCTAGTCTCTTTTTAAAGTGGAAGTGGACATCAAACCCTACCAAGGTGAAACTGATGTTGTTAATTTAAATCAATGGTTATTATAATTAGAAGCTTATTTAAGTGTCCATAACATAGGATAAGAGAAAAATATTTCCTTTTATTGACTAAATCTAGAAGGCCATGCACAAACATGGTGGGGAAGTCACACAACGACACATAGGCTAGAGGGTGATCCCTCGATAACTAAGTGGGAGGTGTTTAAAATCCTCATTAAGTCCTAGTTCTACACTATTGGGTATGAAGAGAACAAGTGGATCTCTTGGCACCATTTCTGACAGAAATAAGGGAGTGTGCAAGAGTACACCACCGAGTTAAAAAATGGTAATTATGTTTGGTATATATCCCAAGAATGTAAATGTAATTCTCAACTATTTGAGTGATTTGCATAGTCGTTTCTAGAGGCAAGTGATTTTTCAAACCTAAGACAATTGATGAGGCCTATGTGCAAGCATAATATATATAGAATATGGGTAAGACTAAAGGAGAAACCAAGTGGTTCCAGGCAAAAATACCACCAAGATGATTCCAAGGAGGAAATAATAAGTGGAAAGGAAAGGACCAAGAAGAAAACAACCATTGCATATCAATGCAAGGATACAAACAACCACTACAACCACTTTAATATCAATGGTTACATTGAAGATAAGTGTTGAAAAATAAATATGGATTTGAATCCAAAGAACAACAAGAATGATTCCAAGATGGAGAACATGCTAGAAATGGATTCAAGCAACCAAGTGGAAAAAATCTCAGATGTATATGAAAATATCATCTACATTATAGTGAAGGAGGAGGTGAATCTCAATAGCCTCCATCCCAAAGAAGAGAAGGAGATGAATAAACTCTTCCATATTAAGATATAGGTTAAGAAGACAAAGTTGGATGCTGTATTTGATTTTGCTTCACATGCCAACCTCATAAAAGACAATTTGGTCAACAATATTGGTTTGGAAGTTCATGACCGTCTTCACCCATATCCATTGGGATAGTTAAATAAGGATGCATATATTAGAATCACGAAGAAACAAAAGATTACAATTTCTATAATTGAAAACTATACTGATGAAGTGGAGGTAGGTGTAGTACCACTTGATGTGTGTGGTGTTGTGTTTGGAAGAACTTACATGTACAAGAGGGATGCAGTATTCACGAGGAGATAAAATCAATGCCACTTGATCAAGGATGGGCCCTTCATCGTCAATTCACATAAAGGTAAATATAACATATCTTTGGTAAATGCTAACCAAGGTAGGAAATTGATTAACTCAAGTAGGAATCATGTGTTACTCTTTAAGAGAGAATCACTCAAAATTTTAGTTGGTAAAAGTAAAGGCATTTATGGAGAATGTACTAAAGAGAAGAAATATTATGTGGAGAATATTTTGTAGTAATACAAAGTAGTTTTCCAAGATCCTAAAGGGTTACTAGCCTAGAGGGAAGTGGAGCATGAGATACAATTGTTTCCTGACTCCCTTTCCAAACATTACTATTGTATAGATAGTCCATCCTACAAGTAGATGAAGTGAAGAAACAATTGCAACATCTACTAGAGTAGGGAGTAATTTGAAAACCTCCCCTTGTGGGTCACCTATCATCATGGTACCCAAGAAGGATGGGACTTGGAGAATGTGTATCCACTATAGAGCTTTGAAAAAACTACCTCATGGATTGATACCCTCTATGTCGGATCAATGATTCACTAGATTAGTTACAACATTCTAAGTGCTTCATGAAGTTGTATCCCAAATTATGATATGACTAGATATGGGTTAAATGATAATACACCTAGAAGGCCACCTTTAAGGAAAGGAAATATCTATATGGATGGATGGTAATGCCATTTGGTTTATGTGATGCAAAAACTAAATTTATGCATTTCATGAATGATGTGTTGCATCCATTTTTAGATTCATTTGTAATATTGTACTAATTAGATGATATATTGGATTATATCTCTACTTGGGAAGATAATATATGATATCACATGTAGATGTTAGAGACCCTAAAACACATAATTTGTTGGAAAATATTAAGAAATGTGAATTTTCCCAGTAGTCATTGGTGCATTTGGGGTACGTGATTAGTGGAGGGGAACTCAAGATAGATCTTGCAAATATGTAGGTCATTTTGAAGTGGCCAACTCCTACTAATGTCATTGATGTTAGGGGATTTGTTGGGGAAACACAATACCTACATAAGTTTATATCATTATATTAAGCTATTGTTGCACAATTCCATGCCATTACAACCAAAAAATATATTTTCCAATGGGGAAAGAGTCAACATACAAATTTTGAAGAGTTGAAACAAAATATTAGTCAAGCACCAGGTCTTGCATTTCCTAAGTTGCATAAGCCTTTAAAAGTGGAGACATATGCAAGTTGTATCCTATGGGAGTTGTCTTAATGCAAGGTGCTAAGACAATATGCTATCATTTTGAAATGTTTCATGGTGGAGTATTGAAATAACCTACATATGAAAATAAACTCTATGATATGGTTCAATTTGTTAAGAAATGGAAGCACTATTTTATGTGCAAGAGGACCATCATCCACTACAATATTTGCAAGACAAAAGTAAGTTTCAACAAACTAGACACTACATGTTTATGTGGTTTTAAAAATATTTTCATCTAATCATAAAATATAAGAAGGGAAACACTAATAATTTGGTAGACATGCTTTCAAGGCTATCCACATCCAAGATCACAAATTTGGGAACTCTGATGCACTTGGAGCCTTTCACCCATGATACACACAAAGAGGTATACACAAAAGATGTAGAGTTTAAAGAGGTGTTTCAGTAGGTGCAAGGCAAATTTCATATATAAGAAGGTGACAATAAGGCTAATTATAATATCTATGATAGGTTTCTCTACAAACTTGACAAGCTTTGTGTTCCTAAAGGTGAAAGATTGCAACTTATCATAGAGGCTCATGCCTCCAAATTTGTACAACATTTTGGTGTTGCAAAGACATTTATTAACTTATAGACTCACATGTGAATTGGCCAAAAATGCAAGAAAATGTAGCTCTATTTATTATAGAATGCATACTTTGTTGTACTAGTAAGCCTACTAACATAAATAAATGGTTATACCATCCCTTACATATACCTAATAGATTGTGGGAGAGTATCTCCATGGATTTTGTGGGTGGGTTGCTAAGAACAAGGAAGGGACATGACTATTTGTTTGTGGTAGTTGACAAGTTCAATTAGATGTTTATTCTCATGCCATGTAAAAATACCACCAAGGGACAATAAACAACAATCATGTTCTTTGAAAAGGTTTGGGAGCACTTTGGGATACATGGAGCATCATCTCATATAGAGGTATGTGATTTCTTAGTGCCTTTTGGACTACACTTTGGGAGAAGATGGACACTAAATTGAAGATGTATACAAGTTTCCATCCATATATAGATGGGCATATAGAAGTAGTGAACATAGCATTGGTTCAAATTTCGAGGGGTTACAATTAGAGGAATCCAAGGACCTAGAATGGAAATTTCATTTACATTCAACACTCTTATAACATAGCAGCCCACACTTCAACTAGTAAGTCCCTTTTCGAAACTTGCTTAGGGTATTTTCTCCTTTCACCCTTGGATGTTGTATATGGATAACAAGGAGGAGCGAGGGAAGACACCACAACAAAAGCATTGAAGGATAAAAATTTCATTGATAAGATTATGAATATCCATTTGCAATAATAAGAGACATTGAGGGAGTCACAAGAGAATTACAAGGCTAAGCATGATCAACATAGAATTGAGAAAAAATTCAAGGTGGATCACCTACCATAGAGTATTTAACACCATAATATTAGGCATAGTTAGTAGAATATACAATATTGTAGAAAAAATATAGAACAACTAGATGGTGATAGTGTGAACTCTAGTAGGTTGGAGTCAAACATACAACTTCCAGGTAAAACCAAATTATACATAGGGAGAAAATAGAGGAAAAGATCCCATATCTCATATAGTAAAATCTTTTGGGGACCAAAGCCTCCCTAAGTGGAGATGTATGATCTGAAATGGATCAGTATATCATTTTTCATCTATTTTTGTACTTTCTCAGTGGAAACACTGGAGGTATTGGCTTGTAGGGCCCATTTTATGGGTATGTACCACATTGGTGATTCAGGCTCCAGAACCTTACAGAGCCCATTTAAGGTCTTAAATGGTCATTTATAGGGTCAATATTTTCAATATTAGCTCTTAAAATCTATACATTGTTCTACACATTCATATGTTTCCAATGGTGTAAAAAATTAGTTCAATTAGAGTTCATATGTAGAAGTTATGCCTCTCGCAAGTTGACATACAATTGACCAAGCCTATTGATCACCATGGTACCAAGTGGATACCATGTTAGCTTCCATTAATCACACATGTCAAATTGTAAGAAAATTATAAAGGGTCCAAACCATAACTCTAATTGGGGATTAAGGCATGCAAAAACCCTAACCTTGACCCTAGATGACTATCAAACTATTCAAAACACTGGGCCACTAGGAAACGAAGGGGTTATATTCTTATTGTATTGTTTATTTTTCCATAATAGAGTAGAGAATCTAGGAATGGGACATTGAATCATAATAGATGAAGTAGAAAATACTATAGCATCCATACTAGCCAGAGTGTCCATGGAAACTCCATAGTGAGTGCCCCTTTCTTCATATTTACATTTAAAAACTAAGAATAAAAGAGAAGAGCATAGACCTCAAGTTCTAGCTTGGTTTGAACCATATTGGATTTTACCAAGTTACATCTTGTGTTTATTGTGTGGATGACATATTATTTGCTTGCTTTATTCATTTAATTTTCAATTTATTTAATAATTAAACTAGTTTATTGAATCTGCAATCTAAAATAATCAACAATAAGATATTATAGAATATTACAAGATCCATTGTGATGAATTGTTTCCAAGGAAATATCCACAATAGTGTATAAATCACACGCAACACTAGGGTTACAATAAGAATAATTAAAGAAAAACAAGTTTCTTATATCTCTCTCCCAATATTTAAGGCACCATTGTGCTCACATTGTAATGCCCAAAGAAGGCTAGTTTGCGAATTTTGAACACAATGACAACAAGAAAAAAATTAATTATGGGAATTTTATCATTCATCATAAAAGGTTTTGAACAAAGATTAAGAAATATTGTCATAAGGTATGCATTGACCTTATGGTCGTACATTTATATAAAAATATCCCTAGCCTCCATACGTTTGGCGATCTACTTATATATGTTGGATAGGATTAGCTATCAAAATTTCATTCATACCTTTACTTCAAACTATAATAATTGTGCCATGTTTAGAGATAAATTTTGACTTAGGTAGAGAATGATGCATCTACAAATGTGTTTTCAAATATTTGATCTTCAACGACTTTATACTCAACCTTTGTTGAACTTAATTACAACACATTCAAAACATTCAATTGGATTTGCATTTGAGTAGAGTGCACTAGAAAGTGGAGATTAGATTGTTAAAATGTCACACAAGTCAACTAGAGTATATAAAATCAAAAGAAAAGGTAAGTAATTTTTGATAAATCATAAACAATTAATATTCAATGCATGGAAGATGATGACCACCAAAATGAATGAATTGTTGTTGCAACCAATTCTCATTGATGACTTAAAAGAGGAAACAAAAACCATAAGAAATCCATGCAACACTAGGGACAATCAAAGACTAATAATAAAAAAACATAAGTTTCCATTCACTCATTTTCAATATTGAAGGCAAACTTGTGTTCACATTCTAATGGAGAAACAATGCTATTTAGGGAATTTTAATCACAACAACAATACGGGAAAATGGACAACGAGATTCATATCACTCATTTAAAAAGGTTCTAAGAAAAAACTAGGAAATATTTGCATAAGGTGTGCATATATCTTAGGTCAATACATTGATCTAGAGGCAACCCTAACCTTGATAAGATTGAGGATCCACTTAAACAAAATGACTAGGTATTTTAGTTATCAGAAGCACATCAATGCCTTTACCTCAAATTATGATTTTTGTGCCTCAGTCATAGATTTTCTTTGACATAGACAAAGAATGTTGCAAGTACAAACATATTTGAAATTCTACTACTTTATATTCAACCTTTGTTGAGGTTGCCTACAACACATTCAAAACATCCAACTGTCTTCGAGTCATAGTAGGGTGCATCATAAGAATGAGATCATATTGTGGAATTTCCCCACAAGCTAACTAATGCACTCTAAATCAAGAGCATGGGAAAGCAATTTACGAATGAAGAGGAAGCAAAATGAAGGCAAGATGATGACCATTGGAATGAAAGGATTATTATTGCAACAAAAGGTTATTGAATGATTCACATGAGGAAATAATAGCCATGTAGCACCATGGACATAAGAATAAAATAATAATGAACACGAGTTTCTCATCTTTCATTCTCGATAGTGAAGGAAACATTTTGTTCACATTGTAATGGCCAAATAAGGCTATTTTGTGAATTTTGATCACCACAACAATAGATAAAAAATGGACAACGAGTCTTGTATCATTCATAAGAAAAAATTTCAAACAAAAACTAGGAGATATTGTCAAAAGGTGTTAGGAACCTGTGTCAACCCTTCTCTTTACTTTGTTAGTATATTGTTGTTGGATGCATATGCTTTGTAAGTTGTCTCGTAGTATTTGTTGATCCATAATTTGTATTAGCCCATAGTATTGGATGCATATGCTTTGTAAGTCATCCCATAGTATTATATGTTCCATGGTATTGACCCATAGTATTGGCGCCTAGACTTAGTATATAAGTTTGTGTTGAGGCCAATGAAGGCACTGTGAAGTTATTTGTATTGAGCTTGCTCAAAGGAGGTTTCCCCCTCGAAGTGGTCCGCGATCAATAAATCGATTCTTAGTTATGTTATTTCTGATATCTCATGCATTTTCATTAATTAATTGTTGCAGGTTCTTCACATCTGGTATGAGAGCACTTTCTTGGGCTCGTTGGGTGGAATTTTTGCCAAATTTTTTTTCGCATTTGTTGCAGGTTCGGATCTGGAAATAATCCCTATCTGCTTAACTGTGGGAAGTACTTGGGCATAATCCCTAAAATGCATTGTGAGGAGTACCACAGGAACCCCAAAGTAGCTGGCCCATTGAGAGGACCTTTCAGCGAAAAGGGCAACGACCCCTACCTGATTGACTAGTTCCCACTTGTGAGGTAAACTAAGAGCTGTCGTTTGTGGCAAAGCAGTTATCAGTTTTACCTGAGTCGTGGAGTGATGGGTACTACCCCAATACGCAATTTGTCAGACAACATTGGTGGTCGAGTGAAATCCCTGAACCGTTAGGAAGCCGAGCATACCTGGGGTCCATATCTATTTTTCATCTTATAAATCACAGATTACATCTGTTCAGAACTGTTGCCAATCACTTCAGCGCTGTTGCAGATCCATTCCAAAAAAAAAAAAATAAAAAATTGCCATATCTCCTTTGTTTTAACTCCATTTCCCTTGAAACTTCACTGAAAACCTTGCAATCCCATTCTGCATATTTCATTCCTGAGGACCCTATTCCAAATTCCACTTCCTAAAGCCAAAAATCTCACATTTTCCTATTTTTAGGGTTTGCCATAACTTCTTCGATTTTCACCCAATCGGATTCCAATTTTGCCACAGTGTTCATTTCCTATTTCTGCTTCTTTGTCCCTCTTTGACAAATTTTCTCATTCTTTCACCCCGTTTATGAAATCCCCATTTTCTACTTCCCCATCCATTAGAAAGTGCCCAAAACCTAGTCAAACCCCAATTACCCATCATAGTTTTTCCCAAATCCAAATTTTCCCTTACTAAAGAAGCTTCTGTTTTTGTTTTTCTTCCCATTCAAAAAAAAAACTCCTGGTTATGGTTGTCACCCGCACGGGAGCACAAATCATGGATGAAGAACTTGCAACCCTTAAAACCAAAATCCAAGATTTGGATGAAAAATTTCTTAGCCTTCATCTTCACCATTCAACCATGAACAATAAATGACAGTCATAATCTTTTGCAGACATTGGGTTCTCTTCTTCCAACAATTTTCATGGGCCGAAGCTTGATTTTCCTCGCTTCAATGGTAATGATCCGATTGGATGGATATACCAGGCAGAACAATATTTCAGTATGTATAATACTTTTGATGTCCACAAAGTTCCACTTGCATCCTTTCATTTGGAACAGGAAACCCTTCAATGGTACTGTTGGTACATCAAGGCTCATGATGAGCCGAAATGAACATATTTTTACCAACTCCTTCTGCGACGATTTGGTCCTAGTGCTTTTGATGAATTCACAGGAGCACTCACTAAACTTCACCAAATTGGCACTGTGAGAGAGTATCAGACAAAATTTGAGAAACTAGCCAATCACACAGAAGTATTGTCTGATGAATTCTACAGGAGTTGTTTTATCAGTGGTCTTAAGGATGAAATCCGCTCAAAGGTTAAAATGTTTTGTCCCAACATAATGATGGAATTCCTAAGGTTGGCTAAGTTGGCAAAGGACAAGATCACAACCCAACAGCTCTCTAAATCCACTTTTGCTTCATTTAGAAATATGGTTTCCCAGCGACCTCCCATCACGCCAGCTCCTCGCACAACTCTTATCAAGAATTTGTCTGAAGCAAAGATGCAGGCACGTAGAGTAAAAGGGCTTTGTTATAATTGTGATGAGAAATTCTCTCGGGGACATAGATGTGCCGAGAAACAACTCTATCTCTTGGATGTGGATTCTCCACCTGCATCTGAACTTGGTGAAGAAGCTCCAGATACACTATATGATCAGGTTGACATTCTATAACCGCCTGTTGACCTTCCGTCTTTGGACGAACACCCAGAGATATCTCTCCATTCTTTAGCCGAAGTCACCATCACACAAAAAATGTGGGTCAGGGGTTACTTCAAGAAGCTCCCTCTTACAATACTCAATGATTGTGGTAGCATTCATAACTTCATTGACCCTTGGATCTCCAAACATGCTGATTTTTTTGTCCATCCTTGCTCCAACTTTGAAGTCATGATTTCCAATGGGGGCACCTTACCTTGCAAGGGGAAGTGTCACAATGTGCGTATCTCTATGGAATATTATAACCCGCGCTCTAACATGTTTTCCTTGTCCTTAGGCGGATGTGATGTGATTTTGTGCGCTCAATGGTTACGCACACTTCGCCCCATCTTATGGGATTTTGCTAAACTTTGGATGGAGTTTTCAGTTAATGGGAAAAAACACACATTTACGGGCTTGCAACCAGGGTCTCTCCACATCATCAGTTCACATCGCCTGGAAAAGATCCTTAAGAAGAATTCACATGGTGTCATCGCTCATCTCCATTCCATTCAGATGCACCCATCACTGGTCTCCACTACTCCCTTGGATAGATATATATAGGTGTCTTTGCTGAACCAGTGGGATTTCCGCCTTCAAGAGACCTTTCCAGTAAGAATTTAGCCGCCTCTACATTTGATAAGGAAATGATGGCTATTTTGCATGCAGTACAAAAGTGGCAGCCATACCTATTAGGGAATTATTTTTGCATCACGACTGACCACCAGAGTCTGAAAAATTTCCTGAAACAACGAGTCTCCTCCCCAGCACACTTGAAATGGGTTAGAAAAATCATGGGTTATTCCCATGAGATCACTTACAAGAAGGGTAAGGACAATCTGGTGGTGGATGCTCTTTCTCCTACATTTGATGACCCAGTTTCTCTTTCCGCTATTTCTATGCTTGTTCCAAATTAGTTGCAATCTGTTCAACAGGGCTATGTCTTCTATGAACTCCATGCTTCTCCATCGATAGGGCACTCTGGGTTCCTCAAAACGTATGAGCGGGAACAATGTAAATTCTTTTGGCAGGGACTGAAAATGACAATTCAACAGATGGTGGCTAAATGTGATACTTGCCAGGTCAACAAGGGTGAAACGACACTCCTTCCGGGATTGCTCGAACCCTTTCCCATCCCTACATGGATTTGTATAGATATTTCTATGGATTTCCTTGAAGGGTTCCGCTGGTACAATACTGCATCTAAAATGACTCCATATGAAGCAATCTATGGTTAGGCACTGCTAGTTCTTCTTCCATACACCCTCAGCAGTTCACCAGTTCAAGAAATTGACTCGGTTCTTCGAAACCGTGATCAGATTCTTCTCATTTTGCAGGACAATATTCACATGGAAAGAATTCGAATGAAAAAACAAGCCGATTAGCACCGTTCTGTGCGCAATTTTCAAGCAGGTGATATGGTTCTTCTTTGTCACAGCCTTCCAAGCAATCCTCTCTGAAACTCAAAAGGCGTCAGCTTCTCTCTCGATCTATCACAGAGGTATTAGTTTAGTGGCACAGAATGCAACCCGAGGATGCTACATGGGAACCACTCCTTCAGATTCCACATCAATTTCCACATCTAAAGCTTTGAGGACAAAGCTTTTTCTAAGGGAGAGGGGATGCTAGGAACACGTGTCAACCCTTCTCTTTACTTTGTTAGTATATTGTTGTTGGACGCATATGCTTTGTAATTCATCCTGTAGTATTTGTTGATCCATAGTTTGTATTATCCCATAGTATTGATCCATAGTATTGGACACATATGCTTTGTAAGTCATCTCGTAGTATTATATGTTCCATGGTATTGACCCATAGTATTGGCGCCTAGTATTAGTATATAAGTTTGTGTTGAGGCCAATGAAGACACTGTGAAGTTATTTGTATTGAGCTTGCTCAAAGGAGGTTTCCCCCTCGAAGTGGCCCATGATCAATAAATCGATTCCGAGTTCTGTTATTTATGATATCTCATGCATTTTCATTAATTAATTGTTGCATGTTCCTCACAAAAGGTTTACATTTTCATTAATTCTATACATTGATCTTGGGATAGTCTTAGCTTATATTTTCCTAAGCATCTGTCTACACAAAATTACCAAGAATTATAGTTGTAAAAATCTCGTGCATACCTTTACTTCAAATTACGTTTTTTCTTCTTCTTTTCAATATTACTTAAAAACATTAAAAGAACTCTATATAGTTTTCTATGTATATTGCATCAGATCAAGAAAAAGAGATTTTAGTGTTATATTTTACTAAATACCTCGATATTTCACAATCTATCAAACATAATTAGTCTCTAAATGCAATATTTTCCATAGCATCAAATAATCACTAGGAACACAAGTCTCCAAAATGCCCATATTTTGGATTTTTTTTTACTGTAGTGGAGATCTAACTACTACTATAAGTTACAAAGGCTATCTATACCTACATAAATACTAGCCACAAAATAATTGAAGGAAGGTCCATATTTAAAAAAAAAGTCATGAACTATAAAGTATTTATGTTCACAAGTGATTAATCCATTTTTTATGGAAGCATACAAGAAATCATTTTTTGTGGATGTAGTGCACGAAGTGGTCACAACCTATCCACTTTCCTTGCATGAGAGTGAGGAGAAGAGTGCATACACTTGTATTCATATAGTGTTTCCTCTTTGATTTTTTTCCTTGATGAAATGCACATTCCCGAGGAAACCCATAGGGCATATCCCCTCATTTTGAGGATGTTTCCCAAGATAAACTGACCAGTTTCAGTTTTGGAAACCTACGTCAATAGGGACATCAAGTGAGGATCACAATATTCATAAAGGAAACCAACCCAATGATCTGACTCCACGACCCCCTGCTCGTAATTCACAACGCTCAACCACTTGAGTTAACCCACTAGGTAGGAGTTTTATCTTTGATATTCTCATATGTATTAATTTGAACCGAAGTCAGCCTTCAAAGTAAAATAAATGGTCTATATGTAGAAAAAAATAAAATTAACAAGAATAATGCAATTCTATATCTACACAAAACAACTAGATTGTTGTTCAAACTTTAACATATGGATACAATAGAAAAGTAGATGTTGACATATACAATATGAAGAACAATAGTGTTGTTGAGCCTATTTTAGAACTAGCATTCATTGGACAAAATTTTTTCTCTAGTGTGCAACATTCCTCGAAAGGGTTTTCTAAGGAACAAATATCAACAACACTTGGATTTCTAGTTTACTAATTATCCTTAACACTAGCAATCCGATTTCTCAGGATGTCTAACACTAGTGTTATGTTGAATTCCATATTTTTGAAAGCATTAAGGAATTAGGAACATAATTTTCCATAACCACAACACTTTTGGATAGAGTTATTATTGTAGTAGAGATGTAACTATTGTTACAAGTTACCAAGTTTGTCCATAATAGTCTACATGTTGGGGTTATAGACACATAAATTTCTAAGGATACCACACTAATAAACATTAAGTGAAAGGGTGACACTTATAAAAGTGTGAAAGGGTCAAATTGATAGGTTACAATCCAAACTAAGAGCAGTGGTAGACATCCTAATTCAGACAGGTATAAAAGAAGAAAACCAATTCCATAATAGTTCAATAATCCTATATTGTCCTAAGAAATTGTTCTTCCTATTCTATTGTAGAAATAATTTAATAATTCCTTACTGGAAGAAAATTTTTGAGTTAGACAAAGAATGATCCAACCAAGAGATTGATTGTGAATGGAAGTTCTCATGTTCCAGAGTCAAGATACAAGTGCCCTTTTCAAAGAAAAATTCTAGCCTATCCAGAGAATGATGCAATCACAAACACTTCTATAAATAGAGGTGTGTTAGGCATTCTATATTCTATTTGCATTTTATAATTACTCCATAAGCCCCCCCCTTGAAAATGAAATTTTGACTTAGCCAGAGAATCATGCAAGAACATACATTATTGTAAATATGTTTGGTAGGACTAGATTATATGTGCATTTTAGAATCAGTAGAGAAATGTCCTATCGAAAGAAAAAATTTGACTTGATCAAAGAACCATGAAAGTAGAGCAATTTTTCAAGTAGAAATGTGGTAGGCCCTCTATATTTTGGTTGCATTCTAGAAACACAAAATAAGTGGCACCAACTAGAAGGACCTAACATGTCTTCAATATAGAACAAAAGGGTAATCTTGCATGTTGAGATAAATAATGAAAACCTGCAAGCTAGTTATATGTTCAAAGCAAAAATTTCTCTTAGCCAAATAATAATACAATTAGAAATAGTTTTGTAGGTAGAAATGTGGTAGGGCCTCTATATTTGATTGCATTTCATAATTAAATGACGAATGCCACCAACTAAAAAGTCTAGGACGACCTTGAAATTTCATTCTAATCAAATTTATGATTTTAATTAGAAAACATCTAGTTCATGCACACCACTATTTATTCCTATAACCCACTAAGTTACTGTTGGTATCATATTGAAGGATAACTAGCTAGATTATAATGCTAGATTATATTCAATATCCTTTGCATGCATTTCACACTAATGTATTCATGGAAATATGGTAATGATCATTACCTTGTAAATTTTCTCTATTTGGAATGAGAAAACTAATGATAGTGGACAATATTTGTTTTTTTGGTTAAGGATCAATGTCAACAGGTTTAGGGATGGTGCAAGCTAATGCTGGCCACTCATGATGCATTAGTCGCAATGGACTTCTGGAAAAACAAAAATCTGAACGTCAAAAAGCAATATTAGAGCTACCTACACAACTTTTTGGAATATGGCGTAAGAAGATGAAACGTAGACAATCGGATTACCTTCCGGAATATATAAATATTATTTATGGAAATTAAGTATAACTCCCAAAAAATGGGGTTCTCCTAAGGTTGGTATGTTATTTTTTTAAGAAAACATAATGAATATGTTTGCGTTGGTCCCCTAGTTTGGTATGCAAATGGTGGAATTTTGTGAAAAAAATTATATAGAGTCGTAGATAACAGGCCGTTCTAGTGCAGCGCTATTTTTCCATATTTATTTATGTTAATTTTATTTTTATTTTTAATTAAGGAAGTCAGCCAAGCCCTAAAATGACTAGGTCGAGCGTTGGTCCTTGACATCATGGTCTTAACATAATCAATGAACTTTGTTTTTTTTAGGATGTAGGTCTTTGTGTGTACTTGTGTGGGTTCTTTTCCGTTTTCAAAATAGGTGAGACAATCAAAAGTTATGGATGGAAGAAATAACCTACTTTTTGTGTAAGATTGACGTTAGTGCAATTAAAATTAATTAAAAAATAGAAAAAAATAATAGATTTAATAAAAAATTACATATTCGGAATCTGCACACATAATTCTACAAGTGTGTGCAATTTCATTAGTAGTGGACAAGTGTAGCATATGTAGAATCATGCTCAAAACAGAAGAAGTTATAGAATAAGATGTATTTTGTTATAACACAGTCCAAGCCACTTGGTTTGGATACCCGAACCTAAAACCATAGCAGCCAAGTCATCCACCACGTTGGTGGGAAATGAATTGCATGCCAAAATTTAGAAATTTAAAAGGCGTGTGCGTGTTATTTTAAATGTGTGTATGCAATAAACAGCCCGCACGCGCTATTTAGTACGTACGCGCTATTTAGTACTTAGGTGGTGGACTATTGACTACAAGAAATGGTGACTATTGAGATTTGATATCCTATTCAATGAATACAATGGATTTACCAAATTCTAGCTAAATTGCATGACTATTGGCTTTTGGAAATGGAAACTATTGGGATTTGGTATCCTAATCTACAAAAAAAATCAAACTACACACCAATATGAATACATTGTATTGACCAAACCCTATCTCAATTGCACATATGCATCCATTCAAAAATACTATTGAACGAATCAAAACATAGGCATAAGAGTGATTGTAGTGTATGCATTTATTAGTATTCACATACACCTACCTACTTAGAGGTACTAGGGTGTTTCCTACTTCCATTTCCTTGATATACATGACCCACCCATTATTAACATTGATATTTTTCTCTCTTCATACAAAGATTGTTATGTGCTAGATAAATATCTATTGAGTCACTTTACCTTACCCTATATGCATGAACTCCTTGTGATGTCTAGTGCTTACGTAAGGTTTGATATTGACTCCTCTTCAATATTATAACTTTAATCATTAGTTTGACTCTACTAGATCCTTTGGGGAACCCTCCTACTTACTAGGTTTTGTCTTGGGATCCAACCTTGTGATTTGGCCCATAGTTAGTTGGAGTGCTT